>CATPCP010000145.1:0-137500 GCA_955652365.1 Eristalinus aeneus
TGAAATTTTGAAATTTTGAAATATTGAAATTTTGAAATTTTGATATTTTGAAATTTTTAAAATTTTGAAATTTTGAAATTTTGAAATTTTATTATTTCGAAATTTTAAAATTTTGAAATTTTATTATTTCGAAATTTTAAAATTTTGAAATTTTTAAAATTTTGAAATTTTGAAATTTTGAATTTTCGATATTAACGAATTTTAAAATTTTGAAATTTTAAAATCTTGAAATTTTGAAATTTTGAAATTTTGAAATTTTATTATTTCGAAATTTTAAAATTTTGAAATTTTTAAAATTTTGAAATTTTGAAATTTTGATATTTTGATATTTTAAAATTTTGAAATTTTGAAATTTTAAAATTTCAAAATTATGAAATCTTGAAATTTTGACATTTTGAGATTCCTAAATGTTTAAAGTCGTTTCGAAATTTTGATATTTTGAAATTTTGAAATTTTTTTAAATTTTGAAATTTTAAAATTTTGAAATATTGAAATTTTGAAATTTTGAAATTTTGAAATTTTAAAATTTTGAAATTTTGAAATTTAAAATTTTGAAATTTTGAAATTTTGAAATTTTGAAATTTTGAATTTTTGAAATTTTGAAATTTTGAAATTTTGAAATTTTTAAATTTTTAAATTTTTAAATTTTTAAATTTTTAAATTTTTAAATTTTTAAATTTTTAAATTTTTAAATTTTAAAATTTTAAAATTTTTAAATTTTTAAATTTTTAATTTTTTAAATTTTTAAATTTTTAAATTTTGAAATTTAGAAATTTTGAAATTTTGAAATTTTGAAATTTTGAAATTTTGAAATTTTGAAATTTTGATATTTTGAAATTTTGAAATTTTGAAATTTTGAAATTTTGAAATTTTAAAATTTTAAAATTTTAAAATTTCGATATTTTGGAATTTTAAAATTTGGAATTTTTGAAATTTTGGGTTCTTGAAATTTTGAAATTTTGGAATTTTAATATTGTGAAATTTTGAAGTTTTGAAATTTTGAAATTTTAAAATTTTGAAATTCTGAAATTTTGAAATTTTAAAATTTCAAAATTATGAAATCTTGAAATTTTGAAATTTTGACGTTTTGAGATTCTTAAATGTTGAAATTCTTAAGTTTCGAAATTTTGATATTTTGAAATTTTGAAATTTTTTAAATTTTGAAATATTGAAATATTGAAATTTTGCAATTTTGAAATTTTGAAATTCTGAAATTTTGAAATTTCGAAATTTTGAAATTTTGAAATTTTGAAATTTTGAAATTTTGAAATTTTGAAATTTTGAAATTTTGAAATTTTGAAATTTTGAAATTTTGAAATTTTGAAATTTTGAAATTTTGAAATTTTGAAATTTTGAAATTTTGAAATTTTGAAATTTTGAAATTTTGAAATTTTGAAATTTTGAAATTTTGAAATTTTGAAATTTTGAAAATTTGAAATTTTAAAATTTTGAAATTTTGAAATTTTAAAATTTTGAAATTTTGAAATTTTGAAATTTTGAAATTTTGAAATTTTGAAATTTTGAAATTTTGAAATTTTGAAATTTTGAAATTTTGAAATTTTGAAATTTTGAAATTTTGAAATTTTGAAATTTTGAAATTTTGAAATTTTGAAATTGTGAAATTTTGAAAATTTGAAATTTTGAAATTTTGAAATTTTGAAATTTTGAAATTTTGAAATTTTGAAATTTTGAATTTTTGAAATTTTGAAATTTTGAAATTTTGAAATTTTGAAATTTTGAAATTTTGAAATTTTAAAATTTCAAAATTATGAAATCTTGAAATTTTGAAATTTTGACATTTTGAGATTTATAAATGTTGAAATTTTTAAGTTTCGAAATTTTGATATTTTGAAATTTTTTGAAATTTTGAAATTTTGGAATTTTGAAATTTTGAAATTTTGAAATATTGAAATTTTGAAATTTTGAAATTTTAAAATTTTGAAATTTTGAAATTTTGAATATTTGAAATTTTGAAATTTTGAAATTTTGAAATTTCGAAATTTTGAAATTTTGAAATTTCGAAATTTTAAAATTTTGAAATTTTGAAAATTTGAAATTTTGAAATTTTAAAATTTTGAAATTTTGAAATTTTGAAATTTTGAAATTTTGAACTACTTAAATTTTAAAATTCTTAAATTTTTAAAATTTTGAAATTTTGAAATTTTGAATTTTCGATATTAACGAATTTTAAAATTTTGAAATCTTAAAATTTTGAAATTTTGAAATTTTATTATTTCGAAATTTAAAAATTTTTAAAATTTTGAAATTTTGAAATTTTGATATTTTGATATTTTGAAATTTTGAAATTTTGAAATTTTGAAATTTCGAAATTTTGAAATTTAGAAATTTTGAAATTTTAAAATTTCAAAATTATGAAATCTTGAAATTTTGACATTTTGAGATTCCTAAATGTTGAAATTCTTAAGTTTCGAAATTTTGATATTTTGAAATTTTGAAATTTTTTTAAATTTTGAAATTTTTAAATTTTGAAATTTTGAAATTTTGAAATTTAAAATTTTGAAATTTTGAAATTTTGAATTTTTGAAATTTTGAAATTTTAAAATTTTGAAATTTTGAAATTTTGGAATTTTAAAATTTTGAACTTTTGAAATTTTGAATTTTTGAAATACTGAAATTTTGAGATTTTGAAATTTTAAAATTTTGAAACTTTGAAATTTTAAAACTTTGAAATTTTTAAATTTTGAAATTTTGAAGTTTTGAAGTTTTGAAATTTTGAAATTTTGAAATTCTGAAATTTTGGAATTTTGGAATTTTGAAATTTTAAAGTTTTGAAATTTTGAAATTTTGAAATTTTGAAATTTTGAAATTTTGGAATTTTGAAATTTTGAAATTTTGAAATTTTGAAATTTTGAAATTTTAAAATTTTGAAATTTTGAAATTTTGAGTTTTTGAAATTTTGAAATTTTGAAATTTTGAAATTTTGATATTTTGAAATTTTTAAAATTTTGAAATTTTGAAATCTTGAAATTTTGAAATTTTGAAATTTTATTAAAAAAATTTTATAATTTAAAAATTTCAAAATTTCAAAATTTCAAAATTTCAAAATTTCAAAATATCAAAATTTCGAAACTTAAGAATTTTAACATTTAAGAATCTCAAAACGTCAAAATTTCAAAATTTCAAGATTTCATAATTTTGAAATTTAAAAATTTCAAAATTTCAGAATTTAAAAATTTTAAAATTTCAAAATTTCAAAACTTCAAAATTTCACAATATTAAAATTCCAAAATTTCAAAATTTCAAAAACTCAAAATTTCAAAAATTCCAAATTTTAAAATTCCAAAACATCGAAATTTCAAAATTTCAAAATTTTAAAATTTCAAAATTTCAAAATTTAAAAAATTTCAAAATTTAAAAATTTAAAAATTTAAAAACTTCAAAATTTAAAAATTTCAAAATTCCAAATTTCAAAATTTAAAAGTTTCAAAATTTCAAAATTTCAAAATTTCAAAATTTCAAAATTTCAAAATTTCAAAACTTCAAAATTTCAAAATTCCAAAATTTCAAAATTTCAGAATTTCAAAATTTCAAAATTTCAAAATTTCAAAATTTCAAAATTTCAAAATTTCAAAATTTCAAAATTTCAAAATTTCAAATTTCAAAATTTCAAAACTTCAAATTGCAATACTTCAAAACTTCAAAATTTCAAAAATTTCAAAGTCTTAAAATTTCGAAGTTTCAAAATTCTAAAATTTCAAAATCTCAAAATTTCAGTATTTCAAAATTTCAAAATTTCAAAAGTTCAAAATTTTAAAATTCCAAAATTTAAAATTTTAAAAATTTTAAAATTTCAAAATTTCAAAAATTCAAAATTTCAAAATTTTAAATTTCAAAATTTCAAAATTTTAAAATTTCAAAATTTCAAAATTTCAAAATTTCAAAATTTCAAAATTTCAAAATTTCAAAATTTCAAAATTTCAAAATTTCAAAATTTCAAAAATTTCAAAGTTTTAAAATTTCAAAGTTTCAAAATTTTAAAATTTCAAAATCTCAAAATTTCAGTATTTCAAAATTTGAAAATTTCAAAAGTTCAAAATTTTAAAATTTCAAAATTTCAAAATTTCAAAATTTTAAAATTTTAAAATTTCAAAATTTCAAAATTTCAAAATTTCAATATTTCAAAATTTCAAAATTTCAAAATTTAAAAAAATTTCAAAATTTCAAAATATCAAAATTTCGAAACATAAGAATTTCAACATTAAGGAATCTCAAAATGTCAAAATTTCAAGATTTCATAATTTTAAAATTTTAAAATTTCAAAATTTCTAAATTTCAAAATTTCGAAATTTCAAAATTTCAAAATTTCAAAATTTCAAAATATCAAAATTTCAAAATTTCAAAATTTTAAAAATTTCAAAATTTTGAAATTTTGAAATAATAAAATTTCAAAATTTCAAAATTTCAAAATTTCAAGATTTCAGAATTTCAAAATTTTAAAAATTTCAAAATTTCAAAATTTCAAAAATTCAAAATATCAAAATTTCAAAATTTTAAAATTTCAAAATTTCAAAATTTCAAAATTTCAAAATTTCAAAATTCCAAAATTTCAAAATTTCAAAATTTCAAAATTTCAAAACTTCAAAATTTCAAAATTCCAAAATTTCAAAATTTCAGAATTTCAAAATTTCAAAATTTCAAAATTTCAAAATATCAAAATTTCAAAATTTCAAAACTTCAAATTGCAATACTTCAAAACTTCAAAATTTAAAAATTTAAAAATTTCAAAGTTTTAAAATTTCAAAGTTTCAAAATTTTAAAATTTCAAAATCTCAAAATTTCAGTATTTCAAAATTTCAAATTTTCAAAAGTTCAAAATTTTAAAATTCCAAAATTTCAAAATTTCAAAATTTTAAAATTTCAAAATTTCAAAAATTCAAAATTTCAAAATTTCAAAATTTTAAATTTCAAAATTTTGAAATTTAAAATTTTGAAATTTTGAAATTTTGGAATTTTAAAATTTTGAACTTTTGAAATTTTGAAATTTTGAAATACTGAAATTTTGAGATTTTGAAATTTTAAAATTTTGAAACTTTGAAATTTTAAAACTTTGAAATTTTTAAATTTTGGAATTTTGAAGTTTTGAAGTATCGCAATTTGAAGTTTTGAAATTTTTAAATTTCGATATTTTGAAATTTTGAAATTTTGAAATTTTATTATTTCAAAATTTTAAAATTTTGAAATTTTTAAAATTTTGAAATTTTGAAATTTTGATATTTTGAAATTTTGAAATTTTGAAATTTTGAAATTTTGAAATTTCGAAATTTTGAAATTTAGAAATTTTGAAATTTTAAAATTTCAAAATTATGAAATCTTGAAATTTTGACATTTTGAGATTCCTAAATGTTGAAATTCTTAAGTTTCGAAATTTTGATATTTTGAAATTTTGAAATTTTTTTAAACTTTGAAATTTTGAAATTTTGAAATATTGAAATTTTGAAATTTTGAAATTTTGAAATTTAAAAATTTTGAAATTTTGAAATTTTGAAATTTAAAATTTTGAAATTTTGAAATTTTGAATTTTTGAAATTTTGAAATTTTAGAATTTTTAAAATTTTAAATTTTGGAATTTTAAAATTTTGAACTTTTGAAATTTTGAAATATTGAAATACTGAAATTTTGAGATTTTGAAATTTTAAAATTTTGAAACTTTGAAATTTTAAAACTTTGAAATTTTTGAAATTTTGAAGTTTTGAAATTTTGAAATTTTGAAATTTTGAAATTTTGAAATTTTGAAATTTTGAAATTTTGAAATTTTGAAATTTTGAAATTTTAAAATTTTGAAATTTTGAAATTTTGAAATTTTAAAATTTTGAAATTTTGAAATTTAAAATTTTGAAATTTTGAAATTTTGAATTTTTGAAATTTTGAAATTTTAAAATTTTTAAAATTTAAAATTTTGGAATTTTAAAATTTTGAACTTTTGAAATTTTGAAATTTTGAAATACTGAAATTTTGAGATTTTGAAATTTTAAAATTTTGAAACTTTGAAATTTTTGAAATTTTGAAGTTTTGAAGTATTGCAATTTGAAGTTTTGAAATTTTGAAATTTGAAATTTTGAAATTTTGAAATTTTGATATTTTGAAATTTTGAAATTTTGAAATTTTGAAATTTTGAAATTTTGAAATTTTGAAATTTTGAAATTTGGAATTTTGAAATTTTTAAATTTTTAAGTTTTTAAATTTTTAAATTTTTAAATTTTGAAATTTTGAAATTTTGAAATTTTGAAATTTTGAAATTTTGAAATTTTGAAATTTTGAAATTTTGAAATTTTGAAATTTTAAAATTTTGAAATTTTGAAATTTCGATATTTTGGAATTTTAAAATTTGGAATTTTTGAAATTTTGAGTTTTTGAAATTTTGAAATTTTGGAATTTTAATATTGTGAAATTTTGAAGTTTTGAAATTTTGAAATTTTAAAATTTTTAAATTCTGAAATTTTGAAATTTTGAAATTATGAAATTTTGAAATTTTGAAATTTTGAAATTTTGAAATTTTGAAATTTTGAAATTTTGAAATTTTGAAATTTTAAAATTTCAAAATTATGAAATCTTGAAATTTTAAATTTTGACATTTGGATATTCATAAATGTTGAAATTTTTAAGTCTCGAAATTTTGATATTTTGAAATTTTTTAAATTTTGAAATTTTGGAATTTTGAAATTTTGAAATATTAAAATTTTGAAATTTTGAAATTTTTAAATTTCGAAATTTTAAAATTTTGAAATTTTGAAATTTTGAAATTTTGAAATTTTGAAATTTTGAAATTTTGAAATTTTGAAATTGTGAAATTGTGAAATTTTGAAATTTTTAAATTTTGAAATTTTGAAATTTTGAAATACTGAAATTTTAAAATTCTTAAATTTTTAAAATTTTGAAATTTTGAAATTTTGAATTTTTGAAATTTTGAAATTTTGAAATTTTGAAATACTGAAATTTTAAAATTCTTAAATTTTTGAATTTTTGAAATTTAAAAATTTTGAAATTTTGAAATTTTAAAATTTTGAAATTTTGAAATTTTGAAATTTTGAAATTTTGAAATTTTGAAATTTTGAAATTTTAAATTTTTGAAATTTTGAAATTTTAAAACTTTGAAATTTTGAAATTTTAAAATTTCAAAATTATGAAATCTTAAAATTTTGAAATTTTGACATCTTGAGATTCTTAAATGTTGAAATTCTAAAGTTTCGACATTTTGATATTTTGAAATTTTGAAATTTTGAAATTTTGAAATTTTTAAATCGTAAAATTCTGAAACTTTGAAATTTTAAAATTTTGGAATTTTAAAATTTTGAAATTTTGAAATTTTAAAAATTTGAAATTTTGTAATTATTAAATTTTTAAATCGTAAAATTCTGAAACTTTGAAATTTTAAAATTTTGTAATTTTAAAATTTTGAAATTTTGAAATTTTGAAATTTTAAAATTTCAAAATTATGAAATCTTGAAATTTTGAAATTTTGACATCTTGAGATTCTTAAATGTTGAAATTCTTAAGTTTCGAAATTTTGATATTTTGAAATTTTGAAATTTCTTAAATTTTGAAATTTTGAAATTTTGAAATTTTGAAATTTTGAAATATTGAAATTTTGAAATTTTGAAATTTTGAAATTTCGAAATTTTGAAATTTTGAAATTTTGTAATTTTTAAATTTTGAAATTTTGAAATTTTTAAATTTTGAAATTTTAAAATTTTGAAATTTTGAAATTTTGAAATTTTGAAATTTTGAAATTTTGAAATTTTGAAATTTCGAAATTTTGAAATTTTTAAATTTTAAAATTTTTAAATTTTTAAATTTTTTAAATTTTGAAATTTTGAAATATTGAAATTAAGAAATTTAGAAATTTTGAAATTTTGAAATTACAAAATTTTTAAATTTTGAAATTTTAAAATTTTGAAATTTTGAAATTTTGAAATTTTGAAATTTTGAAATTTTGAAATTTTGAAATTTTGAAATTTTGAAATTTTGAAATTTTGAAATTTTGAAATTTTGAAATTTTGAAATTTTGAAATTTTGAAATTTTGAAATTTTGAAATTTTGAAATTTTGAAATTTTGAAATTTTGAAATTTTGAAATTTTGAAATTTTGATATTTTGAAATTTTGAAATTTTGAAATTTTGAAATTTTGAAATTTTGAAATTTTGAAATTTTGAAATTTTGAAATTTTGAAATTTTGAAATTTTGAAATTTTGAAATTTTGAAATTTTGAAATTTGAAATTTTGAAATTTTGAAATTTTGATATTTTGAAATTTTGAAATTTTGAAATTTTGAAATTTTGAAATTTTGAAATTTTGAAATTTTGAAATTTTGAAATTTTGAAATTTTGAAATTTTGAAATTTTGAAATTTTGAAATTTTGAAATTTTGAAATTTTGAAATTTTAAAATTTTGAAATTTAAAATTTTGAAATTTTGAAATTTATAAATTTTGAAGTTTTGAAATTTTGAAATTTTGAAATTTTGAAATTTTGAAATTTTGAAATTTTGAAATTTTGAAATTTTGAAATTTTGAAATTTTGAAATTTTGAAATTTTGAAATTTTGAAATTTTGAAATTTTAAAATTTTGAAATTTTTGAAATTTAAAATCTTTGAAATTTTGAAATTTTAAAATTTTGAAATTTTGAAATTTTGAAATTTTGAAATTTTAAATTTTTGAAATTTTGAAATTTTAAAACTTTGAAATTTTGAAATTTTAAAATTTCAAAATTATGAAATCATAAAATTTTGAAATTTTGACATCTTGAGATTCTTAAATGTTGAAATTCTAAAGTTTCGACATTTTGATATTTTGAAATTTTGAAATTTGAAATTTTTAAATCGTAAATATCTGAAACTTTGAAATTTTAAATTTTGGAATTTTAAAATTTTGAAATTTTGAAATTTTAAAACTTTGAAATTTTGTAATTTTAAAATTTTTAAATCGAAAAATTCTGAAACTTTGAAATTTTAAAATTTTGTAATTTTAAAATTTTGAAATTTTGAAATTTTGAAATTTTGAAATTTTAAAATTTCAAAATTATGAAATCTTGAAATTTTGAAATTTTGACATCTTGAGATTCTTAAATGTTGAAATTCTTAAGTTTCGAAATTTTGATATTTTGAAATTTTGAAATTTTTTAAATTTTGAAATTTTGAAATTTTGAAATTTTGAAATTTTGAAATATTGAAATTTTGAAATTTTGAAATTTTGAAATTTTGAAATTTTGAAATTTCGAAATTTTGAAATTTTGAAATTTTGTAATTTTTAAATTTTGAAATTTTGAAATTTTAAAATTTTGAAATTTTGAAATTTTGAAATTTTGAAATTTTGAAATTTTGAAATTTTGAAATTTTGAAATTTTGAAATTTTTTAATTTTGAAATTTTGAAATTTTGAAATTTTGAAATTTTGAAATTTTGAAACTTTGAAATTTTGAAATTTTGAGATTTTGAAATTTTGAAATTTTGAAATTTTGAAATTTTGAAATTTTGAAATTTTGAAATTTTGAAATTTTGAAATTTTGAAATTTTGAAATTTTGAAATTTTGAAATTTTGAAATTTTGAAATACTGAAATTTTAAAATTTTTAAAATTTTGAAATTTTGAGATTTTGAAATTTTAAAATTTCAAAATTATGAAATCTTGAAATTTTGAAATTTTGAAATTTTGAAATTTTGAAATTTTGAAATTTTGAAATTTTGAAATTTTGAAATTTTGAAATTTTGAAATTTTGAAATTTTGAAATTTTGAAATTTCAAGATTTCATAATTTTGAAATTTTAAAATTTCAAAATCTCCAAATTTCAAAATTTTAAAAATTTTAAAATTTCAGTATTTCAAAATTTCAAAATTTCAAAATTTCAAAATTTCAAAATTTCAAAATTTCAAAATTTCAAAATTTCAAAATTTCAAAATTTCAAAATTTCAAAATCTCAAAATTTCAAAATTTCAAAATTTCAAAGTTTCAAAATTTCAAAATTTCAAAATTTCAAAATTTCAAAATTTCAAAATTTCAAAATTTCAAAATTTCAAAATTTCAAAATTTCAAAATTTCAAAATTTCAAAATTTCAAAATTTCAAAATTTCAAAATTTCAAAATTTCAAAATTTCAAAATTTCAAAATTTCAAAATTTCAAAATTTCAAAATTTCAAAATTACAAAATTTCAAAATTTCAAAATTTCGAAATTTCAAAATTTCAAAATTTCGAAATTTCAAAATTTCAAAATTTCAAAATTTCAAAATTTCAATATTTCAAAATTTCAAAATTTCAAAATTTCAAAATTTCAAAATTTCAAAATTAAAAAAAATTTCAAAATTTCAAAATATCAAAATTTCGAAACTTAAGAATTTTAACATTTAAGAATCTCAAGATGTCAAAATTTCAAAATTTCAAGATTTCATAATTTTGAAATTTTAAAATTTCAAAATTTCAAAATTTCAAAATTTCAAAATTTTAAAATTACAAAATTTAAAAATTTCAAAGTTTCAGAATTTTTCGATTTAAAAATTTAAAAATTACAAAATTTCAAAGTTTTAAAATTTCAAAATTTCAAAATTTTAAAATTCCAAAATTTTAAAATTTCAAAGTTTCAGATATTTACGATTTAAAAATTTCAAAATTTCAAAATTTCAAAATATCAAAATGTCGAAACTTTAGAATTTCAACATTTAAGAATCTCAAGATGTCAAAATTTCAAAATTTTAAGATTTCATAATTTTGAAATTTTAAAATTTCAAAATTTCAAAGTTTTAAAATTTCAAAATTTCAAAAATTTAAAATTTCAAAATTTCAAAATTTTAAAATTTCAAAATTTCTAAGATTTTAAATTTCAGAAATTTCAAAATTTAAAAATTTCAAAATTTCAAAATTTAAAAATTTCAAAATTTCAAAACTTCAAAATTTATAAATTTCAAAATTTCAAAATTTAAAATTTCAAAATTTTAAAATTTCAAAATTTCAAAATTTCAAAATTTCAAAATTTCAAAATTTCAAGATTTCAAAATTTCAAAACTTCAAAATTTCAAAATATCAAAATTTCAAAATTTCAAAATTTCAAAATTTCAAAATTTCAAAATTTCAAAATTTCAACATTTCAAAATTTCAAAATTTCAAAATTTCAAAATTTCAAAATTTCAAAATTTCAAAATTTTAAAATTTCAAAATTTCAAAATTTTGTAATTTCAAAATTTCAAAATTTCAAAATTTCAAAATTTCTAAATTTCTTAATTTCAATATTTCAAAATTTCAAAATTTAAAAAATTTCAAAATTTAAAAATTTCAAAATTTAAAAATTTAAAAATTACAACATTTCAAAATTTCAAAATTTTGAAATTTCAAAATTTCAAAATTTCAAAATTTCAACATTTCAAAATTTCAAAATTTCAAAATTTCAAAATTTCAAAATTTCAAAATTTAAGAAATTTCAAAATTTCAAAATATCAAAATTTCGAAACTTAAGAATTTCATTATTTAAGAATCTCAAGATGTCAAAATTTCAAAATTTCAAGATTTCATAATTTTGAAATTTTAAAGTTTCAAAATTTCAAAATATCAAAATTTCAAATTTCAAAATTTTAAAATTACAAAATTTTAAAATTTCAAAGTTTCAGAATTTTACGATTTAAAAATTTAAAAATTACAAAATTTCAAAGTTTTAAAATTTCAAAATTTCAAAATTTTAAAATTCCAAAATTTTAAAATTTCAAAGTTTCAGAATTTTACGATTTAAAAATTTAAAAATTTCAAAATTTCAAAATATCAAAATGTCGAAACTTTGGAATTTCAACATTTAAGAATCTCAAGATGTCAAAATTTCAAAATTTTAAGATTTCATAATTGTGAAATTTTAAAATTTCAAAAAAAATTCTGAAACTTTGAAATTTTAAAATTTTGTAATTTTAAAATTTTGAAATTTTGAAATTTTGAAATTTTGAAATATTGAAATTTTGAAATTTTGAAATTTTGAAATTTTGAAATTTTGAAATTTTAAAATTTTGAAATTTTGAAACTTTGAAATTTTGAAATTTTGAAATTTTGAAATTTTGAAATTTTGAAATTTTGAAATTTTGAAATTTTAAAATTTTGAAATTTTGAAACTTTGAAATTTTGAAATTTTGAAATTTTGAAATTTTGAAATTTTGAAATTTTGAAATTTTAAAATTTCAAAATTATGAAATCTTAAAATTTTGAAATTTTGACATCTTGAGATTCTTAAATGTTGAAATTCTTAAGTTTCGAAATTTTGATATTTTGAAATTTTGAAATTTTTTAAATTTTTAAATTTTGAAATTTTGAAATTTTGAAATTTTGAAATTTTGAAATATTGAAATTTTGAAATTTTGAAATTTTGAAATTTTGAAATTTCGAAATTTTGAAATTTTGAAATTTCGAAATTTTGAAATTTTGAAATTTTGAAATTTTGAAATTTTGAAATTTTGAAATTTTGAAATTTTGAAATTTTGAAATTTTGAAATTTTGAAATTTTGAAATTTTGAAATTTTGAAATTTTGAAATTTTAAAATTTTGAAATTTTGAAACTTTGAAATTTTGAAATTTTGAAATTTTGAGATTTTGAAATTTTGAAATTTTGAAATTTTGAAATTTTGAAATTTTGAAATTTTGAAATTTTGAAATTTTGAAATTTTGAAATACTAAAATTTTAAAATTTTTAAAATTTTGAAATTTTGAGATTTTGAAATTTTAAAATTTCAAAATTATGAAATCTTGAAATTTTGAAATTTTGAAATTTTGAAATTTTGAAATTTTGAAATTTTGAAATTTTGAAATTTTGAAATTTTGAAATTTTGAAATTCTGAAATTTTAAGATTTTAAAATCTTAAAACTTTAGAATTTTGAAATTTTTGAATTTTATTAAATATTTTGAAGTTTTGAAATTTTGAAATTTTGAAATTTTGAAATTTTGAAATTTTGAATTTTTGAAATTTTGAAATCTTAAAATTTTGAAATTTTGAAATTTTGAAATTTTGAAGTTTTAAAATTTTGAACTTTTGAAATTTTGAAATTTTGAAATTTTGAAATACTGAAATTTTGAATTTTTGAAATTTTAAAATTTTGAGATTTTGAAATTTTAAAATTTTGAATTTTCGATATTTAGGAATTTTAAAATTTCGAAATTTCTAAATTTTTAGTTTTTGAAATTTTGAAATTTTGAAACTTTAAAATTTTGAAATTCTGAAATTTTGAAATTTTAAAATTTCAAAATTATGAAATCTTGAAATTTTGAAATTTTGACATCTTGAGATTCTTAAATGTTGAAATTCTTAAGTTTCGAAATTTTGATATTTTGAAATTTTGAAACTTTTTTAATTTTGAAATTTTGACATTTTTAAAATGTTGAAATTTTGAAATCTTGAAATTTTAAAATTTTGAAATTTTGAAATTTTATAATTTTGAAATTTTAAAATTTTGAAATTTTTAAAATTTTGAAATTTTAAAACTTTAGAATTTTGAAATTTTTGAATTTTATTAAATATTTTAAAGTTTTGAAATTTTAAAATTTTGAATTTTTGAAATTTTTAAATTTTGAGATTTTAAAATTTTGAAATTTTGAAACTTTGAAATTTTGAAATTTTGAAATTTTGAAATTTTGAAATTTTGAAATTTTGAAATTTAAAATTTTGAAATTTTGAAATTTTGAAATTTTGAAATTTTGAAATTTTGAAATTCTGAAATTTTAAAATTTTAAAACTTTAGAATTTTGAAATTTTTGAATTTTATTAAATATTTTAAAGTTTTGAAATTTTAAAATTTTGAAATTTTGAAATTTTGAAATTTTGAATTTTTGAAATTTTTAAATTTTGAGATTTTGAAATTTTAAAATTTTGAATTTTCGATATTTAGGAATTTTAAAATTTCGAAATTTCTAAATTCTCAGTTTTTGAAATTTTGAAATTTTAAAATTTTGAAACTTTAAAATTTTGAAATTCTGAAATTTTGAAATTTCAAAATTATGAAATCTTGAAATTTTGAAATTTTGACATCTTGAGATTCTTAAATGTTGAAATCCTTAAGTTTCGAAATTTTGATATTTTGAAATTTTGAAACTTTTTTAATTTTGAAATTTTGAAATTTTGAAATTTTTAAAATGTTGAAATTTTGAAATCTTGAAATTTTAAAATTTTGAAATTTTATAGTTTTGAAATTTTAAAATTTTGAAATTTTTAAAATTTTGAAATTTTGAAATTTTGATATTTTGAAATTTTGAAATTTTGAAATTTTGAATTTTTGAAATTTTGAAATTTTGAAATTTTGAAATTTTGAAATTTTGAAATTTTGAAATTTTGAAATTTTGAAATTTTGAAATTTTGAAATTTTGAAATTTTGAAATTTTAAAATTTTGAACATTTGAAATTTTGAAATTTTGAAATTTTGAAATTTTGAAATTTTGAAATTTTGAAATTTTGAAATTTTGAAATTCTGAAATTTTAAAATATTAAAATTTTAGAACTTTGAAATTTTCGAATTTTATTAAATATTTTGAAGTTTTAAAATTTTGAAATTTTGAAATTTTTAAAATTTTGAAATTTTAAAATTTTGAAATTTTGACATTTTGAAATTTTATAATTTTGATATTTTACAATTTTGAAATTTTTAAAATTTTGAAATTTTGAAATTTTGAAATTTTGAAATTTTGAAATTTAAAAATTTTGAAATTTTGAAATTTTAAAACTTTGAAATTTTGAAATTTTGAAACACTGAATTTTTGAATTTTTGAAATTTTTAAATTTTGAGATTTTGAAATTTTAAAATTTTGAATTTTCGATATTTAGGAATTTTAAAATTTCGAATTTTTCAGTTTTCGAAATTTTAAAATTTTGAAATTTTGAAACTTTAAAATTTTGAAATTCTGAAATTTTGAAATTTTAAAATTTCAAAATTATGAAATCTTGAAATTTTGAAATTTTGACATCTTGAGATTCTTAAATGTTGAAATTCTTAAGTTTCGAAATTTTGATATTTTGAAATTTTGAAACTTTTTTAATTTTGAAATTTTGATATTTTGAAATTTTAAAATTTTGAAATTTTGAAATTTTGAAATTTTTAAAATTTTGAAATTTCGAAATCTTGAAATTTTAATATTTTGAAATTTTGAAATTTTATAATTTTGAAATTTTGAAATTTTGAAATTTTATAATATTGAAATTTTAAAATTTTGAAATTTTTAAAATTTTGAAATTTTGAAATTTTGAAATTTTGAAATTTTGATGTTTTGAAATTTTGAAATTTTGAAGTTTTGAAATTCTGAAATTTTAAAACTTTAGAATTTTGAATTTTATTAAATATTTTGAAGTTTTGAAATTTTAAAATTTTGAAATTTTGAAATTTTGAATTTTTGAAATTTTTAAATTTTGAGATTTTAAAATTTTGAAATTTTTAAACTTTGAAATTTTAAAATTTTAAAATTTTTAAATTTTGAAATTTTAAAATTTTGAAATTTTGAAATTTTGAAATTTTGAAATTTTGAAATTTTGAAATTTTGAAGTTCTGAAATTTTGATATTATGAAATTTTGAAATTTTGAAATTTTGAAATTTTGAAATTTCGATATTTAGGAATTTTAAAATTTGGTAATTTTGAAATTTTGAAATTTTGAAAGTTTGGAATTTTGAAATTTTGAAACTTTAAAATTTTAAAATTCTGAAATTCTGAAATTTTAAAATTTCAAAATTATGAAATCCTAAAATTTTGAAATTTTGACATCTTGAGATTCTTAAATTTTGAAATTCTTAAATTTCGAAATTTTGATATTTTGAAATTTTGAAACTTTTTAAATTTTGAAATTTTGAAATTTTGAAATTTTTAAAATTTTGAAATTTTAAAATTTTGAAATTTTGATATTTTGAAATTTTAAAATTTTGAAATTTTACAATTTTGAAATTTTTAAAAATTTGAAATTTTGAAATTTCGAAATTTTGAAATTCTGAAATTTTAAAATATTAAAATTTTAGAACTTTGAAATTTTCGAATTTTATTAAATATTTTGAAGTTTTGAAATTTTGAAATTTTGAAATTTTAAGATTTTGAAATTTTGAAATTTTAAAATTTTGAACTTTTGAAATTTTGAAATTTTAGAATTTTGAAATATTAAAATTTTGAAATTTTGAAATTTCGAAATTTTGAAATTTTGAAACTTTAAAATTTTGAAATTCTGAAATTTTGACATTTTGAAATTTTAAAATTTTGAACTTTTGAAATTTTGAAATTTTGAAATACTGAAATTTTGAATTTTTGAAAATTTGAAATTTTGAGATTTTGAAATTTTTAAATTTTGAAACTTTGAAATTTGTAAACTATGAAATTTTGAAATTTTGAAATTTTGAAATTTTGAATTTTCGATATTTACGAATTTTAAAATTTGGAAATTTTGAAATTTTCAATTTTTGAAATTTTGAAATTTTGAAATTTCGAAACTTTAAAATTTTGAAATTCTGAAATTTTGAAATTTTAAGATTTCAAAATTATGAAATCTTGAAATTTTGAAATTTTGACATCTTGAGATTCTTAAATGTTGAAATTCTTAAGTTTCAAAATTTTGATATTTTAAAATTTTGAAACTTTTTAATTTTGAAATTTTGAAATTTTGAAATTTTAAAATTTTAAAATTTTTAAAATTTTGAAATTTTGAAATCTTGAAATTTTGAAATTTTGAAATTTTGAAATTTTATAATTTCGAAATTTTAAAATTTTGAAATTTTTAAAATTTTGAAATTTTTAAATTTTGATATTTTGAAATTTTGAAATTTTGAAATTTCGAAATTTTGAAATTTAGAAATTTTGAAATTTTAAAATTTCAAAGTTATGAAATCTTGAAATTTTGACATTTTGAGATTCCTAAATGTTGAAATTCTTAAGTTTCGAAATTTTGATATTTTGAAATTTTGAAATTTTTTAAATTTTGAAATTTTGAAATTTTGAAATATTGAAATTTTGAAATTTTGAAATTTTGAAATTTTGAAATTTCGAAATTTTGAAATTTTGAAGTTTTGAAATTTTGAAATTTTGAAATTTTGAAATTTTGAAATTTTCAAAAAAAATTTTAAAATTTTGAAATTTTAAATTTTTGAAACTTTTAAATTTTGAGATTTTGAAATTTTAAAATTTTGAATTTTCGATATTTAGGAATTTTAAAATTTCTAAATTTCTAAATTCTCAGTTTTGGAAATTTTGAAATTTTAAAATTTTGAAACTTTAAAATTTTGAAATTCTGAAATTTTGAAATTTTAAAATTTCAAAATTATGAAATCTTGAAATTTTGAAATTTTGACATCTTGAGATTCTTAAATGTTGAAATCCTTAAGTTTCGAAATTTTGATATTTTGAAATTTTGAAACTTTTTTAATTTTGAAATTTTGAAATTTTGAAATTTTTAAAATGTTGAAATTTTGAAATCTTGAAATTTTAAAATTTTGAAATTGTATAATTTTGAAATTTTAAAATTTTGAAATTTTTAAAATTTTGAAATTTTGAAATTTTGATATTTTGAAATTTTGAAATTTTGAAATTTTGAAATTTTGAATTTTTGAAATTTTGAAATTTTGAAATTTTGAAATTTTGAAATTTTGAAATTTTGAAATTTTGAAATTTTGAAATTTTGAAATTTTGAAATTTTGAAATTTTGAAATTTTGAAATTTTGAAATTTGAAATTTTGAAATTTTGAAATTTTGAAATTTTGAAATTTTGAAATTTTGAAATTCTGAAATTTTAAAATTTTAGAACTTTGAAATTTTCGAATTTTATTAAATATTTTGAAGTTTTAAAATTTTGAAATTTTTAAATATTGAAATTTTTAAAATTTTGAAATTTTAAAATTTTGAAATTTTGAAATTTTGAAATTTTATAATTTTGAAATTTTACAATTTTGAAATTTTTAAAATTTTGAAATTTTGAAATTTTGAAATTTTGAAATTTAAAAATTTTGAAATTTTGAAATTTTAAAACTTTGAAATTTTGAAATTTTGAAATACTGAAACTTTAAAATTTTGAAATTCTGAAATTTTGAAATTTTAAAATTTCAAAATTACTTGAAATTTTGAAATTTTGACATCTTGAGATTCTTAAATGTTGAAATTCTTAAGTTTCGAAATTTTGATATTTTGAAATTTTGAAACTTTTTTAATTTTGAAATTTTGATATTTTGAAATTTTGAAATTTTGAAATTTTGAAATTTTGAAATTTTTAAAATTTTGAAATTTTGAAATCTTGAAATTTTAAAATTTTGAAATTTTGAAATTTTATAATTTTGAAATTTTGAAATTTTGAAATTTTATAATTTTGAAATTTTAGAATTTTGAAATTTTTAAAATTTTGAAATTTTGAAATTTTGAAATTTTGAAATTTTGAAATTTTGAAATTTTGAAATTTTGAAATTTTGAAATTTTGAAATTTTGAAATTTTGAAGTTTTGAAATTTTGAAATTTTGAAGTTTTGAAATTCTGAAATTTCAAAACTTTAGAATTTTGAAATTTTTGAATTTTATTATATATTTTGAAGTTTTGAAATTTTAAAATTTTGAAATTTTGAAATTTTGAATTTTTGAAATTTTTAAATTTTGAGATTTTAAAATTTTGAAATTTTTAAACTTTGAAATTTTAAAATTTTAAAATTTAGAAATTTTGAAATTTCGATATTTTGAAATTTTGAAGTTCTGAAATTTTGAAATTATGAAATTTTGAAATTTTGAAATTTTGAAATTTTGAAATTTCGATATTTAGGAATTTTAAAATTTGGTAATTTTGAAATTTTGAAATTTTGAAAGTTTGGAATTTTGAAATTTTGAAACTTTAAAATTTTAAAATTCTGAAATTCTGAAATTTTAAAATTTCAAAATTATGAAATCTTGAAATTTTGAAATTTTGACATCGATTCTTAAATTTTGAAATTCTTAAATATCGAAATTTTGATATTTTGAAATTTTGAAACTTTTTAAATTTTGAAATTTTGAAATTTTTAAAATTTTGAAATTTTAAAATTTTGAAATTTTGATATTTTGAAATTTAAAATTTTGAAATTTTACAATTTTGAAATTTTTAAAAATTTGAAATTTTGAAATTTTGAAATTTGAAATTCTGAAATTTTAAAATATTAAAATTTTAGAACTTTGAAATTTTCGAATTTTATTAAATATTTTGAAGTTTTGAAATTTTGAAATTTTGAAATTTAAGATTTTGAAATTTTGAAATTTTAAAATTTTGAACTTTTGAAATTTTGAAATTTTAGAATTTTGAAATATTAAAATTTTGAAATTTTGAAATTTCGAAATTTTGAAGCTTTGAAACTTTAAAATTTTGAAATTCTGAAATTTTGACATTTTGAAATTTTAAAATTTTGAACTTTTGAAATTTTGAAATTTTGAAATACTGAAATTTTGAATTTTTGAAATTTTGAAATTTTGAGATTTTGAAATTTTTAAATATTGAAACTTTGAAATTTGTAAACTATGAAATTTTGAAATTTTGAAATTTTGAAATTTTGAAATTTTGAAATTTTGAAATTTTGAAATTTTGAATTTTCGATATTTACGAATTTTAAAATTTGGAAATTTTGAAATTTTCAATTTTTGAAATTTTGAAATTTTGAAATTTTGAAACTTTAAAATTTTGAAATTCTGAAATTTTGAAATTCTTAAGTTTCAAAATTTTGATATTTTAAAATTTTGAAACTTTTTTAATTTTGAAATTTTGAAATTTTGAAATTTTAAAATTTTAAAATTTTTAAAATTTTGAAATTTTAAGATCTTGAAATTTTGAAATTTTGAAATTTTATAATTTCGAAATTTTAAAATTTTGAAATTTTTAAAATTTTGAAATTTTTAAATTTTGATATTTTGAAATTTTGAAATTTTTTAAATTTTGAAATTTTTAAATTTTGAAATATTGAAATTTTGAAATTTTGGAATTTTGAAATTTTGAAATTTTGAAATTATGAAATTTTGAAATTTTAAAATTTCGAAATTTTGAAATTTTGAAATTTTGAAATTTTGAAATTTTGAAATTTTGAAATTTTGAAATTTTGAAATTTTGAATTTTGAAATTTTGAAATTTTGAAATTTTGAAATTTTGAAATTTTGAAATTTTGAAATTTTGAAATTTTGAAATTTTGAAATTTTGAAATTTAAAAACTTTGAAATTTTGAAATTTTGAAATTTAAAAATTTTGAAATTTTGAAATTTTGAAA
This sequence comes from Eristalinus aeneus, assembly GCA_955652365.1. Classification (NCBI taxonomy): domain Eukaryota; kingdom Metazoa; phylum Arthropoda; class Insecta; order Diptera; family Syrphidae; genus Eristalinus; species Eristalinus aeneus. The sequence goes on from CATPCP010000145.1 coordinate 20,191, forward strand.
TTTTGAAATTTTGAAATTTTGAAATTTTGAAATTTTGAAATATTAAAACTTTGAAATTTTGAAATTTTAAAATTTCAAAATTATGAAATCTTGAAATTTTGAAATTTTGACATCTTGGGATTCTTAAATGTTGAAATTCTTAAGTTTCGAAATTTCGATATTTGAAATTTTGAAATTTTTAAATTTTTAAACCGTAAAATTCTGAAACTTTGAAATTTTAAAATTTTGGAATTTTAAAATTTTGATATTTTGAAATTTTGAAATTTTAAAACTTTGAAAATGTTGAAATTCTTAAGTTTCGAAATTTCGATATTTTGAAATTTTGAAATTTTAAATTTTTAAACCGTAAAATTCTGAAACTTTGAAATTTTAAAATTTTGGAATTTTAAAATTTTGAAATTTTTTAAATTTTGAAATTTTGAAATTTTGAAATTTTGAAATTTCGAAATTTTGAAATTTTGAAATTTTGTAATTTTTAAATTTTGAAATTTTGAAATTTTGAAATTTTTTTTAATTTTGAAATTTTGAAATTTGAAATTTTGAAATTTTGAAATATTGAAATTTTGAAATTTTGAAATTTTGAAATTTTGAAATTTTGAAATTTTGAAATTTCGAAATTTTGAAATTTTGAAATTTCGAAATTTTGAATTTTGAATTTTGAAATTTTGAAATTTTGAATTTTGAAATTTTGAAATTTTGAAATTTTGAAATTTTGAAATTTTGAAATTTTGAAATTTTGAAATTTTGAATTTTGAAATTTTGAAATTTTGAAATCTTGAAATTTTAAAATTTTGAAATTTTGAAATTTTATAATTTTGAAATTTTGAAATTTTGAAATTTTATAATTTTGAAATTTTAGAATTTTGAAATTTTTAAAATTTTGAAATTTTGAAATTTTGAAATTTTGAAATTTTGAAATTTTGAAATTTTGAAATTTTGAAATTTTGAAATTTTGAAATTTTGAAATTTTGAAATTTTGAAATTTTGAAATTTTGAAGTTTTGAAATTTTGAAATTTTGAAGTTTTGAAATTCTGAAATTTCAAAACTTTAGAATTTTGAAATTTTTGAATTTTATTATATATTTTGAAGTTTTGAAATTTTAAAATTTTGAAATTTTGAAATTTTGAATTTTTGAAATTTTTAAATTTTGAGATTTTAAAATTTTGAAATTTTTAAACTTTGAAATTTTAAAATTTTAAAATTTAGAAATTTTGAAATTTCGATATTTTGAAATTTTGAAGTTCTGAAATTTTGAAATTATGAAATTTTGAAATTTTGAAATTTTGAAATTTTGAAATTTCGATATTTAGGAATTTTAAAATTTGGTAATTTTGAAATTTTGAAATTTTGAAAGTTTGGAATTTTGAAATTTTGAAACTTTAAAATTTTAAAATTCTGAAATTCTGAAATTTTAAAATTTCAAAATTATGAAATCCTAAAATTTTGAAATTTTGACATCTTGAGATTCTTAAATTTTGAAATTCTTAAATATCGAAATTTTGATATTTTGAAATTTTGAAACTTTTTAAATTTTGAAATTTTGAAATTTTTAAAATTTTGAAATTTTAAAATTTTGAAATTTTGATATTTTGAAATTTTAAAACTTTGAAATTTTACAATTTTGAAATTTTTAAAAATTTGAAATTTTGAAATTTTGAAATTTTGAAATTCTGAAATTTTAAAATATTAAAATTTTAGAACTTTGAAATTTTCGAATTTTATTAAATATTTTGAAGTTTTGAAATTTTGAAATTTTGAAATTTTAAGATTTTGAAATTTTGAAATTTTAAAATTTTGAACTTTTGAAATTTTGAAATTTTAGAATTTTGAAATATTAAAATTTTGAAATTTTGAAATTTCGAAATTTTGAAGCTTTGAAACTTTAAAATTTTGAAATTCTGAAATTTTGACATTTTGAAATTTTAAAATTTTGAACTTTTGAAATTTTGAAATTTTGAAATACTGAAATTTTGAATTTTTGAAATTTTGAAATTTTGAGATTTTGAAATTTTTAAATATTGAAACTTTGAAATTTGTAAACTATGAAATTTTGAAATTTTGAAATTTTGAAATTTTGAAATTTTGAAATTTTGAAATTTTGAAATTTTGAATTTTCGATATTTACGAATTTTAAAATTTGGAAATTTTGAAATTTTCAATTTTTGAAATTTTGAAATTTTGAAATTTTGAAACTTTAAAATTTTGAAATTCTGAAATTTTGAAATTCTTAAGTTTCAAAATTTTGATATTTTAAAATTTTGAAACTTTTTTAATTTTGAAATTTTGAAATTTTGAAATTTTAAAATTTTAAAATTTTTAAAATTTTGAAATTTTAAGATCTTGAAATTTTGAAATTTTGAAATTTTATAATTTCGAAATTTTAAAATTTTGAAATTTTTAAAATTTTGAAATTTTTAAATTTTGATATTTTGAAATTTTGAAATTTTTTAAATTTTGAAATTTTTAAATTTTGAAATATTGAAATTTTGAAATTTTGGAATTTTGAAATTTTGAAATTTTGAAATTTTGAAATTATGAAATTTTGAAATTTTGAAATTTCGAAATTTTGAAATTTTGAAATTTTGAAATTTTGAAATTTTGAAATTTTGAAATTTTGAAATTTTGAAATTTTGAAATTTTGAAATTTTGAAATTTTGAAATTTTGAAATTTTGAAATTTTGAAATTTTGAAATTTTGAAATTTTGAAATTTTGAAATTTTGAAATTTTGAAATTTTGAAGTTTTGAGATTTTGAAATCTAGAAATTTTGAAATTTTGAAATTTTGAAATTTTGAAATTTTGAAATTTTGAAATTTTGAAATTTTGAAATTTTGAAATTTTGAAATTTTGAAATTTTGAAATTTTGAAATTTTGAAATTTTGAAATTTTGAAATTTAAGAACTTTGAAATTTTGAAATTTTGAAATTTAAAAATTTTGAAATTTTGAAATTTTGAAATTTTGAAATTTTGAAATTTTGAAATTTTGAAATATTAAAACTTTGAAATTTTGAAATTTTAAAATTTCAAAATTATGAAATCTTGAAATTTTGAAATTTTGACATCTTGGGATTCTTAAATGTTGAAATTCTTAAGTTTCGAAATTTCGATATTTTGAAATTTTGAAATTTTTAAATTTTTAAACCGTAAAATTCTGAAACTTTGAAATTTTAAAATTTTGGAATTTTAAAATTTTGATATTTTGAAATTTTGAAATTTTAAAACTTTGAAAATGTTGAAATTCTTAAGTTTCGAAATTTCGATATTTTGAAATTTTTAAATTTTTAAACCGTAAAATTCTGAAACTTTGAAATTTTTAAATTTTGGAATTTTAAAATTTTGAAATTTTTTAAATTTTGAAATTTTGAAATTTTGAAATTTTGAAATTTCGAAATTTTGAAATTTTGAAATTTTGTAATTTTTAAATTTTGAAATTTTGAAATTTTGAAATTTTGAAATTTTTTTTAATTTTGAAATTTTGAAATTTTGAAATTTTGAAATTTTGAAATATTGAAATTTTGAAATTTTGAAATTTTGAAATTTTGAAATTTTGAAATTTTGAAATTTCGAAATTTTGAAATTTTGAAATTTCGAAATTTTGAAATTTTGAAATTTTGAAATTTTGAAATTTTGAAATTTTGAAATTTTGAAATTTTGAAATTTTGAAATTTTGAAATTTTGAAATTTTGAAATTTTGAAATTTTGAAATTTTGAAATTTTGAAATTTTGAAATTTTGAAATTTTGAAATTTTGAAATTTTGAAATTTTGAAATTTTGAAATTTTGAAATTTTGAAATTTTAAAATTTTGAAATTTTGAAATTTTGAAATTTTGAAATTTTGAAATTTTGAAATTTTGAAATTTTGAAATTTTGAAATTTTGAAATTTTAAAATTTTGAAATTTTGAAATTTTGAAATTTTGAAATTTTGAAATTTTGAAATTTTGAAATTTTGAAATTTTGAAATTTTGAAATTTTGAAATTTTGAAATTTTGAAAATTTCAAAATTTCAAAATTTCAAAATTTCAAGATTTCATAATTTTGAAATTTTAAAATTTCAAAATCTCAAAATTTCAAAATTTTAAAAATTTTAAAATTTCAGTATTTCAAAATTTCAAAATTTCAAAATTTCAAAATTTCAAAATTTCAAAATTTCAAAATTTCAAAATTTCAAAATTTCAAAATTTCAAAATTTCAAAATCTCAAAATTTCAAAATTTCAAAATTTCAAAGTTTCAAAATTTCAAAATTTCAAAATTTCAAAATTTCAAAATTTCAAAATTTCAAAATTTCAAAATTTCAAAATTTCAAAATTTCAAAATTTCAAAATTTCAAAATTTCAAAATTTCAAAATTTCAAAATTTCAAAATTTCAAAATTTCAAAATTTCAAAATTTCAAAATTTCAAAATTTCAAAATTTCAAAATTTCAAAATTTCAAAATTTCAAAATTTCAAAATTACAAAATTTCAAAATTTCAAAATTTCGAAATTTCAAAATTTCAAAATTTCGAAATTTCAAAATTTCAAAATTTCAAAATTTCAAAATTTCAAAATTTCAAAATTTCAATATTTCAAAATTTCAAAATTTCAAAATTTCAAAATTTCAAAATTAAAAAAAATTTCAAAATTTCAAAATATCAAAATTTCGAAACTTAAGAATTTCAACATTTAAGAATCTCAAGATGTCAAAATTTCAAAATTTCAAGATTTCATAATTTTGAAATTTTAAAATTTCAAAATTTCAAAATTTCAAAATTTTAAAATTACAAAATTTAAAAATTTCAAAGTTTCAGAATTTTTCGATTCAAAAATTTAAAAATTACAAAATTTCAAAGTTTTAAAATTTCAAAATTTCAAAATTTTAAAATTTCAAAGTTTCAGATATTTACGATTTAAAAATTTCAAAATTTTAAAATTTCAAAATATCAAAATGTCGAAACTTTAGAATTTCAACATTTAAGAATCTCAAGATGTCAAAATTTCAAAATTTTAAGATTTCATAATTTTGAAATTTTAAAATTTCAAAATTTCAAAGTTTTAAAATTTCAAAATTTCAAAAATTTAAAATTTCAAAATTTTAAAATTTCAAAATTTCTAAGATTTTAAATTTCAGAAATTTCAAAATTTAAAAATTTCAAAATTTCAAAATTTAAAAATTTCAAAATTTCAAAATTTCAAAACTTCAAAATTTATAAATTTCAAAATTTCAAAATTCAAAATTTCAAAATTTTAAAATTTCAAAATTTCAAAATTTCAAAATTTCAAAATTTCAAAATTTCAAGATTTTAAAATTTCAAAACTTCAAAATTTCAAAATATCAAAATTTCAAAATTTCAAAATTTCAAAATTTCAAAATTTCAAAATTTCAAAATTTCAAAATTTCAAAATTTCAAAATTTCAAAATTTCAAAATTTCAAAATTTCAAAATTTCAACATTTCAAAATTTCAAAATTTCATAATTTCAAAATTTTAAAATTTCAAAATATCAAAATTTCGAAACTTAAGAATTTCAACATTTAAGAATCTCAAGATGTCAAAATTTCAAAATTTCAAGATTTCATAATTTTGAAATTTTAAAATTTCAAAATTTCAAAATATCAAAATTTCAAAATTTCAAAATTTTAAAATTACAAAATTTTAAAATTTCAAAGTTTCAGAATTTTACGATTTAAAAATTTAAAAATTACAAAATTTCAAAGTTTTAAAATTTCAAAATTTCAAAATTTTAAAATTCCAAAATTTTAAAATTTCAAAGTTTCAGAATTTTACGATTTAAAAATTTAAAAATTTCAAAATTTCAAAATATCAAAATGTCGAAACTTTAGAATTTCAACATTTAAGAATCTCAAGATGTCAAAATTTCAAAATTTTAAGATTTCATAATTGTGAAATTTTAAAATTTCAAAAAAAATTCTGAAACTTTGAAATTTTAAAATTTTGTAATTTTAAAATTTTGAAATTTTGAAATTTTGAAATTTTGAAATTTTGAAATTTTAAAATTTCAAAATTATGAAATCTTAAAATTTTGAAATTTTGACATCTTGAGATTCTTAAATGTTGAAATTCTTAAGTTTCGAAATTTTGATATTTTGAAATTTTGAAATTTTTTAAATTTTGAAATTTTGAAATTTTGAAATTTTGAAATTTTGAAATTTTGAAATATTGAAATTTTGAAATTTTGAAATTTTGAAATTTTGAAATTTTGAAATTTTGAAATTTCGAAATTTTGAAATTTTGAAATTTCGAAATTTTGAAATTTTGAAATTTTGTAATTTTGAAATTTTGAAATTTTGAAATTTTGAAATTTTGAAATTTTAAAATTTTGAAATTTTGAAATTTTGAAATTTTGAAATTTTGAAATTTTGAAATTTTGAAATTTTGAAATTTTGAAATTTTGAAATTTTGAAATTTTGAAATTTTGAAATTTTAAAATTTTGAAATTTTGAAACTTTGAAATTTTGAAATTTTGAAATTTTGAGATTTTGAAATTTTGAAATTTTGAAATTTTGAAATTTTGAAATTTTGAAATTTTGAAATTTTGAAATTTTTAAATTTTGAAATTTTGAAATTTTGAAATACTGAAATTTTAAAATTTTTAAAATTTTGAAATTTTGAGATTTTGAAATTTTAAAATTTCAAAATTATGAAATCTTGAAATTTTGAAATTTTGAAATTTTGAAATTTTGAAATTTTGAAATTTTGAAATTTTGAAATTCTGAAATTTTAAAATTTTAAAATCTTAAAACTTTAGAATTTTGAAATTTTTGAATTTTATTAAATATTTTGAAGTTTTGAAATTTTGAAATTTTGAAATTTTGAAATTAAAAATTTTGAAATTTTGAATTTTTGAAATTTTGAAATCTTAAAATTTTGAAATTTTGAAATTTTGAAATTTTGAAGTTTTAAAATTTTGAACTTTTGAAATTTTGAAATTTTGAAATTTTGAAATACTGAAATTTTGAATTTTTGAAATTTTTAAATTTTGAGATTTTGAAATTTTAAAATTTTGAATTTTCGATATTTAGGAATTTTAAAATTTCGAAATTTCTAAATTTTTAGTTTTTGAAATTTTGAAATTTTGAAACTTTAAAATTTTGAAATTCTGAAATTTTGAAATTTTAAAATTTCAAAATTATGAAATCTTGAAATTTTGAAATTTTGACATCTTGAGATTCTTAAATGTTGAAATTCTTAAGTTTCGAAATTTTGATATTTTGAAATTTTGAAACTTTTTTAATTTTGAAATTTTGAAATTTTTAAAATGTTGAAATTTTGAAATCTTGAAATTTTAAAATTTTGAAATTTTGAAATTTTATAATTTTGAAATTTTAAAATTTTGAAATTTTTAAAATTTTGAAATTTTAAAACTTTAGAATTTTGAAATTTTTGAATTTTATTAAATATTTTAAAGTTTTGAAATTTTAAAATTTTGAATTTTTGAAATTTTTAAATTTTGAGATTTTAAAATTTTGAAATTTTGAAACTTTGAAATTTTGAAATTTTGAAATTTTGAAATTTTGAAATTTTGAAATTTTGAAATTTAAAATTTTGAAATTTTGAAATTTTGAAATTTTGAAATTTTGAAATTCTGAAATTTTAAAATTTTAAAACTTTAGAATTTTGAAATTTTTGAATTTTATTAAATATTTTAAAGTTTTGAAATTTTAAAATTTTGAAATTTTGAAATTTTGAAATTTTGAATTTTTGAAATTTTTAAATTTTGAGATTTTGAAATTTTAAAATTTTGAATTTTCGATATTTAGGAATTTTAAAATTTCGAAATTTCTAAATTCTCAGTTTTTGAAATTTTGAAATTTTAAAATTTTGAAACTTTAAAATTTTGAAATTCTGAAATTTTGAAATTTTAAAATTTCAAAATTATGAAATCTTGAAATTTTGAAATTTTGACATCTTGAGATTCTTAAATGTTGAAATCCTTAAGTTTCGAAATTTTGATATTTTGAAATTTTGAAACTTTTTTAATTTTGAAATTTTGAAATTTTGAAATTTTTAAAATGTTGAAATTTTGAAATCTTGAAATTTTAAAATTTTGAAATTTTATAATTTTGAAATTTTAAAATTTTGAAATTTTTAAAATTTTGAAATTTTGAAATTTTGATATTTTGAAATTTTGAAATTTTGAAATTTTGAAATTTTGAATTTTTGAAATTTTGAAATTTTGAAATTTTGAAATTTTGAAATTTTGAAATTTTGAAATTTTAAAATTTTGAACATTTGAAATTTTGAAATTTTGAAATTTTGAAATTTTGAAATTTTGAAATTTTGAAATTCTGAAATTTTAAAATATTAAAATTTTAGAACTTTGAAATTTTCGAATTTTATTAAATATTTTGAAGTTTTAAAATTTTGAAATTTTGAAATTTTGAAATTTTTAAAATTTTGAAATTTTAAAATTTTGAAATTTTGACATTTTGAAATTTTATAATTTTGAAATTTTACAATTTTGAAATTTTTAAAATTTTGAAATTTTGAAATTTTGAAATTTAAAAATTTTGAAATTTTGAAATTTTAAAACTTTGAAATTTTGAAATTTTGAAACACTGAATTTTTGAATTTTTGAAATTTTTAAATTTTGAGATTTTGAAATTTTAAAATTTTGAATTTTCGATATTTAGGAATTTTAAAATTTCGAAATTTCGAATTTTTCAGTTTTTGAAATTTTAAAATTTTGAAATTTTGAAACTTTAAAATTTTGAAATTCTGAAATTTTGAAATTTTAAAATTTCAAAATTATGAAATCTTGAAATTTTGAAATTTTGACATCTTGAGATTCTTAAATGTTGAAATTCTTAAGTTTCGAAATTTTGATATTCTGAGATTTTGAAACTTTTTTAATTTTAAAATTTTGATATTTTGAAATTTTAAAATTTTGAAATTTTGAAATTTTGAAATTTTTAAAATTTTGAAATCTTGAAATTTTAAAATTTTGAAATTTTGAAATTTTATAATTTTGAAATTTTGAAATTTTATAATATTGAAATTTTAAAATTTTGAAATTTTTAAAATTTTGAAATTTTGAAATTTTGAAATTTTGAAATTTTGAAATTTTGATGTTTTGAAATTTTGAAATTTTGAAGTTTTGAAATTCTGAAATCTTAAAACTTTAGAATTTTGAAATTTTTGAATTTTATTAAATATTTTGAAGTTTTGAAATTTTAAAATTTTGAAATTTTGAAATTTTGAATTTTTGAAATTTTTAAATTTTGAGATTTTAAAATTTTGAAATTTTTAAACTTTGAAATTTTAAAATTTTAAAATTTTTAAATTTTGAAATTTTAAAATTTTGAAATTTTGAAATTTTGAAATTTTGAAATTTTGAAATTTTGAAATTTTGAAATTTTGAAGTTCTGAAATTTTGATATTATGAAATTTCGAAATTTTGAAATTTTGAAATTTTGAAATTTTGAAATTTCGATATTTAGGAATTTTAAAATTTGGTAATTTTGAAATTTTGAAATTTTGAAAGTTTGGAATTTTGAAATTTTGAAACTTTAAAATTTTAAAATTCTGAAATTCTGAAATTTTAAAATTTCAAAATTATGAAATCCTAAAATTTTGAAATTTTGACATCTTGAGATTCTTAAATTTTGAAATTCTTAAATTTCGAAATTTTGATATTTTGAAATTTTGAAACTTTTTAAATTTTGAAATTTTGAAATTTTGAAATTTTTAAAATGTTGAAATTTTGAAATCTTGAAATTTTAAAATTTTGAAATTGTATAATTTTGAAATTTTAAAATTTTGAAATTTTTAAAATTTTGAAATTTTGAAATTTTGATATTTTGAAATTTTGAAATTTTGAAATTTTGAAATTTTGAATTTTTGAAATTTTGAAATTTTGAAATTTTGAAATTTCGAAATTTTGAAATTTTGAAATTTTGAAATTTTGAAATTTTGAAATTTTGAAATTTTGAAATTTTGAAATTTTGAAATTTTGAAATTTTGAAATTCTGAAATTTTAAAATTTTAGAACTTTGAAATTTTCGAATTTTATTAAATATTTTGAAGTTTTAAAATTTTGAAATTTTGAAATTTTGAAATTTTTAAAATTTTGAAATTTTAAAATTTTGAAATTTTGAAATTTTGAAATTTTATAATTTTGAAATTTTACAATTTTGAAATTTTTAAAATTTTGAAATTTAAAAATTGTGAAATTTTGAAATTTTAAAACTTTGAAATTTTGAAATTTTGAAATACTGAAACTTTAAAATTTTGAAATTCTGAAATTTTGAAATTTTAAAATTTCAAAATTATGAAATCTTGAAATTTTGAAATTTTGACATCTTGAGATTCTTAAATGTTGAAATTCTTAAGTTTCGAAATTTTGATATTTTGAAATTTTGAAACTTTTTTAATTTTGAAATTTTGATATTTTGAAATTTTGAAATTTTGAAATTTTGAAATTTTGAAATTTTGAAATTTTTAAAATTTTGAAATTTTGAAATCTTGAAATTTTAAATTTTTGAAATTTTGAAATTTTATAATTTTGAAATTTTGAAATTTTGAAATTTTATAATTTTGAAATTTTAAAATTTTGAAATTTTTAAAATTTTGAAATTTCGAAATTTTGAAATTTTGAAATTTTGAAATTTTGAAATTTTGAAATTTTGAAATTTTGAAGTTTTGAAATTTTGAAATTTTGAAGTTTTGAAATTCTGAAATTTCAAAACTTTAGAATTTTGAAATTTTTGAATTTTATTATATATTTTGAAGTTTTGAAATTTTAAAATTTTGAAATTTTGAAATTTTGAATTTTTGAAATTTTTAAATTTTGAGATTTTAAAATTTTGAAATTTTTAAACTTTGAAATTTTAAAATTTTAAAATTTAGAAATTTTGAAATTTCGATATTTTGAAATTTTGAAGTTCTGAAATTTTGAAATTATGAAATTTTGAAATTTTGAAATTTTGAAATTTTGAAATTTTGAAATTTCGATATTTAGGAATTTTAAAATTTGGTAATTTTGAAATTTTGAAATTTTGAAAGTTTGGAATTTTGAAATTTTGAAACTTTAAAATTTTAAAATTCTGAAATTCTGAAATTTTAAAATTTCAAAATTATGAAATCCTAAAATTTTGAAATTTTGACATCTTGAGATTCTTAAATTTTGAAATTCTTAAATTTCGAAATTTTGATATTTTGAAATTTTGAAACTTTTTAAATTTTGAAACTTTTTAAATTTTGAAATTTTGAAATTTTGAAATTTTTAAAATTTTGAAATTTTAAAATTTTGAAATTTTGATATTTTGAAATTTTAAAATTTTGAAATTTTACAATTTTGAAATTTTTAAAAATTTGAAATTTTGAAATTTTGAAATTTTGAAATTCTGAAATTTTAAAATATTAAAATTTTAGAACTTTGAAATTTTCGAATTTTATTAAATATTTTGAAGTTTTGAAATTTTGAAATTTTGAAATTTTAAGATTTTGAAATTTTGAAATTTTAAAATTTTGAACTTTTGAAATTTTGAAATTTTAGAATTTTGAAATATTAAAATTTTGAAATTTTGAAATTTCGAAATTTTGAAGCTTTGAAACTTTAAAATTTTGAAATTCTGAAATTTTGACATTTTGAAATTTTAAAATTTTGAACTTTTGAAATTTTGAAATTTTGAAATACTGAAATTTTGAATTTTTGAAATTTTGAAATTTTTAGATTTTGAAATTTTTAAATTTTGAAACTTTGAAATTTGTAAACTATGAAATTTTGAAATTTTGAAATTTTGAAATTTTGAAATTTTGAAATTTTGAATTTTCGATATTTACGAATTTTAAAATTTGGAAATTTTGAAATTTTCAATTTTTGAAATTTTGAAATTTTGAAATTTTGAAACTTTAAAATTTTGAAATTCTGAAATTTTGAAATTCTTAAGTTTCAAAATTTTGATATTTTAAAATTTTGAAACTTTTTAAATTTTGAAATTTTGAAATTTTGAAATTTTAAAATTTTAAAATTTTTAAAATTTTGAAATCTTAAGATCTTGAAATTTTGAAATTTTGAAATTTTATAATTTCGAAATTTTAAAATTTTGAAATTTTTAAAATTTTGAAATTTTTAAATTTTGATATTTTGAAATTTTGAAATTTTTTAAATTTTGAAATTTTGAAATTTTGAAATATTGAAATTTTGAAATTTTGGAATTTTGAAATTTTGAAATTTTGAAATTTTGAAATTATGAAATTTTGAAATTTTGAAATTTCGAAATTTTGAAATTTTGAAATTTTGAAATTTTGAAATTTTGAAATTTTGAAATTTTGAAATTTTGAAATTTTGAAATTTTGAAATTTTGAAATTTTGAAATTTTGAAATTTTGAAATTTTGAAATTTTGAAATTTTGAAATTTTGAAATTTTGAAGTTTTGAGATTTTGAAATCTAGAAATTTTGAAATTTTGAAATTTTGAAATTTTGAAATTTTGAAATTTTGAAATTTTGAAATTTTGAAATTTTGAAATTTTGAAATTTTGAAATTTTGAAATTTAAAAACTTTGAAATTTTGAAATTTTGAAATTTAAAAATTTTGAAATTTTGAAATTTTGAAATTTTGAAATTTTGAAATTTTGAAATTTTGAAATTTTAAAACTTTGAAATTTTGAAATTTTAAAATTTCAAAATTATGAAATCTTGAAATTTTGAAATTTTGACATCTTGGGATTCTTAAATGTTGAAATTCTTAAGTTTCGAAATTTCGATATTTTGAAATTTTTAAATTTTTAAATTTTTAAACCGTAAAATTCTGAAACTTTGAAATTTTAAAATTTTGGAATTTTAAAATTTTGATATTTTGAAATTTTGAAATTTTAAAACTTTGAAATTTTGAAATTTTTAAATCGTAAAATTCTGAAACTTTGAAATTTTAAAATTTTGGAATTTTAAAATTTTGAAATTTTCAAATTTTCAAATTTTCAAATTTTCAAATTTCAAAATTATGAAATCTTGAAATTTTGAAATTTTGACATCTTGGGATTCTTAAATGTTGAAATTCTTAAGTTTCGAAATTTTGATATTTTGAAATTTTGAAATTTTTTAAATTTTGAAATTTTGAAATTTTGAAATTTTGAAATTTTGAAATATTGAAATTTTGAAATTTTGAAATTTTGAAATTTTGAAATTTTGAAATTTTGAAATTTTGAAATTTTGAAATTTTGAAATTTTGAAATTTTGAAATTTTAAAATTTTGAAATTTTGAAATTTTGAAATTTTGAAATTTTGAAATTTTGAAATTTTGAAATTTTGAAATTTTGAAATTTTGAAATTTTTAAATCGTAAAATTCTGAAACTTTGAAATTTTAAAATTTTGGAATTTTAAAATTTTGAAATTTTGAAATTTTCAAATTTTCAAATTTCAAAATTATGAAATCTTGAAATTTTGAAATTTTGACATCTTGGGATTCTTAAATGTTAAAATTCTTAAGTTTCGAAATTTTGATATTTTGAAATTTTGAAATTTTTTAAATTTTGAAATTTTGAAATTTTGAAATTTTGAAATTTTGAAATTTTGAAATTTTGAAATTTTGAAATTTTGAAATTTTGAAATTTTGAAATATTGAAATTTTGAAATTTTGAAATTTTGAAATTTTGAAATTTTGAAATTTTGAAATTTTGAAATTTTGAAATTTTGAAATTTTGAAATTTTGAAATTTTGAAATTTTGAAATTTTGAAATTTTGAAATTTTGAAAAACTGAAATTTTAAAAGTTTTAAAATTTTGAAATTTTGAGATTTTGAATTTTTTAAATTTTGAAATTTTGAAATTTTGAAATTTTGAAATTTTGAAATTTTGAAATTTTGAAATTTTGAAATTTTGAAATTTTATAATTTCGAAATCTTAAAATTCTGAAATTTTTAAAATTTTGAAATTTTTAAATTTTGGTATTTTGAAATTTTGAAATTTTGAAATTTCGAAATTTTGAAATTTAGAAATTTTGAAATTTTAAAATTTCAAAATTATGAAATCTTGAAATTTTGACATTTTGAGATTCCTAAATGTTGAAATTCTTAAGTTTCGAAATTTTGATATTTTGAAATTTTGAAATTTTTTAAATTTTGAAATTTTGAAATATTGAAATTTTGAAATTTTGAAATTTTGAAATTTTGAAATTTCGAAATTTTGAAATTTTGAATTTTGAAATTTTGAAATTTTAAAATTTTGAAATTTTGAAATTTTGAAATTTTGAAGTTTTGAAATTTTGAAATTTTGGAATTTTGAAATTTTGAAATTTTGAAATTTTGAAATTTCGAAATTTTGAAATTTTGAAATTTTGAAATTTTGAAATTTTGAAATTTTAAAATTTTGAAATTTTGAAATTGTGAAATTTTGAAATTTTGAAATTTTGAAATTTTGAAATTTTGAAATTTTGAAATTTTGAAATTTTGAAATTTTGAAATTTTGAAATTTTGAAGTTTTGAAATTTTGAAATCTAGAAATTTTGAAATTTTGAAATTTTGAAATTTTGAAATTTTGAAATTTTGAAATTTTGAAATTTTGAAATTTTAAAATTTTGAAATTGTGAAATTTTGAAATTTATAAATTTTGAAGTTTTGAAAGTTTTTAAATTTTGAAATTTTGAAATTTTGAAATTTTGAAATTTTGAAATTTTGAAATTTTGAAATTTTGAAATTTTGAAATTTTGAAATTTTGAAATTTTGAAATTTTGAAATTTTGAAATTTTGAAATTTAAAAACTTTGAAATTTTGTAATTTTGAAATTTTGAAATTTTGAAATTTTGAAATTTTGAAATTTTGAAATTTTGAAATTTTTAAATTTTGAAATTTTGAAATTTTGAAATTTTGAAATTTTGAAATTTTGAAATTTTAAAACTTTGAAATTTTAAAATTTCAAAATTATGAAATCTTAAAATTTTGAAATTTTGACATCTTGAGATTCTTAAATGTTGAAATTCTTAAGTTTCGAAATTTCGATATTTTGAAATTTTTAAATTTTTAAATTTTTAAATCGTAAAATTCTGAAACTTTGAAATTTTAAAATTTTGGAATTTTAAAATTTTGATATTTTGAAATTTTTAAATTTTAAAACTTTGAAATTTTGAAATTTTGAAATTTTTAAATCGTAAAATTCTGAAACTTTGAAATTTTAAAATTTTGGAATTTTAAAATTTTGAAATTTTCAAATTTTAAAATTATGAAATCTTGAAATTTTGAAATTTTGACATCTTGGGATTCTTAAATGTTGAAATTCTTAAGTTTCGAAATTTTGATATTTTGAAATTTTGAAATTTTTTATATATTGAAATTTTGAAATTTTGAAATTTTGAAATTTTGAAATTTTGAAATTTTGAAATTTTGAAATTTTGAAATTTTGAAATATTGAAATTTTGAAATTTTGAAATTTTGAAATTTTGAAAATTTGAAATTTTGAAATTTTGAAATTTTGAAATTTTGAAATTTTGAAATTTTGAAATTTTGAAATTTTGAAATTTTGAAATTTTGAAATTTTGAAATACTGAAATTTTAAAAGTTTTAACATTTTGAAATTTTGAAATTTTGAAATTTTGAAATTTTGAAATTTTGAAATTTTGAAATTTTGAAATTTTGAAATTTTGAAATTTTGAAATTTTGAAATTTAAAATTTTGAAATTTGAAATTTTGAAATTTTGAAATTTTGAAATTTTGAAATTTTAAAATTTTGAACTTTTGAAATTTTGAAATTTTGAAATACTGAAATTTTGAATTTTTGAAATTTTTTAATTTTGAGATTTTGAAATTTTAAAATTTTAAAATTTTGAATTTTCGATATTTAGGATTTTTAAAATTTGGAAATTTTGAAATTTTGAAATTTTGATATTTTGAAATTTTGAAACTTTTTTAATTTTGATATTTTGAAATTTTGAAATTTTTAAAATTTTGAAATTTTGAAATCTTGAAATTTTGAAATTTTGAAATTTTGAAATTTTAAAATTTTGAAATTTTGAAATTTTGAAATTTTGAAGTTTTGAAATTTTGAAATTTTGGAATTTTGAAATTTTTAAAATTTTGAAATTTTGAAATTTTGAAATTTCGAAATTTTGAAATTTTGAAATTTTGAAATTTTGAAATTTTGAAATTTTGAAATTTTGAAATTTTGAAATTTTGAAATTTTGAAATTTTGAAATTTTGAAATTTTGAAATTTTGAAATTTTGAAATTTTGAAATTTTGAAATTTTGAAATTTTGAAATTTTGAAATTTTGAAATTTTGAAATTTTGAAATTTTGAAATTTTGAAATTTTGAAATTTTGAAATTTTGAAATTTTGAAATTTTGAAATTTTGAAATTTCGAAATTTTGAAATTTTGAAATTTTGAAGTTTTGAAATTTTGAAATCTAGAAATTTTGAAATTTTGAAATTTTGAAATTTTGAAATTTTGAAATTTTAAAATTTTGAAATTGTGAAATTTTGAAATTTATAAATTTTGAAGTTTTGAAAGTTTTTAAATTTTGAAATTTTGAAATTTTGAAATTTTGAAATTTTGAAATTTTGAAATTTTGAAATTTTGAATTTTAAAAACTTTGAAATTTTGAAATTTTAAAATTTTGAAATTTTGAAATTTTGAAATTTTGAAATTTTGAAATTTTGAAATTTTAAAATTTTGAAATTTTAAAATTTCAAAATTATGAAATCTTAAAATTTTGAAATTTTGACATCTTGAGATTCTTAAATGTTGAAATTCTTAAGTTTCGAAATTTCGATATTTTGAAATTTTGAAATTTTTAAATTTTTAAATCGTAAAATTCTGAAACTTTGAAATTTTAAAATATTGGAATTTTAAAACTTTGATATTTTGAAATTTTGAAATTTTAAAACTTTGAAATTTTGAAATTTTTAAATCGTAAAATTCTGAAACATTGAAATTTTAAAATTTTGGAATTTTAAAATTTTGAAATTTTCAAATTTTAAAATTATGAAATCTTGAAATTTTGAAATTTTGACATCTTGGGATTCTTAAATGTTGAAATTCTTAAGTTTCGAAATTTTTATATTTTGAAATTTTCAAATTTTTTAAATTTTGAAATTTTGAAATTTTGAAATTTTGAAATTTTGAAATTTTGAAATTTTGAAATATTGAAATTTTGAAATTTTGAAATTTTGAAATTTTGAAAATTTGAAATTTTGAAATTTTGAAATTTTGAAATTTTGAAATTTTGAAATTTTGAAATTTTGAAATTTTGAAATTTTGAAATTTTGAAATTTTGAAATTTTGAAATTTTGAAATTTTGAAATTTTGAAATTTTGAAATTTTGAAATTTTGAAATTTTGAAATACTGAAATTTTAAAAGTTTTAAAATTTTGAAATTTTGAAATTTTGAATTTTTTAAATTTTGAAATTTTGAAATTTTGAAATTTTAAAATTTTGAACTTTTGAAATTTTGAAATTTTGAAATACTGAAATTTTGAAATTTTTCGATATTTTGAAATTTTGAAATTTTTAAATTTTTAAATCGTAAAATTCTGAAACTCTGAAATTTTAAAATTTTGGAATTTTAAAATTTTGATATTTTGAAATTTTTAAATTTTAAAACTTTGAAATTTTGAAATTTTGAAATTTTTAAATCGTAAAATTCTGAAACTTTGAAATTTTAAAATTTTGGAATTTTAAAATTTTGAAACTTTCAAATTTTAAAATTATGAAATCTTGAAATTTTGAAATTTTGACATCTTGGGATTCTTAAATGTTGAAATTCTTAAGTTTCGAAATTTTGATATTTTGAAATTTTGAAATTTTTTAAATATTGAAATTTTGAAATTTTGAAATTTTGAAATTTTGAAATTTTGAAATATTAAAATTTTGAAATTTTGAAATTTTGAAATTTTGAAATTTTGAAATTTTGAAATTTTGAAATTTTGAAAATTTGAAATTTTGAAATTTTGAAATTTTGAAATTTTGAAATTTTGAAATACTGAAATTTTAAAAAATTTAAAATTTTGAAATTTTGAAATTTTGAATTTTTTAAATTTTGAAATTTTGAAATTTTAAAATTTTGAACTTTTGAAATTTTGAAATTTTGAAATACTGAAATTTTGAAATTTTGAAATTTTGAAATTTAAAATTTTGAAATTTTGAAATTTTGAAATTTTGAAATTTTGAAATTTTGAAATTTTAAAATTTTGAACTTTTGAAATTTTGAAATTTTGAAATACTGAAATTTTGAATTTTTGAAATGTTTTAATTTTGAGATTTTGAAATTTTAAAATTTTAAAATTTGAATTTTCGATATTTAGGAATTTTAAAATTTGGAAATTTTGAAATTTTCAGTTTTTGAAATTTCGAAATTTTGAAACTTTAAAATTTTGAAATTCTGAAATTTTGAAATTATAAAATTTCAAAATTATGAAATCTTGATATTTTGAAATTTTGACATCTTGAGATTTTTAAATGTTGAAATTCTTAAGTTTCGAAATTTTGATATTTTGAAATTTTGAAACTTTTTTAATTTTGATATTTTGAAATTTTGAAATTTTTAAAATTTTGAAATTTTGAAATCTTGAAATTTTGAAATTTTGAAATTTTGAAATTTTGAAATTTTGAAATTTTGAAATTTCGAAATTTTGAAATTTTGAAATTTTGAAATTTCGAAATTTTGAAATTTTGAAATTTTGAAATTTTGAAATTTTGAAATTTTAAAGTTTTGAAATTTTGAAATTTTGAAATTTTGAAATTTTGAAATTTTGAAATTTTGAAATTTTGAAATTTTGAAATTTTGAAATTTTGAAATTTTGCAATTTTGAATTTTGAAATTTTGAAATTTTGAAATTTTGAAATTTTGAAATTTTGAAATTTTGAAATTTTGATATTTTGAAATTTTGAAATTTTGAAATTTGAAATTTTGAAGTTTTGAAATTTTGAAATCTAGAAATTTTGAAATTTTGAAATTTTAAAATTTTGAAATTGTGAAATTTTGAAATTTATAAATTTTGAAGTTTTGGAAGTTTTTAAATTTTGAAATTTTGAAATTTTGAAATTTTGAAATTTTGAAATTTCGAAATTTTGAAATTTTGAAATTTTGAAATTTTGAAATTTTGAAATTTTGAAATTTAAAAACTTTGAAATTTTGAAATTTTGAAATTTTGAAATTTTAAAATTTTGAAATTTTGAAATTTTGAAATTTTGAAATTTTAAAATTTTGAAATTTTAAAATTTCAAAATTATGAAATCTTAAAATTTTGAAATTTTGACATTTTGAGATTCTTAAATGTTGAAATTCTTAAGTTTCGAAATTTCGATATTTTGAAATTTTGAAATTTTTAAATTTTTAAATCGTAAAATTCTGAAACTTTGAAATTTTAAAATTTTGGAATTTTAAAATTTTGATATTTTGAAATTTTGAAATTTTAAAACTTTGAAATTTTGAAATTTTGAAATTTTTAAATCGTAAAATTCTGAAACTTTGAAATTTTAGAATTTTGGAATTTTAAAATTTTGAAATTTTGAAATTTCAAAATTATGAAATCTTGAAATTTTGAAATTTTGACATCTTGGGATTCTTAAATGTTGAAATTCTTAAGTTTCGAAATTTTGATATTTTGAAATTTTGAAATTTTGAAATTTTGAAATTTTGAAATTTTGAAATATTGAAATTTTGAAATTTTGAAATTTTGAAATTTTGAAATTTTGAAAATTTGAAATTTTGAAATTTGAAATTTTGAAATTTTGAAATTTTGAAATTTTGAAATTTTGAAATTTTGAAATTTTGAAATTTTGAAATTTTGAAATTTTGAAATTTTGAAATTTTGAAATTTTGAAATTTTGAAATTTTGAAATTTTGAAATTTTGAAATTTTGAAATACTGAAATTTTAAAAGTTTTAAAATTTTGAAATTTTGAAATTTTGAATTTTTTAAATTTTGAAATTTTGAAATTTTGAAATTTTGAAATTTTAAAATTTTGAACTTTTGAAATTTTGAAATTTTGAAATACTGAAATTTTGAAATTTTGAAATTTTGAAATTTTGAAATTTAAAATTTTGAAATTTTGAAATTTTGAAATTTTAAAATTTTGAACTTTTGAAATTTTGAAATTTTGAAATACTGAAATTTTGAATTTTTGAAATTTTTTAATTTTGAGATTTTGAAATTTTAAAATTTTAAAATTTTGAATTTTCGATATTTAGGAATTTTAAAATTTGGAAATTTTGAAATTTTCAGTTTTTGAAATTTTTAAATTTTGAAACTTTAAAATTTTGAAATTCTGAAAATTTGAAATTTTAAAATTTCAAAATTATGAAATCTTGATATTTTGAAATTTTGACATCTTGAGATTCTTAAATTTTGAAATTCTTAAGTTTCGAAATTTTGATATTTTGAAATTTTGAAACTTTTTTAATTTTGATATTTTGAAATTTTGAAATTTTTAAAATTTTGAAATTTTGAAATCTTGAAATTTTAAAGTTTTGAAATTTTGAAATTTTATAATTTTGAAATTTTAAAATTTTGAAATTTTTAAAATTTTGAAATTTTGATATCTTGAAATTTTGAAATTTTGAAATTTTGAAATTTTGAAATTTTGAAATTTTGAAATTTTGAAATTTTGAAATTTTGAAATTTTGAATTTTTGAAATTTTGAAATTTTGAAATTTTGAAATTTTGAAATTTTGAAATCTTGAAACTTTGAAATTTTGAAATTCTGAAATTTTAAAATTTTAAAACTTTAGAATTTTGAAATTTCTGAATTTTATTAAATATTTTGAAGTTTTGACATTTTAAAATTTTTAAATTTTGAAACTTTGAAATTTTAGAACTTTAAAATTAAGAAATTTTGAAATTTTGAAATTTTGAAATTTTAAAATTTTGAAATTTTGAAATTTTGAAATTTTGAAATTTTGAAATTTTAAAATTTTGAAATTTTGAAATTTCGATATTTAGGAATTTTAAAATTTGGTAATTTTGAAATTTTGAAATTTTTAGTTTTTGAAATTTTTAAAGATTGGAATTTTAATATTTTGAAATTTCGAAATTTTGAAATTTTGAAACTTTAAAATTTTAAAATTCTGAAATTCTGAAATTTTAAAATTTCAAAATTATGAAATCCTGAAATTTTAAAATTTTGACATCTTGAGATTCTTAAATTTTGAAATTCTTAAATTTCGAAATTTTGATAATTTGAAATTTTGAAACTTTTTAATTTTTGAAATTTTGAAATTTTGAAATTTTTAAATTTTTAAATTTTGATATTTTGAAATTTTGAAATTTTTAAATTTTGAAATTTTGAAATTTTGAAATTTTGAAATTTTAAAGTTTTGAAATTTTACAATTTTGAAATTTTTAAAATTTTGAAATTTTGAAATTTTTAAAATTTTGAAATTTTGAAATTCTGATATTTTAAAATATTAAAATTTTAGAACTTTGAAATTTTCGAATTTTATTAAATATTTTGAAGTTTTGAAATTTTGAAATTTTAAAATTTTTAAATTTTGAAATTTTAAAATTTTAAAATTTTAAAATTTTGAAATTTTGAAATTTTGAAATTTTGAATTTTTGAAATTTTGAAGTTGTAAAATTTTGAAATTTTTAAGTTTTGAAATCTTGAAATTTTGAAATTTTGAAATTTTGAAATTTTGAAATTTTGAAATTTTGAAATTTTGAAATTTTGAAATTTTGAAGTTTTGAAGTATTGCAATTTTGAAATTTTGAAATTTGAAATTTTGAAATTATAAAATTTTGAAATTTTGAAATTTTGAAATTTTGAAATTTTGAAATTTTGAAATTCTGAAATTTTGAAATTTTGGAATTTTGAAATTTTGAAGTTTTGAAATTTTGAAATTTTGAAATTTTGAAATTTTGATATTCTGACATTTTGAAATTTTGAAATTTTGAAATTTTGAAATTTTGAAATTTTGAGATTTTGAAATTTTGAAATTTTGAAATTTTGAAATTTTGAAATTTTGAAATTTTGAAATTTTGAAATTTTGAAATTTTGAAATTTTGAAATTTTGAAATTTTGAAATTTTGAAATTTTGAAATTTTGAAATTTTGAAATTTTGAAATTTTGAAATTTTGAAATTTTGAAATTTTGAAATTTTGAAATTTTGAAATTTTGAAATTTTGAAATTTTAAAATTTTGATATTTTGAAATTTTGAAATTTTGAAATTCTGAAATTTTGAAATTTTGAAATTTTGAAATCTTACAATTTTGAAATTTTGAAATTTTGAAATTTTGAAACTTTGAAATTTTGATATTTTGAAATTGTGAAATTTTGAAATTTTGAAATTTTGAAATTTTGAAATTTTGAAATTTTGAAATTTTGAAATTTTGAAATTTTGAAATTTTGAAATTTTGAAATTTTGAAATTTTGAAATTTTGAAATTTTGAAATTTTGAAATTTTGAAATTTTGAAATTTTGAAATTTTGAAATTTTGAAATTTTGAAATTTTGAAATTTTGAAATTTTGAAATTTTGAAATTTTGAAATTTTGAAATTTTGAAATTTTAAAATTTTGAAATTTAAAAACTTTGAAATTTTGAAATTTTGAAATCTTAAAATTCTGAAATTTTTAAATTTTTGAAATTTTGAAATTTTGAAATTTTGAAATTTTGAAATTTTGATATTCTGAAATTTTGAAATTTTGAAATTTTGAAATTTTGAAATTTTGAAATTTTGAGATTTTGAAATTTTGAAATTTTGAAATTTTGAAATTTTGAAATTTTGAAATTTTGAAATTTTGAAATTTTGAAATTTTGAAATTTTGAAATTTTGAAATTTTGAAATTTTGAAATTTTGAAATTTTGAAATTTTGAAATTTTGAAATTTTGAAATTTTGAAATTTTGAAATTTTGAAATTTTGAAATTTTGAAATTTTAAAATTTTGAAATTTTGAAATTTTGAAATTTTGAAATTTTTTAATTTTGAAATTTTGAAATTTTGAATTTTTGAAATTTTGAAATTTTGATATTTTGAAATTTTGAAATTTTGAAATTTTGAAATTTTGAAATTTTGAAATTTTGAAATTTTGAAATTTTGAAATTTTACAATTTTGAAATTTTGAAATTTTGAAATTTTGAAACTTTGAAATTTTGATATTTTGAAATTGTGAAATTTTGAAATTTTGAAATTTTGAAATTTTGAAATTTTAAAATTTTGAAATTTTGAAATTTTGAAATTTTGAAATTTTGAAATTTTGAAATTTTGAAATTTTGAAATTTTGAAATTTAAAAACTTTGAAATTTTGAAATTTTGAAATTTTGAAATTTTAAAATTTTGAAATTTTGAAATTTTGAAATTTTGAAATTTTGAAATTTTGAAATTTTGAAATTTTGAAATTTTGAAATTTTGAAATTTTGAAATTTTGAAATTTTAAAACTTTGAAATTTTAAAATTTCAAAATTATGAAATCTTAAAATTTTGAAATTTTGACATCTTGAGATTCTTAAATGTTGAAATTCTTAAGTTTCGAAATTTAGATATTTTGAAATTTTGAAATTTTTAAATTTTTAAATCGTAAAATTCTGAAACTTTGAAATTTTAAAATTTTGGAATTTTAAAATTTTGATATTTTGAAATTTTGAAATTTTAAGACTTTGAAATTTTGAAATTTTGAAATTTTTAAATCGTAAAATTCTGAAACTTTGAAATTTTAAAATTTTGGAATTTTAAAATTTTGAAATTTTGAAATTTTGAAATTTTCAAATTTTGAAATTTTCAAATTTCAAAATTATGAAATCTTGAAATTTTGAAATTTTGACATCTTGAAATTCTTAAATGTTGAAATTCTTAAGTTTCGAAATTTTGATATTTTGAAATTTTTTAAATTTTGAAATTTTGAAAGTTTGAAATTTTAAAATTTTGAAATTTTGAAATTTTGAAATTTTGAAATTTTGAAATTTTGAAATATTGAAATTTTGAAATTTTGAAATTTTGAAATTTTGAAAATTTGAAATTTTGAAATTTTGAAATTTTGAAATTTTGAAATTTTGAAATTTTGAAATTTTGAAATACTGAAATTTTAAAAGTTTTAAAATTTTTAAATTTTGAAATTTTGAAATGTTTAAATTTTGAAATTTTGAAATTTTAAAATTTTGGACTTTTGAAATTTTGAAATTTTGAAATACTGAAATTTTGAAATTTTGAAATTTTGAAATTTAAAATTTTGAAATTTTGAAATTTTGAAATTTTGAAATTTTGAAATTTTAAAATTTTGAACTTTTGAAATTTTGAAATTTTGAAATACTGAAATTTTGAATTTTTGAAATTTTTTAATTTTGAGATTTTGAAATTTTAATATTTTGAATTTTCGATATTTAGGAATTTTAAAATTTGGAAATTTTGAAATTTTCAGTTTTTGAAATTTTGAAATTTTGAAATTTTGAAACTTTAAAATTTTGAAATTCTGAAATTTTGAAATTTTAAAATTTCAAAATTATGAAATCTTGATATTTTGAAATTTTGACATCTTGAGATTCTTAAATGTTGAAATTCTTAAGTTTCGAAATTTTGATATTTTGAAATTTTGAAACTTTTTTAATTTTGATATTTTGAAATTTTGAAATTTTGAAATCTTGAAATTTTAAAATTTTGAAATTTTGAAATTTTATAACTTTGAAATTTTAAAATTTTGAAATTTTTAAAATTTTGAAATTTTGATATTTTGAAATTTTGAAATTTTGAAATTTTGAAATTTTGAAATTTTGAAATTTTGAAATTTTGAAATTTTGAAATTTTGAAATTTTGAAATTTTGAAATTTTGAAATTTCGAAATTTTTAAATTTTGAAATTTTGAAATTTTGAAATTTTGAAATTTTGAAATTTTGAAATTTTGAAATTTTGAAATTTTGAAATTTTGAAATTTTGAAATTTTAAAATTTTGAAATTTTGAAATTTTGAAACTTTGAAATTTTGAAATTCTGAAATTTTAATTTTTTAAAACTTTAGAATTTTGAAATTTCTGAATTTCATTAAATATTTTAAAGTTTTGACATTTTAAAATTTTGAAATTTTGAAATTTTGAATTTTTGAAATTTTTAAATTTTGAGATTTTAAAATTTTGAAATTTTGAAACTTTGAAATTTTAGAATTTTAAAATATAGAAATTTTGAAATTTTGAAATTTTAAATTTTTAAATTTTGAAATTTTGAAATTTTGAAATTTTGAAATTTTGAAATTTTGAAATTTTGAAATTTTAAAATTTTGAAATTTTGAAATTTTGAAATTTTAAAATTTTGAAATTTTGAAATTTCGATACTTAAGAATTTTAAAATTTGGTAATTTTGAAATTTTGAAATTTTTAGTTTTTGAAATTTTGAAAGTTTGGAATTTTAATATTTTGAAATTTCGAAATTTTGAAATTTTGAAACTTTAAAATTTTAAAATTCTGAAATTCTGAAATTTTAAAATTTCAAAATTATAAAATCCTGAAATTTTAAAATTTTGACATCTTGAGATTCTTAAATTTTGAAATTCTTAAATTTCGAAATTTTGATAATTTGAAATTTTTAAACTTTTTAATTTTTGAAATTTTGAAATTTTGAAATTTTGAAATTTTAAAATTTTGAAATTTTGAAATTTTTAAATTTTGAAATTTTGATATTTTGAAATTTTGAAATTTTGAAATTTTGAAATTTTGAAATTTTGAAATTTTGAAATTTTAAAATTTTGAAATTTTACAATTTTGAAATTTTTAAAATTTTGAAATTTTGAAATTTTGAAATTTTGAAATTTTGAAATTTTGAAATTTCGAAATTCTGAAATTTTAAAATATTAAAATTTTAGAACTTTGAAATTTTCGAATTTTATTATATATTTTGAAGTTTTGAAATTTTGAAATTTTGAAATTTTTAAAATTTTGAAATTTTGAAATTCTGAAATTTTAAAATATTAAAATTTTAGAACTTTGAAATTTTCGAATTTTATTAAATATTTTGAAGTTTTGAAATTTTGAAATTTTAAAATTTTGAAATTTTGAAATTTTAAAATTTTTAAATTTTAAAATTTTGAAATTTTGAAATTTTGAAATTTTGAATTTTTGAAATTTTGAAGTTGTAAAATTTTGAAATTTTGAAGTTTGAAATGAAATTTTGAAATTTTGAAATTTTGAAATTTTGAAATTTTAAAATTTTGAAGTATTGCAATTTTGAAATTTTGAAATTTGAAATTTTGAAATTTTGAAATTTTGAAATTTTGAAATTTTGAAATTTTGAAATTTTGAAATTTTGAAATTTTGAAATTTTGAAATTTTGAAATTTTGAAATTTTGAAATTTTGAAATTTTGAAATTTTGAAATTTTAAAATTTTGAAATTTTGAAATTCTGAAATTTTGGAATTTTGAAATTTTGAAGTTTTGAAATTTTGAAATTTTGAAATTTATAAAATTTTGATTTTCTGAAATTTTGAAATTTTGAAATTTTGAAATTTTGAAATTTTGAGATTTTGAAATTTTGAAATTTTGAAATTTTGAAATTTTGAAATTTTGAAATTTTGAAATTTTGAAATTTTGAAATTTTGAAATTTTGAAATTTTGAAATTTTGAAATTTTGAAATTTTGAAATTTTGAAATTTTGAAATTTTGAAATTTTGAAATTTTGAAATTTTAAAATTTTGGAATTTTGAAATTTTGAAATTTTGAAATTTTGAAATTTTGAAATTTTGAAATTTTACAATTTTGAAATTTTGAAATTTTGAAACTTTGAAATTTTGATATTTTGAAATTGTGAAATTTTGAAATTTTGAAATTTTGAAATTTTGAAATTTTGAAATTTTGAAATTTTGAAATTTTGAAATTTTGAAATTTTGAAATTTTGAAATTCTGAAATTTTGAAATTTTGAAATCTTGAAATTTTGAAATTTTGAAATTTTAAAATTTTGAAATTTTGAAAACTTGAAATTTTGAATTTTAGAAATTTTGAAACTTTGAAATTTTGAAATTTTGAAACTTTAAAATTTTGAAATTCTGCAATTTTGAAATTTTAAAATTTCAAAATTATGAAATTTTGAAATTTTGAAATTTTGACATCTTGAGATTCTTAAATGTTGAAATTCTTAAGTTTCGAAATATTGATATTTTGAAATTTTGAAACTTTTTAAATTTTGAAATTTTGAAATATTGAAATTTTTATATTTTTAAAATTTTTAAATTTTTAAATCTTGAAATTTTGAAATTTTGAAATTTTGAAATTTATAAAATTTTGATTTTCTGAAATTTTGAATTTTAGAAATTTTGAAACTTTGAAATTTTGAAACTTTGAAATTTTGAAATTTTGAAATTTTGAAATTTTGAAATTTTGAAATTTTGAAATTTTGAAATTTTGAAATTTTGAAATTTTGAAATTTTGAAATTTTGAAATTTTGAAATTTTGAAATTTTGAAATTTTGAAATTTTGAAATTTTGAAATTTTGAAATTTTGAAATTTTGAAATTTTGAAATTTTGAAATTTTGAAATTTTGAAATTTTACAATTTTGAAATTTTGAAATTTTGAAATTTTGAAACTTTGAAATTTTGAAATTTTGAAATTTTGAAATTTTGAAATTTTGAAATTTTGAAATTTTGAAATTTTGAAATTTTGAAATTTTGAAATTTTGAAATTTTGAAATTTTGAAATTTTGAAATTTTGAAATTTTAAAATTTTGAAAATTTGAAATTTTGAATTTTAGAAATTTTGAAACTTTGAAATTTTGAAATTTTGAAATTTTGAAATTTTGAAGTTTTGAAATTTTGAAATTTTGATTTTTTGAAATTTTGAAATTTTGAAATTTTGAGATTTTAAAATTTTGAAATTTTTGAATTTTGAAATTTAGAAATTTTGAAATTTTGAACTTTAAAATTTAGAATTTTTTAAATTTTGAAATTTTGAATTTTCAAAATTTTAAAATTTTCAAATTTTTAAATGTTGAAATTTTGAAATTCTGAAATTTTCAAATTTTAAAATTTTAAAAGTTTTCGAAATATTCAAATACTCCAATTTTGAAATTTTTGAAATTTTAAAATTTTGAAATCTCGAAATTTTGAGATTTTAAAATTTTCACATTTTGAGATTCTTAAATTTTGAAATTTTAAAGTTCTGAAATTTTGAAATTTTGAAATTTTGGAATTTTTGGAATCTTGAAATTTTGATCGCCTTTAAAGAGTCTGCAGAAATGATCCTTCCAGATTCTCACCACAGACTGCGAATCTATCACGAGTTTCCTATTTTGATCCCGGCAAAAAAATGATTGATTTGAGTGATTGCTATAGGGACAGAAGGCTGCGCTTATTCCTTCTGGCAGACTCGGGAAAGAAATCTTAAGCTTGAACCCTTGAAGCTTGAAATTGAGAAATTTTGAAGCTTTGAAATTCTGAAATTTTTAAATTTTGGAATTTTGAAATGTTGAAATTTTGAAATTCTCAAATTTTGAAATTTTGAAATATTGAAATTTTAAAATGTTGAAATTTTCAAATTTTGAAATTTTGAAATTTTGAAATTTTGAAATTTTGATTTTTTGAAATTTTCAAATTTTCAAATTTTCAAATTTTCAAATTTTGAAATTTTAAGATTTTAAAATTTTGAAATTTTTGAATTTTGAAATTTTAAAATTTTAAAATTTTGAAATTTTGAAAATTTGAAATTTTGAATTTTAGAAATTTTGAAACTTTGAAATTTTGAAATTTTGAAATTTTGAAATTTTAAAATTTTGAAATTTTGAAATTTTGAAATTTTGAAATTTTGAAATTTTGAAATTTTGAAATTTTGAAATTTTAAAATTTTGAAATTTTTGAATTTTGAAATTTAGAAATTTAGAAATTTTGAACTTTAAAATTTAGAATTTTTGAAATTTTGAAATTTTGAATTTTCAAAATTTTAAAATTTTTAAATGCTGAAATTTTGAAATTCTGAAATTTTAAAATTTTTAAATTTCAAAATTTTTAAAAATTTTCAAATTTTCCAATTTTGAAATTTTTTAAATTTTAAAATTCTGAAATCTCGAAATTTTGAGATATTAAAATTTTGACATTTTGAGATTCTTAAATTTTGAAATTTTAAAGTTCTGAAATTTTTAAATTTTGAAATTTTGGAATTTTTGGAATTTTGAAATATTGAAATTTTGAATTTTTTTTTATTTTGATATTTTGGAATTTTGAAATTTTGACCGCCTTTAAAGAGTCTGCAGAAATGATCCTTCCAGATTCTCACCACAGACTGCGAATCTATCACGAGTTTCCTATTTTGATCCCGGCAAAAAATTGATGGATTTGAGTGATTGTTATAGGGAGAAAAGGCTGCGCTTATTCCTTCTGGCAGACTCGGGAAAGAAATCTTAAGCTTGAACCCTTGAAGCTTGAAGTTGAGAAATTTTGAAGATTTGAAATTCTGAAATTTTAAAATCTTGGAATTTTGAAATGTTGAAATTCTCAAATTTTGAAATTTTGAAATATTGAAATTTTAAAATGTTGAAGTTTTGAAATTTTGAAATTTTGAAATTTTGAAATATTTGAAATTTGAAATTTTTAAATTTTAAAATTTTGAAATTTTGAAATTTTGAGATTTTGAAATTTTGAAATTTTGGAGTTTTGGAATTTTGAAATTTTGAAATTTTAAAATTCTGAAATTTTGAAACTTTGAAATTTTGAAATTTTGAAATTTTGAAATTTTGAAATTTTGAAATTTTGAAATTTTGAAATTTTGAAATTTTGAAATTTTGAAATTTTGAAATTTTGAAATTTTGAAATTTTAAAATTTTGAAATTTTACAATTTTGAAATTTTTAAAATTTTGAAATTTTGAAATTTTGAAATTTTGAAATTTTGAAATTTTGAAATTTCGAAATTCTGAAATTTTAAAATATTAAAATTTTAGAACTTTGAAATTTTCGAATTTTATTAAATATTTTGAAGTTTTGAAATTTTGAAATTTTGAAATTTTTAAAATTTTGAAATTTTGAAATTCTGAAATTTTAAAATATTAAAATTTTAGAACTTTGAAATTTTCGAATTTTATTAAATATTTTGAAGTTTTGAAATTTTGAAATTTTAAAATTTTTAAATTTTGAAATTTTAAAATTTTGAAGTATTGCAATTTTGAAATTTTGAAATTTGAAATTTTGAAATTTTGAAATTTTGAAATTTTGAAATTTTGAAATTTTGAAATTTTGAAATTTTGAAATTTTGAAATTTTGAAATTTTGAAATTTTGAAATTTTGAAATTTTGAAATTTTGAAATCTTAAAATTCTGAAATTTTTAAATTTTGGAATTTTGAAATTTTGAAGTTTTGAAATTTTGAAATTTTGAAATTTTGAAATTTTGAAGTTTTGAAATTTTGAAATTTTGAAATTTATAAAATTTTGATTTTCTGAAATTTTGAAATTTTGAAATTTTGAAATTTTGAGATTTTGAAATTTTGAAATTTTGAAATTTTGAAATTTTGAAATTTTGAAATTTTGAAATTTTGAAATTTTGAAATTTTGAAATTTTGAAATTTTGAAATTTTGAAATTTTGAAATTTTAAAATTTTGAAATTTTGAAATTTTGAAATTTTGAAATTTTGAAATTTTGAAATTTTGAAATTTTACAATTTTGAAATTTTGAAATTTTGAAATTTTGAAACTTTGAAATTTTGATATTTTGAAATTGTGAAATTTTGAAATTTTGAAATTTTGAAATTTTGAAATTTTGAAATTTTGAAATTTTGAAATTTTGAAATTTTGAAATTTTGAAATTCTGAAATTTTGAAATTTTGAAATCTTGAAATTTTGAAATTTTGAAATTTTAAAATTTTGAAATTTTGAAAACTTGAAATTTTGAATTTTAGAAATTTTGAAACTTTGAAATTTTGAAATTTTGAAACTTTAAAATTTTGAAATTCTGCAATTTTGAAATTTTAAAATTTCAAAATTATGAAATTTTGAAATTTTGAAATTTTGAAATTTTGACATCTTGAGATTCTTAAATGTTGAAATTCTTAAGTTTCGAAATATTGATATTTTGAAATTTTGAAACTTTTTAAATTTTGAAATTTTGAAATATTGAAATTTTTATATTTTTAAAATTTTGAAATTTTTAAATCTTGAAATTTTGAAATTTTGAAATTTATAAAATTTTGATTTTCTGAAATTTTGAATTTTAGAAATTTTGAAACTTTGAAATTTTGAAACTTTGAAATTTTGAAATTTTGAAATTTTGAAATTTTGAAATTTTGAAATTTTGAAATTTTGAAATTTTGAAATTTTGAAATTTTGAAATTTTGAAATTTTGAAATTTTGAAATTTTGAAATTTTGAAATTTTGAAATTTTGAAATTTTACAATTTTGAAATTTTGAAATTTTGAAACTTTGAAATTTTGAAATTTTGAAATTTTGAAATTTTGAAATTTTGAAATTTTGAAATTTTGAAATTTTGAAATTTTGAAATTTTGAAATTTTGAAATTTTGAAATTTTGAAATTTTGAAATTTTGAAATTTTTAAATTTTGAAATTTTGAAATTTTGAAATTTTGAAATTTT
Source organism: Eristalinus aeneus (assembly GCA_955652365.1). Taxonomy (NCBI): domain Eukaryota; kingdom Metazoa; phylum Arthropoda; class Insecta; order Diptera; family Syrphidae; genus Eristalinus; species Eristalinus aeneus. Next base: position 51,600 of record CATPCP010000145.1, read on the forward strand.
GAAATTTTGAAATTTTGAAATTTTGAAATTTTGAAATTTTGAAATTTTAAAATCTTGAAATTTTGAAATTTTGAAATTTTGAAATTTTTAAATTTTTAAATTTTTAAATTTTAAAATTTTAAAATTTTGAAAATTTGAAATTTTGAATTTTAGAAATTTTGAAACTTTGAAATTTTGAAATTTTGAAATTTTGAAATTTTGAAGTTTTGAAATTTTGAAATTTTGATTTTTTGAAATTTTGAAATTTTGAAATTTTGAGATTTTAAAATTTTGAAATTTTTGAATTTTGAAATTTACAAATTTTGAAATTTTGAACTTTAAAATTTAGAATTTTTTAAATTTTGAAATTTTGAATTTTCAAAATTTTAAAATTTTCAAATTTTTAAATGTTGAAATTTTGAAATTCTGAAATTTTAAAATTTTAAAATTTTAAAAGTTTTCAAAATATTCAAATACTCCAATTTTGAAATTTTTGAAATTTTAAAATTTTGAAATCTCGAAATTTTGAGATTTTAAAATTTTGACATTTTGAGATTCTTAAATTTTGAAATTTTAAAGTTCTGAAATTTTGAAATTTTGAAATTTTGGAATTTTTGGAATCTTGAAATTTTGATCGCCTTTAAAGAGTCTGCAGAAATGATCCTTCCAGATTCTCACCACAGACTGCGAATCTATCACGAGTTTCCTATTTTGATCCCGGCAAAAAAATGATTGATTTGAGTGATTGCTATAGGGACAGAAGGCTGCGCTTATTCCTTCTGGCAGACTCGGGAAAGAAATCTTAAGCTTGAACCCTTGAAGCTTGAAATTGAGAAATTTTGAAGCTTTGAAATTCTGAAATTTTTAAATTTTGGAATTTTGAAATGTTGAAATTTTGAAATTCTCAAATTTTGAAATTTTGAAATATTGAAATTTTAAAATGTTGAAATTTTCAAATTTTGAAATTTTGAAATTTTGAAATTTTGATTTTTTGAAATTTTCAAATTTTCAAATTTTCAAATTTTCAAATTTTGAAATTTTAAGATTTTAAAATTTTGAAATTTTTGAATTTTGAAATTTTAAAATTTTAAAATTTTGAAATTTTGAAAATTTGAAATTTTGAATTTTAGAAATTTTGAAACTTTGAAATTTTGAAATTTTGAAATTTTGAAATTTTAAAATTTTGAAATTTTGAAATTTTGAAATTTTGAAATTTTGAAATTTTGAAATTTTAGAACTTTGAAATTTTCGAATTTTATTAAATATTTTGAAGTTTTGAAATTTTGAAATTTTGAAATTTTTAAAATTTTGAAATTTTGAAATTCTGAAATTTTAAAATATTAAAATTTTAGAACTTTGAAATTTTCGAATTTTATTAAATATTTTGAAGTTTTGAAATTTTGAAATTTTAAAATTTTTAAATTTTGAAATTTTAAAATTTTTAAATTTTAAAATTTTGAAATTTTGAAATTTTGAAATTTTGAATTTTTGAAATTTTGAAGTTGTAAAATTTTGAAATTTTGAAGTTTTGAAATCTTGAAATTTTGAAATTTTGAAATTTTGAAATTTTGAAATTTTAAAATTTTGAAGTATTGCAATTTTGAAATTTTGAAATTTGAAATTTTGAAATTTTGAAATTTTGAAATTTTGAAATTTTGAAATTTTGAAATTTTGAAATTTTGAAATTTTGAAATTTTGAAATTTTGAAATTTTGAAATTCTGAAATTTTGGAATTTTGAAATTTTGAAGTTTTGAAATTTTGAAATTTTGAAATTTATAAAATTTTGATTTTCTGAAATTTTGAAATTTTGAAATTTTGAAATTTTGAAATTTTGAGATTTTGAAATTTTGAAATTTTGAAATTTTGAAATTTTGAAATTTTGAAATTTTGAAATTTTGAAATTTTGAAATTTTGAAATTTTGAAATTTTGAAATTTTGAAATTTTGAAATTTTGAAATTTTAAAATTTTGAAATTTTGAAATTTTGAAATTTTGAAATTTTGAAATTTTGAAATTTTACAATTTTGAAATTTTGAAATTTTGAAATTTTGAAACTTTGAAATTTTGATATTTTGAAATTGTGAAATTTTGAAATTTTGAAATTTTGAAATTTTGAAATTTTGAAATTTTGAAATTTTGAAATTTTGAAATTTTGAAATTTTGAAATTCTGAAATTTTGAAATTTTGAAATCTTGAAATTTTGAAATTTTGAAATTTTAAAATTTTGAAATTTTGAAAACTTGAAATTTTGAATTTTAGAAATTTTGAAACTTTGAAATTTTGAAATTTTGAAACTTTAAAATTTTGAAATTCTGCAATTTTGAAATTTTAAAATTTCAAAATTATGAAATTTTGAAATTTTGAAATTTTGAAATTTTGACATCTTGAGATTCTTAAATGTTGAAATTCTTAAGTTTCGAAATATTGATATTTTGAAATTTTGAAACTTTTTAAATTTTGAAATTTTGAAATATTGAAATTTTTATATTTTTAAAATTTTGAAATTTTTAAATCTTGAAATTTTGAAATTTTGAAATTTATAAAATTTTGATTTTCTGAAATTTTGAATTTTAGAAATTTTGAAACTTTGAAATTTTGAAACTTTGAAATTTTGAAATTTTGAAATTTTGAAATTTTGAAATTTTGAAATTTTGAAATTTTGAAATTTTGAAATTTTGAAATTTTGAAATTTTGAAATTTTGAAATTTTGAAATTTTGAAATTTTGAAATTTTGAAATTTTGAAATTTTGAAATTTTGAAATTTTGAAATTTTGAAATTTTGAAATTTTACAATTTTGAAATTTTGAAATTTTGAAATTTTGAAACTTTGAAATTTTGAAATTTTGAAATTTTGAAATTTTGAAATTTTGAAATTTTGAAATTTTGAAATTTTGAAATTTTGAAATTTTGAAATTTTGAAATTTTGAAATTTTGAAATTTTGAAATTTTGAAATTTTGAAATTTTGAAATTTTGAAATTTTGAAATTTTGAAATTTTGAAATTTTGAAATTTTGAAATTTTGAAATTTTGAAATTTTGAAATTTTGAAATTTTGAAATTTTGAAATTTTGAAATTTTGAAATTTTGAAATTTTGAAATTTTGAAATTTTAAAATCTTGAAATTTTGAAATTTTGAAATTTTGAAATTTTTAAATTTTTAAATTTTTAAATTTTAAAATTTTAAAATTTTGAAAATTTGAAATTTTGAATTTTAGAAATTTTGAAACTTTGAAATTTTGAAATTTTGAAATTTTGAAATTTTGAAATTTTGAAGTTTTGAAATTTTGAAATTTTGATTTTTTGAAATTTTGAAATTTTGAAATTTTGAGATTTTAAAATTTTGAAATTTTTGAATTTTGAAATTTAGAAATTTTGAAATTTTGAACTTTAAAATTTAGAATTTTTTAAATTTTGAAATTTTGAATTTTCAAAATTTTAAAATTTTCAAATTTTTAAATGTTGAAATTTTGAAATTCTGAAATTTTAAAATTTTAAAATTTTAAAAGTTTTCAAAATATTCAAATACTCCAATTTTGAAATTTTTGAAATTTTAAAATTTTGAAATCTCGAAATTTTGAGATTTTAAAATTTTGACATTTTGAGATTCTTAAATTTTGAAATTTTAAAGTTCTGAAATTTTGAAATTTTGAAATTTTGGAATTTTTGGAATCTTGAAATTTTGATCGCCTTTAAAGAGTCTGCAGAAATGATCCTTCCAGATTCTCACCACAGACTGCGAATCTATCACGAGTTTCCTATTTTGATCCCGGCAAAAAAATGATTGATTTGAGTGATTGCTATAGGGACAGAAGGCTGCGCTTATTCCTTCTGGCAGACTCGGGAAAGAAATCTTAAGCTTGAACCCTTGAAGCTTGAAATTGAGAAATTTTGAAGCTTTGAAATTCTGAAATTTTTAAATTTTGGAATTTTGAAATGTTGAAATTTTGAAATTCTCAAATTTTGAAATTTTGAAATATTGAAATTTTAAAATGTTGAAATTTTCAAATTTTGAAATTTTGAAATTTTGAAATTTTGATTTTTTGAAATTTTCAAATTTTCAAATTTTCAAATTTTCAAATTTTGAAATTTTAAGATTTTAAAATTTTGAAATTTTTGAATTTTGAAATTTTAAAATTTTAAAATTTTGAAATTTTGAAAATTTGAAATTTTGAATTTTAGAAATTTTGAAACTTTGAAATTTTGAAATTTTGAAATTTTGAAATTTTAAAATTTTGAAATTTTGAAATTTTGAAATTTTGAAATTTTGAAATTTTGAAATTTTGAAATTTTGAAATTTTGAAATTTTGAAATTTTAAAATTTTGAAATTTTTGAATTTTGAAATTTAGAAATTTAGAAATTTTGAACTTTAAAATTTAGAATTTTTGAAATTTTGAAATTTTGAATTTTCAAAATTTTAAAATTTTTAAATGCTGAAATTTTGAAATTCTGAAATTTTAAAATTTTTAAATTTCAAAATTTTTAAAAATTTTCAAATTTTCCAATTTTGAAATTTTTTAAATTTTAAAATTCTGAAATCTCGAAATTTTGAGATATTAAAATTTTGACATTTTGAGATTCTTAAATTTTGAAATTTTAAAGTTCTGAAATTTTTAAATTTTGAAATTTTGGAATTTTTGGAATTTTGAAATATTGAAATTTTGAATTTTTTTTTATTTTGATATTTTGGAATTTTGAAATTTTGACCGCCTTTAAAGAGTCTGCAGAAATGATCCTTCCAGATTCTCACCACAGACTGCGAATCTATCACGAGTTTCCTATTTTGATCCCGGCAAAAAATTGATGGATTTGAGTGATTGCTATAGGGAGAGAAGGCTGCGCTTATTCCTTCTGGCAGACTCGGGAAAGAAATCTTAAGCTTGAACCCTTGAAGCTTGAAGTTGAGAAATTTTGAAGATTTGAAATTCTGAAATTTTAAAATCTTGGAATTTTGAAATGTTGAAATTTTGAAATTCTCAAATTTTGAAATTTTGAAATATTGAAATTTTAAAATGTTGAAGTTTTGAAATTTTGAAATTTTGAAATTTTGAAATATTTGAAATTTGAAATTTTTAAATTTTAAAATTTTGAAATTTTGAAATTTTGAGATTTTGAAATTTTGAAATTTTGAAATTTTGAAATTTTGAAATTTTGAAATTTTGAAATTTTGGAGTTTTGGAATTTTGAAATTTTGAAATTTTAAAATTCTGAAATTTTGAAACTTTGAAATTTTGAAATTTTGAAATTTTGAAATTTTGAAATTTTGAAATTTTGAAATTTTGAAATTTTGAAATTTTGAAATTTTGAAATTTTGAAATTTTGAAATTTTGAAATTTTGAAATTTTGAAATTTTGAAATTTTGAAATTTTGAAATTTTGAAATTTTGAAATTTTGAAATTTTGTAATTTTAAAATCTTGAAATTTTGAAATTTTGAAATTTTTAAATTTGTAAATTTTAAAATTTTAAAATGTTGAAAATTTGAAATTTTGAATTTTAGAAATTTTGAAACTTTGAAATTTTGAAATTTTGAAATTTTGAAATTTTTAAGTTTTGAAATTTTGAAATTTTGAAATTTTGATTTTTTGAAATTTTGAAATTTTGAAATTTTGAGATTTTAAAATTTTGAAATTTTTGAATTTTGAAATTTAGAAATTTTGAAATTCTGAACTTTAAAATTTAGAATTTTTTAAATTTTGAAATTTTGAATTTTCAAAATTTTAAAATTTTCAAATTTTTAAATGTTGAAATTTTGAAATTCTGAAATTTTAAAATTTTAAAATTTTAAAAGTTTTCAAAATATTCAAATTTTCCAATTTTGAAATTTTTGAAATTTTAAAATTTTGAAATCTCGAAATTTTGAGATTATAAAATTTTGACATTTTGAGATTCTTAAATTTTGAAATTTTAAAGTTCTGAAATTTTGAAATTTTGAAATTTTGGAATTTTCGGAATCTTGAAATTTTGATCGCCTTTAAAGTGTCTGCAGAAATGATCCTTCCAGATTCTCACCACAGACTGCGAATCTATCACGAGTTTCCTATTTTGATCCCAGCAAAAAAATGATTGATTTGAGTGATTGCTATAGGGAGAGAAGGCTGCGCTTATTCCTTCTGGCAGACTCGGGAAAGAAATCTTAAGCTTGAACCCTTGAAGCTTGAAATTGAGAAATTTTGAAGCTTTGAAATTCTGAAATTTTTAAATTTTGGAATTTTGAAATGTTGAAATTTTGAAATTCTCAAATTTTGAAATTTTGAAATATTGAAATTTTAAAATGTTGAAGTTTTGAAATTTTGAAATTTTGAAATTTTGAAATATTTGAAATTTGAAATTTTTAAATTTTAAAATTTTGAAATTTTGAAATTTTGAGATTTTGAAATTTTGAAATTTTGAAATTTTGAAATTTTGAAATTTTGAAATTTTGAAATTTTGGAGTTTTGGAATTTTGAAATTTTGAAATTTTAAAATTCTGAAATTTTGAAACTTTGAAATTTTGAAATTTTGAAATTTTGAAATTTTGAAATTTTGAAATTTTGAAATTTTGAAATTTTGAAATTTTGAAATTTTGAAATTTTGAAATTTTGAAATTTTGAAATTTTGAAATTTTGAAATTTTGAAATTTTGAAATTTTGAAATTTTGAAATTTTGAAATTTTGAAATTTTGAAATTTTGAAATTTTGAAATTTTGAAATTTTGAAATTTTGAAATTTTGAAATTTTGAAATTTTGTAATTTTAAAATCTTGAAATTTTGAAATTTTGAAATTTTTAAATTTGTAAATTTTAAAATTTTAAAATGTTGAAAATTTGAAATTTTGAATTTTAGAAATTTTGAAACTTTGAAATTTTGAAATTTTGAAATTTTGAAATTTTTAAGTTTTGAAATTTTGAAATTTTGAAATTTTGATTTTTTGAAATTTTGAAATTTTGAAATTTTGAGATTTTAAAATTTTGAAATTTTTGAATTTTGAAATTTAGAAATTTTGAAATTCTGAACTTTAAAATTTAGAATTTTTTAAATTTTGAAATTTTGAATTTTCAAAATTTTAAAATTTTCAAATTTTTAAATGTTGAAATTTTGAAATTCTGAAATTTTAAAATTTTAAAATTTTAAAAGTTTTCAAAATATTCAAATTTTCCAATTTTGAAATTTTGAAATTTTGAAATTTTGAAATTTTGAAATTTTGATTTTTTGAAATTTTCAAATTTTCAAATTTTCAAATTTTGAAATTTTAAGATTTTAAAATTTTGAAATTTTTGAATTTTGATATTTTAAAATTTTCAAATTTTCAAATTTTGAAAATTTGAAATTTTGAATTTTAGAAATTTTGAAACTTTGAAATTTTGAAATTTTGAAATTTTAAAATTTTGAAATTTTGAAATTTTGAAATTTTGATTTTTTGAAATTTTGAAATTTTGAGATTTTAAAATTTTGAAATTTTTGAATTTTGAAATTAAGAAATTTTGAAATTTTGAACTTTAAAATTTAGAATTTTTGAAATTTTGAATTTTCAAAATTTTAAAATTTTTAAATGCTGAAATTTTGAAATTCTGAAATTTTAAAATTTTTAAATTTCAAAATTTTTCAAAATTTTCAAATTTTCCAATTTTGAAATTTTTTAAATTTTAAAATTTTGAAATCTCGAAATTTCGAGATTCTAAAATTTTGACATTTTGAGATTCTTAAATTTTGAAATTTTAAAGTTCTGAAATTTTTAAATTTTGAAATTTTGGAATTTTTGGAATTTTGAAATATTGAAATTTTGAATTTTTTTTTATTTTGATATTTTGAAATTTTGAAATTTTGACCGCCTTTAAAGAGTCTGCAGAAATGATCCTTCCAGATTCTCACCACAGACTGCGAATCTATCACGAGTTTCCTATTTTGATCCCGGCAAAAAATTGATTGATTTGAATGATTGCTATAGGGAGAGAAGGCTGCGCTTATTCCTTCTGGCAGACTCGGGAAAGAAATCTTAAGCTTGAACCCTTGAAGCTTGAAGTTGAGAAATTTTGAAGATTTGAAATTCTGAAATTTTAAAATTTTGGAATTTTGAAATGTTGAAATTTTGAAATTCTCAAATTTTGAAATTTTGAAATATTGAAATTTTAAAATGTTGAAGTTTTGAAATTTTGAAATTTTGAAATTTTGAAATATTTGAAATTTGAAATTTTAAAATTTTAAAATTTTGAAATTTTGAAATTTTGAAATTTTGAAATTTTGAAATTTTGAAATTTTGAAATTTTGAAATTTTGAAATTTTGAAATTTTGAAATTTTGAAATTTTGGAATTTTGGAATTTTGAAATTTTGAAATTTTGAAATTCTGAAATTTTGAAACTTTGAAATTTTGAAATTTTGAAATTTTGAAATTTTGAAATTTTGAAATTTTGAAATTTTGAAATTTTGAAATTTTGAAATTTTGAAATTTTGAAATTTTGAAATTTTGAAATTTTGAAATTTTAAAATTTTGAAATTTTGAAATTTTGAAATTTTGAAATTTTGAAATTTTGAAATTTTGAAATTTTAAAATCTTGAAATTTTGAAATTTTGAAATTTTAAAATTTTAAAATTTTTAAATTTTGAAAATTTGAAATTTTGAATTTTAGAAATTTTGAAACTTTGAAATTTTGAAATTTTGAAATTTTGAAATTTTGAAGTTTTGAAATTTTGAAATTTTGAAATTTTGATTTTTTGAAATTTTGAAATTTTGAAATTTTGAGATTTTAAAATTTTGAAATTTTTGAATTTTGAAATTTAGAAATTTTGAAATTTTGAACTTTAAAATTTAGAATTTTTTAAATTTTGAAATTTTGAATTTTCAAAATTTTAAAATTTTCAAATTTTTAAATGTTGAAATTTTGAAATTCTGAAATTTTAAAATTTTAAAATTTTAAAAGTTTTCAAAATATTCAAATTTTCCAATTTTGAAATTTTTGAAATTTTAAAATTTTGAAATCTCGAAATTTTGAGATTTTAAAATTTTGACATTTTGAGATTCTTAAATTTTGAAATTTTAAAGTTCTGAAATTTTGAAATTTTGAAATTTTGGAATTTTTGGAATCTTGAAATTTTGATCGCCTTTAAAGAGTCTGCAGAAATGATCCTTCCAGATTCTCACCACAGACTGCGAATCTATCACGAGTTTCCTATTTTGATCCCGGCAAAAAAATGATTGATTTGAGTGATTGCTATAGGGACAGAAGGCTGCGCTTATTCCTGCTGGCAGACTCGGGAAAGAAATCTTAAGCTTGAACCCTTGAAGCTTGAAATTGAGAAATTTTGAAGCTTTGAAATTCTGAAATTTTTAAATTTTGGAATTTTGAAATGTTGAAATTTTCAAATTCTCAAATTTTGAAATTTTGAAATATTAATATTTTAAAATGTTGAAATTTTGAAATTTTGAAATTTTGAAATTTTGATTTTTTTAAATTTTCAAATTTTCAAATCTTCAAATTTTGAAATTTTAAGATTTTAAAATTTTGAAATTTTTGAATTTTGAAATTTTAAAATTTTAAAATTTTGAAATTTTGAAAATTTGAAATTTTGAATTTTAAAAATTTTGAAACTTTGAAATTTTGAAATTTTGAAATTCTGAAATTTTTAAATTTTGAAATTTTGAAATTTTGATTTTTTGAAATTTTGAAATTTTGAGATTTTAAAATTTTGAAATTTTTGAATTTTGAAATTTTGAAATTTTGAACTTTAAAATTTAGAATTTTTGAAATTTTGAAATTTTGAATTTTCAAAATTTTAAAATTTTTAAATGCTGAAATTTTGAAATTCTGAAATTTTTAAATTTTTAAATTTCAAAATTTTTCAAAATTTTCAAATTTTCCAATTTTGAAATTTTTTAAATTTTAAAATTTTGAAATCTCAAAATTTTGAGATATTAAAATTTTGACATTTTGAGATTCTTAAATTTTGAAATTTTAAAGTTCTGAAATTTTTAAATTTTGAAATTTTGGAATTTTTGGAATTTTGAAATATTGAAATTTTGAAATTTGGACCGCCTTTAAAGAGTCTGCAGAAATGATCCTTCCAGATTCTCACCACAGACTGCGAATCTATCACGAGTTTCCTATTTTGATCCCGGCAAAAAATTGATTGATTTGAGTGATTGCTATAGGGAGAGAAGGCTGCGCTTATTCCTTCTGGCAGACTCGGGAAAGAAATCTTAAGCTTGAACCCTTGAAGCTTGAAGTTGAGAAATTTTGAAGATTTGAAATTCTGAAATTTTAAAATTTTGGAATTTTGAAATGTTGAAATTTTGAAATTCTCAAATTTTGAAATTTTGAAATATTGAAATTTTAAAATGTTGAAGTTTTAAAATTTTGAAAGTTTGAAATTTTGAAATATTTGAAATTTGAAATTTTTAAATTTTAAAATTTTGAAATTTTGAAATTTTGAAATTTTGAAATTTTGAAATTTTGAAATGTTGAAATTTTGAAATTTTGAAATTTTGAAATTTTGAAATTTTGGAATTTTGGAATTTTGAAATTTTGAAATTTTGAAATTCTGAAATTCTGAATTTCAAAATTTCAACATTTCGAAATTCCAAAATTTAAAAATTTCAGAATTTCAAAGCTTCAAAATTTCTCAACTTCAAGCTTCAAGGGTGCAAGCTTAAGATTTCTTTCCTGAGTCTGCCAGAAGGAATAAGCGCAGCCTTCTCTCTCTATAGCAATCACTCAAATCAATCAATTTTTTGCCGGGATCAAAATAGGAAACTCGTGATAGTTTCGCAATCTGTGGTGAGAATCGGAATAATCATTTCTGCAGACTCTTTAAAGGCAATCAAAATTTCAAAATATCACAATAAAAAAAAATTTAAAATTTCAATATTTCAAAATTTCAAAATTCCAAAAATTCCAAAATTTCAAAATTTCAAAATTTCAGAACTTCAAAATTTCAAAATTTAAGAATCTCAAAATGTCAAAATTTTAAAATCGCAAAATTTCGAGATTTCAACATTTTAAAATTTAAAAAATCTCAAAATTGGAAAATTTGAAAATTTTGAAAAATTTTGAAATTTTAAAATTTTAAAATTTCAGAATTTAAAAATTTCAACATTTAAGAATTTGAAACTTTTAAAATTTTGAAAATTCAAAATTTCAAAATTTCAAAAATTCTAAATTTTAGAGTTCAATTTCTTAATTTCAAAATACAAAAATTTCAAAATTTTAAAATCTCAAAATTTTAAAATTTCAAAAAATTAAAATTTCAAAATTTCAAAATTTCAAAATTTCAAAATTTCAAAATTTCAAAATTTTAAAATTTCAAAATTAAAAAATTGAAAAATTTCAAAATTTCAAAATTTCAAAATTTCAAAATTTCAAAGTTTAAAAATTTCAAAATTTCAAAATTGTAAAATTTCAAAATTTCAAATTTGAAATTTGGAATTTTAATATTTTGAAATTTGGAAATTTTGAAATTTTGGAAATTTGAAATTTTGGAATTTTAATATTTTGAAATTTTGAAATTTTGAAATTTTGAAATTTTGAAATTTTGAAATTTTGAAATTTCGATATTTAGGAATTTTAAAATATGGAAATTTGGAAATTTTCAGTTTTTGAAACTTTGGAATTTTAATATTTTGAAATTTTTAAATTTTGAAATTTTGAAACTTTAAAATTTTGAAATGCTGAAATTTTGAAATTTTAAAATTTCAAATTATGAAATCTTGAAATTTTGAAATTTTGACATCTTGAGATTCTTAAATGTTGAAATTCTTAAGTTTCGAAATTTTGAAATTTTGAAGCATTTTAAATTTTGAAATTTTGAAATTTTTAAAATTTTCAAATTTTGAAATCTTGAAATTTTGAAATTTTGAAATTTTGAAATTTTGAGATTTTGAAATTTTGAAATTTTGAAATTTTGAAATTTCGAAATTTTGAAATTTTGAAATTTTGAAATTTTGAAATTTTGAAATTTTGAAATTTTAAACTTTTGAAATTTTAAAATTTTGAAATTTTGAAAATTTTGAAATTTTGAAAATTTGAAATTTTGAAATTTTGAAATTCTGAAATTTTAAAATATTAAAATTTTAGAACTTTGAAATTTTCGAATTTTATTAAATATTTTGAAGTTTTGAAATTTTAAAATTTTAAAATTTTTAAATTTTTAAATTTTGAAATTTTGAAATTTTAAAATTTTGAAATTTTAAAATTTTGAACTTTTGAAATTTTGAAATTTTGAAATTTGGAAATTTTGAATTTTTGAAATTTTTAAGTTGTAAGATTTTGAAATTTTAAAATTTTGAACTTTTGAAATTTTGAAATTTTGAATTTTAGAAATTTTGAAACATTGAAATTTTAAAATTTTGAAATTTTGAAATTTTAAAATTTTGAAATTTTGAAATTTTGAAATTTTGAAATTTTGATTTTTTGAAATTTGAAATTTAGAGATTTTAAAATTTTGAAATTTTTGAATTTTGAAATTTAGAAATTTTGAAATTTTAAACTTTAAAATTTAGAATTTTTGAAATTTTGAAATTTTGAATTTTCAAAATTTTAAAAATTTTAAAAGCTGAAATTTTGAAATTCTGAAATTTTAAAATTTTTAAATTTCAAAATTTTTCAAAATTTTCAAATTTTTCAATTTTGAAATTTTTTAAATTTTAAAATTTTGAAATCTCGAAATTTTGAGATTTTAAAATTTTGACATTTTGAGATTCTTAAATTTTGAAATTTTAAAGTTCTGAAAGTTTTAAATTTTGAAATTTTGGAATTTTTGGAATTTTGAAATATTGAAATTTTGAATTTTTTTTTATTTTGATATTTTGAAATTTTGAAATTTTGACCGCCTTTAAAGAGTCTGCAGAAATGATCCTTCCAGATTCTCACCACAGACTGCGAATCTATCACGAGTTTCCTATTTTGATCCCGGCAAAAAATTGATTGATTTGAGTGATTGCTATAGGGAGAGAAGGCTGCGCTTATTCCTTCTGGCAGACTCGGGAAAGAAATCTTAAGCTTGAACCCTTGAAGCTTGAAGTTGAGAAATTTTGAAGATTTGAAATTCTGAAATTTTTAAATTTTTGAATTTTGAAATGTTGAAATTTTGAAATTCTCAAATTTTGAAATTTTGAAATATTGAAATTTTAAAATGTTGAAGTTTTGAAATTTTGAAATTTTGAAATTTTGAAATATTTGAAATTTGAAATTTTTAAATTTTAAAATTTTGAAATTTTGAAATTTTGAAATTTTGAAATTTTGAAATTTTGAAATTTTAAAATTTTGAAATTTTGAAATTTTGAAGTTTTGGAATTTTGGAATTTTGAAATTTTGAAATTTTAAATTTTGAAATTCAGAATTTCAAAATTTCAACATTTCAAAATTCCAAAATTTAAAAATTTCAGAATTTCAAAGCTTCAAAATTTCTCAACTTCAAGCTTCAAGGGTGCAAGCTTAAGATTTCTTTCCTGAGTCTGCCAGAAGGAATAAGCGCAGCCTTCTCTCTCTATAGCAATCACTCAAATCAATCAATTTTTTGCCGGGATCAAAATAGGAAACTCGTGATAGTTTCGCAATCTGTGGTGAGAATCTGGAATAATCATTTCTGCAGACTCTTTAAAGGCGATCAAAATTTCAAAATATCACAATAAAAAAAAATTTAAAATTTCAATATTTCAAAATTTCAAAATTCCAAAAATTCCAAAATTTCAAAATTTCAGAACTTCAAAATTTCAAAATTTAAGAATCTCAGAATGTCAAAATTTTAAAATCTCAAAAGTTCGAGATTTCAAAATTTTAAAATTTAAAAAATCTCAAAATTGGAAAATTTGAAAATTTTGAAAAATTTTGAAATTTTAAAATTTTAAAATTTCAGAATTTCAAAATTTCAACATTTAAGAATTTGAAACTTTTAAAATTTTGAAAATTCAAAATTTCAAAATTTCAAAAATTCTAAATTTTAGAGTTCAATTTCTTAATTTCAAAATACAAAAATTTCAAAATTTTAAAATCTCAAAATTTCAAAATTTCAAAAAATTAAAATTTCAAAATTTCAAAATTTCAAAATTTCAAAATTTCAAAATTTTAAAATTTCAAAATTTCAAAATTGAAAAATTGAAAAATTTCAAAATTTCAAAATTTCAAAGTTTAAAAATTTCAAAATTTCAAAATTTCAAAATTGTAAAATTTCAAAATTTCAAATTTGAAATTTGGAATTTTAATATTTTCAAATTTGAAATTTTGGAAATTTGAAATTTTGGAATTTTAATATTTTGAAATTTTGAAATTTTGAAATTTTGAAATTTTTAAATTTCGATATTTAGGAATTTTAAAATATGGAAATTTGGAAATTTTCAGTTTTTGAAATTTTGGAATTTTAATATTTTGAAATTTTTAAATTTTGAAATTTGAAACTTTAAAATTTTGAAATGCTGAAATTTTGAAATTTTAAAATTTCAAAATTATGAAATCTTGAAATTTTGAAATTTTGACATCTTGAGATTCTTAAATGTTGAAATTCTTAAGTTTCGAAATTTTGAAATTTTGAAGCTTTTTAAATTTTGAAATTTTGAAATTTTTAAAATTTTGAAATTTTGAAATCTTGAAATTTTGAAATTTTGAAATTTTGAAATTTTGAAATTTTGAAATTTTGAAATTTTGAAATTTCGAAATTTTGAAATTTTGAAATTTTGAAATTTTAAAATTTTGAAATTTTAAAATTTTGAAATTTTGAAAATTTTGAAATTTTGATAATTTGAAATTTTGAAATTTTGAAATTTTGAAATTCTGAAATTTTAAAATATTAAAATTTTAGAACTTTGAAATTTTCGAATTTTATTAAATATTTTGAAGTTTTGAAATTTTAAAATTTTGAAATTTTGAAATTTTGAAATTTTTAAATTTTAAAATTTTGAAATTTTAAATTTTGAACTTTTGGAATTTTGAAATTTTGAAATTTTGAAATTTTGAATTTTTGAAATTTTGAAGTTGTAAGATTTTGAAATTTTAAAATTTTGAAGTTTTGAAGTATTGGAATTTTGAAATTTTGAAGTTTTGAAGTATTGGAATTTTGAAATTTTGAAATTTTGAAGTTTTGAAATTTTTAAATATTTAAATTTTGAAATTTTAAAATTTTTAAATTTTTAAATTTTTAAATTTTGAAATTTTGAAATTTTGAAATTTTGAAATTTTGAAATTTTGAAATTTTGAAATTTTGAAATTTTGAAATTTTAAAATTTTGCAATTTTGAAATCTTGAAATTTTGAAATTTGAAATTTTGAAATTTTGAAATTTTGAAATTTTGAAATATTGAAATTTTGAAATTTTGAAATTTTGAAATTTTGAAATTTTGAAATTTTGAATTTTTGAAATTTTGAAATTTTGAAATTTTGAAATTTTGAAATTTATAAATTTTGAAATTTTGAAATTTTGAAATTTTGAAATTTTGAAATTTTGAAATTTTGAAATTTTGAAATTTTGAAATTTTGAAATTTTGAAATTTTGAAATTTTGAAATTTTGAAATCTTGAAATTTTAAAATTTTGAAATTTTGAAAATTTGAAATTTTGAAATTTAGAAATTTTGAAACTTTGAAATTTTGATATTTTGAAATTTTGAAATTTTGAAACTTTAAAATTTTTAAATTCTGAAATTTTGAAATTTTAAATTTCAAAATTATGAAATCTTGAAATTTTGAAATTTTGTCATCTTGAGATTCTTAAATGTTGAAATTCTTGAGTTTCGAAATTGTGATATTTTGAAATTTTGAAACTTTTTAAGTTTTGAAATTTTGAAATTTTGAAATCTTCAAATTTTGAAATTTTGAAATTTTTAAAATTTTGAATTTTGAAATCTTGAAATTTTGAAATTTTGAAATTTTGAAATTTTGAAATTTTGAAATTTTGAAATTTTGGAATTTTGAAATTTCGAAATTTTAAAATTTTGAAATTTTGAAATTTTGAAATTTTGAAATTTTGAAATTTTGAAATATTGAAATTTTAAACTTTTGAAATTTTAAAATTTTGAAATTTTGAAATTTTGAAATTTTAAAAATTTGAAATTTTGAAATTCTGAAATTTTTAAATATTAAAATTTTAGAACTTTGAAATTTTCGAATTTTATTAAATATCTTGAAGTTTTGAAATTTTGAAATTTTGAAATTTTGATATTTTGAAATTTTGAAATTTTGAAATTTTGAAATTTTGAAATTTTGAATTTTGAAATTTTGAAATTTTGAAATTTTGAAATTTTGAAATTTTGAAATTTTGAAATTTTGAAATTTTGAATTTTGAAATTTTGAAATTTTGAAATTTTGAAATTTTGAATTTTGAAATTTGAAATTTTGAAATTTTGAGATTTGAAATTTTGAAATTTTGAAATTTTGAAATTTTGAAATTTTGAAATTTTGAAATTTGAATTTTGAAATTTTGAAATTTTGAAATTTTGAAATTTTGAAATTTTGAAATTTTGAAATTTTGAAATTTTGAAATTTTGAAATTTTGAAATTTTGAAATTTTGAAATTTTGAAATTTTGAAATTTTGAAATTTTGAAATTTTGAATTTTGAATTTTGAAATTTTGAAATTTTGATATTTTGAAATTTTGAAATTTTACAATTTGAAATTTTGAAATTTTGAAACTTTGAAATTTGAAATTTTGAATTTTGAAATTTTGAAATTTTGAAATTTTGAAATTTTGAAATTTTGAATTTTGAAATTTTGAAGTTTTGAAATTTTGAAATTTTGAATTTTGAAATTTGAATTTTGAAATTTTGAAATTTTGAATTTTGAAATTTTGAATTTTGAATTTTGAATTTTGAAATTTTGAAATTTTGAAATTTTGAATTTTGAAATTTTGAAATTTTGAATTTTGAAATTTTGAAATTTTGAATTTTGAATTTTGAATTTTGAAATTTTGAAATTTTGAATTTTGAAATTTTGAATTTTGAAATTTTGAATTTTGAAATTTTGAATTTTGAATTTTGAATTTTGAAATTTTGAATTTTGAATTGAATTTTGAAATTTTGTGGAATTTTAGTATTTTGAAATTTTGGAATTTTAGTATTTTTAAATTTTGAAATTTTGAAATTTGAAACTTTAAACTTTGAAGTTCTGAAATTCTGAAATTTAAAATTTCAAAATTATGAAATCCTAAAATTTTGAAATTTTTAAATTTAAGATTCTTAAATTTTGAAATTTTAAGTTTCGAAATTTTGATATTTTGAAATTTTTAAATTTGAAATTTTTAAATTTTGAAATCTTGAAACTTTGACATTTTGAAATTTTGAAATTTTGAAATTTTGAAATTTTGAAATTTTGAAATTTTGAAATTTTGAAATTTTGAAATTGTGAAATTTTGAAATTTTGAAATTTTGAAATTTTGAAATTTTGAAATTTTGAATTTTGAAATTTTGAAATTTTGAAATTTTTAAATTTTTAAAATTTTGAAATTTTGAAATCTTGAAATTTTGAAATTTTGAAATTTTGAAATTTTGAAATTTTGAAATTTTGAAATTTTGAAATTTTGAAATATTGAAATTTTGAAATTTTGAAATTTTGAAATTTTGAAATTTTGAAATTTTGAAATTTTGAAATTTTGAAATTTTGAAATTTTGAAATTTTGAAATTTTGAAATTTTGAAATTTTGAAATTTTGAAATTTTGAAATTTTGAAATTTTGAAATTTTAAAATTTTGAAATTTTGGAATTTTAGTATTTTGAAATTTTGGAATTTTAGTATTTTTAAATTTTGAAATTTTGAAATTTTGAAACTTTAAAACTTTGAAGTTCTGAAATTCTGAAATTTTAAAATTTCAAAATTATGAAATCCTAAAATTTTGAAATTTTTAAATTTTAAGATTCTTAAATTTTGAAATTTTTAAGTTTCGAAATTTTGATATTTTGAAATTTTTTAAATTTTGAAATTTTTAAATTTTGAAATCTTGAAACTTTGACATTTTGAAATTTTGAAATTTTGAAATTTTGAAATTTTTAAATTTTGAAATTTTGAAATTTTGAAATTTTGAAATTTTGAAATTGTGAAATTTTGAAATTTTGAAATTTTGAAATTTTGAAATTTTGAAATTTTGAAATTTTTAAAATTTTGAAATTTTGAAATCTTGAAATTTTGAAATTTTGAAATTTTGAAATTTTGAAATTTTGAAATTTTGAAATTTTGAAATTTTGAAATTTTGAAATATTGAAATTTTGAAATTTTGAAATTTTGAAATTTTGAAATTTTGAAATTTTGAAATTTTGAAATTTTGAAATTTTGAAATTTTGAAATTTTGAAATTTTGAAATTTTGAAATTTTGAAATTTTGAAATTTTGAAATTTTGAAATTTTGAAATTTTGAAATTTTGAAATTTTGAAATTTTGAAATTTTGAAATTTTGAAATTTTGAAATTTTGAAATTTTGAAATTTGGAAATTTTGAAATTTTGAAATTTTGAAATTTTAAAATTTTGAAATTTTGAAAATTTGAAATTTTGAAATTTAGAAATTTTGAAACTTTGAAATTTTGAAATTTTGAAATTTTGAAATTTTGAAATTTTGAAACTTGAAATTTTTTAAATTCTGAAATTTTGAAATTTTAAAATTTCAAAATTATGAAATCTTGAAATTTTGAAATTTTGTCATCTTGAGATTCTTAAATGTTGAAATTCTTAAGTTTCGAAATTGTGATATTTTGAAATTTTGAAACTTTTTAAGTTTTGAAATTTTGAAATCTTCAAATTTTGAAATTTTGAAATTTTTGAAATTTTGAAATTTTGAAATCTTGAAATTTTGAAATTTTTAAATTTTGAAATTTTGGAATTTTGAAATTTCGAAATTTTAAAATTTTGAAATTTTGAAATTTTGAAATTTTGAAATTTTGAAATTTTGAAATTTTAAAATTTTGAAATTTTAAAATTTTGAAATTTTGAAAATTTTGAAATTTTAAAAATTTTAAATTTTGAAATTCTGAAATTTTCAAATATTAAAATTTTAGAACTTTGAAATTTTCGAATTTTATTAAATATTTTGAAGTTTTGAAATTTTGAAATTTTAAAATTTTGAAATTTTGAAATTTTGAAATTTTGAAATTTTGATATTTTGAAATTTGGAAATTTTGAAATTTTGAAATTTTGAAATTTTGAAATTTTGAAATTTTGAAATTTTGAAATTTTGAAATTTTGAAATTTTGAAATTTTGAAATTTTGAAATTTTGAAATTTTGAAATTTTGAAATTTTGAAATTTTGAAATTTTGAAATTTTGAAATTTTGAAATTTTGAAATTTTGAAATTTTTAAAATTTTGAAATTTTGAAATCTTGAAATTTTGAAATTTTGAAATTTTGAAATTTTGAAATTTTGAAATTTTGAAATATTGAAATTTTGAAATTTTGAAATTTTGGAATTTTAGTATTTTGAAATTTTGGAATTTTAGTATTTTTAAATTTTGAAATTTTGAAATTTTGAAACTTTAAAACTTTGAAATTCTGAAATTCTGAAATTTTAAAATTTCAAAATTATGAAATCCTAAAATTTTGAAATTTTTAAATTTTAAGATTCTTAAATTTTGAAATTTTTAAGTTTCGAAATTTTGATATTTTGAAATTTTTTAAATTTTGAAATTTTGAAATTTTGAAATTTGACATTTTGAAATTTTGAAATTTTGAAATTTTGAAATTTTGAAATTTTGAAATTTTGAAATTTTGAAATTTTGAAATTTTGAAATTTTGAAATTTTGAAATTTTGAAATTTTTGAAATTTTGAAATTTTGAAATTTTGAAATTTTGAAATTTTGAAATTTTGAAATTATGAAATTTTGAAATTTTGAAGTTTTGAAATTTTTAAAATTTTGAAATTTTGAAATCTTGAAATTTTGAAATTTTGAAATTTTGAAATTTTGAAATATTGAAATTTTGAAATTTTGAAATTTTGAAATTTTGAAATTTTGAAATTTTGAAATTTTAAAATTTTGAAATTTTGAAATTTTGAAATTTTGAAATTTTGAAATTTTGAAATTTTGAAATTTTGAAATTTTGAAATTTTGAAATTTTGAAATTTTGAAATTTTGAAATTTTGAAATTTTGAAATTTTGAAATTTTGAAATTTTTAAATTTTGAAATTATGAAATTTTGAAATTTTAAAATTTTGAAATTTTAAAAATTTGAAATTTTGAAATTTAGAAATTTTGAAACTTTGAAATTTTGAAATTTTGAAATTTTGAAATTTTGAAATTTTGAAATTTTGAAACTTTAAATTTTTTAAATTCTGAAATTTTGAAATTTTAAAATTTCAAAATTATGAAATCTTGAAATTTTGAAATTTTGTCATCTTGAGAATTTTGTCATCTTGAGATTCTTAAATGTTGAAATTCTTAAGTTTCGAAATTGTGATATTTTAAAATTTTGAAACTTTTTAAGTTTTGAAATTTTGAAATCTTCAAATTTTGAAATTTTGAAATTTTTAAAATTTTGAAATTTTGAAATTTTTAAAATTTTGAAATTTTGAAATCTTGAAATTTTGAAATTTTGAAATTTTGAAATTTTGGAATTTTGAAATTTCGAAATTTTAAAATTCTGAAATTTTGAAATTTTGAAATTTTGAAATTTTGAAATTTTAAAATTTTGAAATTTTGAAAATTTTGAAATTTTAAAAATTTGAAATTTTGAAATTCTGAAATTTTTAAATATTAAAATTTTAGAACCTTGAAATTTTCGAATTTTATTAAATATTTTGAAGTTTTGAAATTTTGAAATTTTGAAATTTTGAAATTTTAAAATTTTGAAATTTTGAAATTTTTAAATTTTTAAATTTTTAAATTCTGAATATTAAAATTTGAACTTTTGAAATTTTGAAATTTTGAATTTTTAAAATTTTGAAGTTGTAAAATTTTGAAATTTTGAAATCTTGAAATTTTGAAATTTTGAGATTTTGAAATTTTTAAGTTTTGAAGTATTGGAATTTTGAAATTTTGAAATTTTGAAATTCTGAAATTTTTAAATATTAAAATTTTAGAACCTTGAAATTTTCGAATTTTATTAAATATTTTGAAGTTTTAAAATTTTGAAATTTTAAAATTTTGAAATTTTGAAATTTTGAAATTTTGAAATTTTGATATTTTGAAATTTTGAAATTTTGAAATTTTGAAATTTTGAAATTTTGAAGTTTTGAAATTTTGAAATTTTGAAATTTGGAAAAATTGAAATTTTGAAATTTTGAAATTTTGAAATTTTGAAATTTTGAAATTTTGAAATTTTGAAATTTTGAAATTTTGAAATTTTGAAATTTTGACATTTTGAAATTTTGAAATTTTGAAATTTTGAAATTTTGAAATTTTGAAATTTTTAAAATTTTGAAATTTTGAAATTTTTAAAATTTTGAAATTTTGAAATCTTGAAATTTTGAAATTTTGAAATTTTGAAATTTTGAAATATTGAAATATTGAAATTTTGACATTTTGAAATTTTAGAATTTTGAAATTTTAAAATTTTAAAATTTTTAAAATTTTGCAATTTTGAAATTTGAAATTTTAAAATTTAAGATTTTGAAATTTTGAAATTTTGAACTTCTGAAATTTTGAAATTTTAAAATTTTGAAATTTTGAAATTTTGAAATTTTGAAATTTTGAAATTTTGAAATTTTGAAATTTTGAAATTTTGAAATTTTAAAATTTTGAAATTTTGAAATTTTGAAATTTTGAAATTTCGATATTTAGGAATTTTAAAATTTGGAAATTTTGAAATTTTCAGTTTTTGAAATTTTGAAATTTTGGAATTTTAATATTTTGAAATTTTGAAATTTTGAAACTTTAAAATTTTGAAATTCTAAAATTCTGAAATTTTAAAATTTCAAAATTATGAAATCTTGAAATTTTGAAATTTTGACATCTCGAGATTCTTAAATTTTGAAATTCTTAAGTTTCAAAATTTTGATATTTTGAAATTTTTTAAATTTTGAAATCTTGAAATTTTGAAATTTTGAAACTTTGAAATTTTGAAATTTTGAAATTTTGAAATTTTGAAATTTTGAAATTTTGAAATTTTGAAATTTTGAAGTTTTGAAATTTTGAAATTTTGAAATTTTAAAAATTTTGAAATTTTTAAAATCTTGAAATTTTGAAATCTTGAAATTTTTAAATCTTGAAATTTTGAAATTTTGAAGTTTTGAAATTTTGAAATTTTGAAATTTCGATATTTAGGAATTTTAAAATTTGGAAATTTTGAAATTTTCAGTTTTTGAAATTTTGAAATTTTGGAATTTTAATATTTTGAAATTTTTAAATTTTGAAATTTTGAAATTTTGAAATTTTTAAATTTTGAAATTTTGATATTTAGGAATTTTAAAATTTGGAAATTTTGAAATTTTCAGTTTTTGAAATTTTAAAATTTTGGAATTTTAATATTTTGAAATTTTGAAATTTTGAAATTTTTAAAATTTTGAAATTCTGAAATTTTAAAATTTTAAAATTTCAAAGTTATGAAATCTTGAAATTTTGAAATTTTGACATCTTGAGATTCTTAAATGTTGAAATTCTTAAGTTTCGAAATTTTGATATTTTGAAGCTTTTTAAATTTTGAAATT
The DNA here is from genome assembly GCA_955652365.1 of Eristalinus aeneus. Taxonomy (NCBI): domain Eukaryota; kingdom Metazoa; phylum Arthropoda; class Insecta; order Diptera; family Syrphidae; genus Eristalinus; species Eristalinus aeneus. Next base: position 74,091 of record CATPCP010000145.1, read on the forward strand.
TTGAAATTTTGAAATTTTGAAATTTTGAAATTTTGAAATTTTGAAATCCTGAAATTTTGAAATTTTAAAATTTTGAAATTTTGAAATTTTGAAATTTTGAAATTTTGAAATTTCGAAATTTTGAAATTTTGAAATTTTGAAATTTTGAAATTTTGAAATTTTGAAATTTTTAAATTTTGAAATTTTAAAATTTTGAACTTTTGAAATTTTGAAATTTTGAAATTTTAAATTTTTGAAATTTTGAAGTTGTAAAATTTTGAAATTTTAAAATTTTGAACTTTTGAAATTTTGAAATTTTGAAATTTTGAAATTTTGAAATTTTGAAATTTTGAAATTTTGAAATTTTGAAATTTTGAAATTTTGAAGTTTTGAAGTATTGGAAATTTGAAATTTTAAAGTTTTGAAGTATTGAAATTTTGAAATTTTGAAATTTTGAAGTTTTGAAATTCTTAAATTTTGAAATTTTTAAATTTTTAAATTTTGAAATTTTAAAATTTTGAAATTTTGAAATTTTGAAATTTTGAAATTTTGAAATTTTGAAATCTTGAAGTTTTCAAATTTTGAAATTTTGAAATTTTGATATTTTGAAATTTTGAAATTTTGAAATTTTAAAATTTTAAAATTTTGAAATTTTGAAAATTTGAAATTTTGAATTTTAGAAATTTTGAAACTTTGAAATTTTGAAATTTTGAAATTTTGAAATTTTGAAATTCTGAAATTCTGAAATTTTAAAATTTCAAAATTATGAAATCTTGAAATTTTTATATTTTGACATCTTAAGATTCTTAAATTTTGAAATTCTTAAATTTCGAAATTTTGATATTTTGAAATTTTTTAAATTTTGAACTTTCGAAATTTTGAAATTTTGAAATTTCGATATTTAGGAATTTTAAAATTTGGAAATTTTGAAATTTTCAGTTTTTGAAATTTTGAAATTTTGGAATTTTAATATTTTGAAATTTTGAAATTTTGAAATTTTGAAACTTTAAAATTTTGAAATTCTGAAATTCTGAAATTTTAAAATTTCAAAATTATGAAATCTTGGAATTTTGAAAATTTGACATCTGGAGATTCTTAAATTTTGAAATTCTTAAGTTTCGAAATTTTGATATTTTGAAATTTTTTAAATTGTGAAATTTTGAAATTTTGAAATTTTGAAACTTTGAAATTTTGAAATTTTGAAATTTTGAAATTTTGAAGTTTGGAAATTTTGAAATTTTGAAATTTTGAAATTTTGAAATTTTGAAATTTTGAAATTTTGAAATTTTGAAATTTTGAAATTTTGAAATTTTGAAAATTTGAAATTCTGACATTTTAAAATATTAAAATTTTAGAACTTTGAAATTTTCGAATTTTATTAAATATTTTGAAGTTTTGAAATTTTGAAATTTTAAAATTTTAAGATATTGAAATTCTGAAATTTTAAAATTTCAAAATTTTGAAATTTTGAAATTTTGAAATTTGGAAATTTTGAAATTTTGAAATTTTGAAATTTTGAAATTTTGAAATTTTGAAATTTTGAAATTTTGAAATTTTGAAATTTTGAAATTTTGAAATTTTGAAATTTTGAAATTTCGATATTTAGGAATTTAAAAATTTGGAAATTTTGAAATTTTCAGTTTTTGAAATTTTGAAATTTTGAAATTTCGAAATTTTGAAATTTTGAAATTTTAAAATTTTGAAATTTTAAAATTTTGAAATTTTTAAAATTTTGAAATTTCGAAATTCTGAAATTTTAAAATATTAAAATTTTAGAACTTTGAAATTTTCGAATTTTATTAAATATTTTAAAGTTTTGAAATTTTGAAATTTTAAAATTTTGAAATTTTGAAATTTTGAAATTTTGAAATTTTGAAATTTTGAAATTTTGAAATTTTGAAATTTTGAAATTTTGAAATTTTGAAATTTTGAAATTTCAAAATTTCAAAATTTTAAAATTTCAAAATTTCAAAACTTCAAAATATTTAATAAAATTCGAAAATTTCAAAGTTCTAAAATTTTAATATTTTAAAATGTCAGAATTTCAAATTTTCAAACTTTCAAAATTTCAAAATTTCAAAATTTCAAAATTTCAAAATTTCAAAATTTCAAAATTTCAAAATTTCAAAATTTCAAAATTTCAAAATTTCAAAATTTCAAAATTTCAAAATTTCAAAATTTCAAAATTTTAAAAATTTTAAAATTTTAAAGTTTCAAAATTTTAAAATTTCAAAATTTCAAAACTTTAAAATTTCAAGATTTCAAAATTTCAAAATTTTAAAAATTTCAAAATTTCAAAGCTTCAAAATTTCAAAATATCAAAATTTCAAAATTTCAAAATTTCAAAATTTCAAAATTTCAAAATTTCAAAATTTCAAAATTTCAAAATTTCAAAATTTCAAAATTTCAAAATTTCAAAATTTCAAAATTTCAAAATTTCAAAATTTCAAAATTTCAAAATTTCAAAATTTCAAAATTTCAAAATTTCCAAATTTCAAAATTTCAAAATTTCAAAATTTCAAAGTTTCAAAATTTCAAAATTTCAAAATTTCAAAATTTAAAAAATTTCAAAATATCAAAATTTCGAAACTTAAGAATTTCAAAATTTAAGAATCTCCAGATGTCAAAATTTCAAAATTTCAAGATTTCATAATTTTGAAATTTTAAAATCTCAGAATTTCAGAATTTCAAAATTTTAAAGTTTCAAAATTTCAAAATTTCAAAATTTCAAAATATTAAAATTCCAAAATTTCAAAATTTCAAAAACTGAAAATTTCAAAATTTCCAAATTTTAAAATTCCTAAATATCGAAATTTAAAAAATTTCAAAATTTCGAAAGTTCAAAATTTAAAAAATTTCAAAATATCAAAATTTCGAAATTTAAGAATTTCAAAATTTAAGAATCTTAAGATGTCAAAATATCAAAATTTCAAGATTTCATAATTTTGAAATTTTAAAATTTCAGAATTTCAGAATTTCAAAATTTCAAAATTTCAAAATTTCAAAATTTCAAAATTTCAAAATTTCAAAATTTCAAAATTTCAAAATTTCAAAGTTTCAAAATTTCTAAAATTCAAAATTTCAAATTTTCAAAATTTCAAAATTTTAAAATTTTAAAATTTCAAAATTTCAAAATTTCAAAATTTCAAAATATCAAAATTTCAAAATTTCAAAATTTCAAAATTTCAAGATTTCAAAATTTCAAAATTTCAAAATTTCAAAATTTCAAAATTTCAAAATTTTAAAATTTCAAAATTTCAAAATTTAAAAATTTCAAAATTTCAAAATTTAAAAATTTCAAAACTTCAAAATTTCAAAATTTCAAAATTTCAATACTTCAAAACTTTAAAATTTCAAATTTCCAATACTTCAAAACTTCAAAATTTCAAAATTTCAAAATTTCAAAATTTCAAAATTTCAAAATTTCAAAATTTCAAAATTTCAAAATTTCAAAATTTTAAAATTTCAAAAGTTCAAAATTTTAAAATTTCAAAATTTTACAACTTCAAAATTTCAAAAATTCAAAATTTCAAAATTTCAAAATTTCAAAAGTTCAAAATTTTAAAATTTTAAAATTTTAAAATTTCAAAATTTCAAAATTTCAAAATTTCAAAATTTCAAAATTTCAAAATTTCAAAATTTCAATATTTCGAAATTTCAAAATTTCAAAATTTCAAAATTTCAAAATTTCAAAATTTGAAAATTTCAAAATTTTAAAATTTCAAAATTTCAGGATTTCAAAATTTCAAAATTTCAAAATTTCAAAATTTCAAAATTTCAAAATTTCAAAATTTAAAAAGCTTCAAAATATCAAAATTTCGAAACTTAAGAATTTCAACATTTAAGAATCTCAAGATGTCAAAATTTCAAAATTTCAAGATTTCATAACTTTGAAATTTCAAAATTTTAAAATTTCAGAATTTCAAAATTTTAAAGTTTCAAAATTTCAAAATTTCAAAATATTAAAATTCCAAAATTTCAAAATTTCAAAAACTGAAAATTTCAAAATTTCCAAATTTTAAAATTCCTAAATATCAAAATTTCAAAATTTAAAAATTTCAAAATTTCAAAATTTAAAAATTTCAAAATATTAAAATTCCAAAATTTCAAAATTTCAAAAACTGAAAATTTCAAAATTTCCAAATTTTAAAATTCCTAAATATCGAAATTTCAAAATTTCAAAATTTCAAAATTTCAAAATTTCAAGATTTAAAAATTTCAAGATTTCAAAATTTCAAGATTTTAAAAATTTCAAAATTTCAAAATTTTTAAAATTTCAAAATTTCAAAATTTCAAAATTTCAAAACTTTAAAATTTCAAAATTTCAAAATTTCAAAATTTCAAAATTTCAAAATTTCAAAATTTCAAAATTTCAAAATTTCAAAGTTTCAAAATTTCAAAATTTCAAGATTTCAAAATTTAAAAAATTTCAAAATATAAAAATTTTGAAACTTAAGAATTTCAAAATTTAAGAATCTCGAGATGTCAAAATTTCAAGATTTCATAATTTTGAAATTTTAAAATTTCAGAATTTTAGAATTTCAAAATTTTAAAGTTTCAAAATTTCAAAATTTCAAAATTTTGAAATTTTGAAATTTTGAAATTTTGAAATTTTGAAATTTTGAAATTTTGAAATTTTGAAATTTTGAAATTTTGAAATTTTGAAATTTTGAAATTTTGAAATTTTGAAATTTTGAAATTTTGAAATTTTGAAATTTTGAAATTTTGAAATTTTGAAATTTTGAAATTTTGAAATTTTGAAATTTTGAAATTTTGAAATTTTAAAATTTTGAAATTTTAAAATTTTGAACTTTTGAAATTTTGAAATTTTGAAATTTTGAATTTTTGAAATTTTGAAGTTGTAAAATTTTAAAATTTTGAACTTTTGAAATTTTGAAATTTTGAAATTTTGAAGTTTTGAAGTATGGGAACTTTGAAATTTTGAAGTTTTGAAATTTTGAGTAATGGAATTTTGAAATTTTGAAATTTTGAAATTTTAAAATTTTAAAATTTTAAAATTTTGAAATTTTGAAAATTTGAAATTTTGAATTTAGAAATTTTGAAACTTTGAAATTTAGAAATTTTGAAATTTTGAAATTTTGAAATTCTGAAATTCTGAAATTTTAAAATTTCAAAATTATGAAATCTTGAAATTTTGAAATTTTGACATCTTGAGATTCTTAAATTTTGAAATTCTTAAATTTCGAAATTTTAATATATTGAAATTTCTTAAATTTTGAACTTTTGAAATTTTGAAATTTTGAAATTTCGATATTTAGGAAATTTGGAAATTTTGAAATTTTCAGTTTTTGAAATTTTGAAATTTTGGAATTTTAACATTTTGAAATTTTGAAATTTTGAAATTTTGAAACGTTAAAATTTTGAAATTCTGAAATTTTAAAATTTCAAAATTATGAAATCTTGAAATTCTGAAATTTTGACATCTTGAGATTATTAAATTTTGAAATTCTTAAGTTTCGAGATTTTGATATTTTGAAATTTTTTAAATTTTGAAATTTTGAAATTTTGAAATTTTGAAATTTTGAAACTTTGAAATTTTGAAATTTTGAAATTTTGAAATTTTGAAATTTTGAAATTTTGAAATTTTGAAATTTTAAAAATTTTGAATCTTTGAAATTTTTAAAATTTTGAAATTTTGAAATCTTGAAATTTTTAAATTTTGAAATTTTGAAATTTTGAAATTTTAAAATTTTGAAATTTTAAAATTTTGAAATCTTGAAATTTTTTAAATTTTGAACTTTTGAAATTTTGAAATTTTGAAATTCTGACATTTTAAAATATTAAAATTTTAGAACTTTGAAATTTTCGAATTTTATTAAATATTTTGAAGTTTTGAAATTTTGAAATTTTGAAATTTTGAAATTTTAAGATATTGAAATTCTGAAATTTTAAAATTTTGAACTTTTGCAATTTTAAAATTTTAAAATTTTGAAATTTTGAAATTTTGAAATTTTGAAATTTTGAAATTTTGAAATTTTGAAATTTTGAAATTTTGAAATTTTGAAATTTTGAAATTTTGAAATTTTGAAATTTTGAAATTTCGATATATAGGAATTTTAAAATTTGGAAATTTTGAAATTTTCAGTTTTTGAAATTTTGAAATTTTGGAATTTTAATATTTTGAAATTTTGAAATTTTGAAACTTTAAAATTTTGAAATTCTGAGATTTTGAAATTTTAAAATTTCAAAATTATGAAATCTTGAAATTTTGAAATTTTGACATCTTGAGATTCTTAAATGTTGAAATTCTTAAGTTTCGAAATTTTGATATTTTGAAATTTAGAAGCTTTTTAAATTTTGAAATTTTGAATTTTTAAAATTTTGAAATTTTGAAATCTTGAAATTTCGAAATTTTGAAATTTCGAAATTTTGAAATTTCGAAATTTTGAAATTTTGAAATTTTGAAATTTCAAAATTTTGAAATTTTAAAATTTTGAAATTTTTAAAATTTTGAAATTTTGAAAATTTGAAATTTTGAAATTCTGAAATTTTAAAATATTAAAATTTTAGAACTTTGAAATTTTCGAATTTTATTAAATATTTTGAAGTTTTGAAATTTTGAAATTTTAAAATTTTAAAATTTGGAAATTTTGAAATTTTGAAATTTTGAAATTTTAAAATTTTGAAATTTTAAAATTTTGAAATTTTAAAATTCTGAATTTTTGAAATTTTAAGTTGTAAAATTTTGAAATTTTGAAGTTTTGAAGTATTGGCATTTTGAAATTTTGAAGTTTTGAAGTATTGGAATTTTGAAATTTTGAATTTTTGAAATTTTGAAGTTTTGAAGTATTGGAATTTTGAAATTTTGAAGTTTTGAAGTATTGGAATTTTGAAATTTTGAAATTTTAAAATTTTGAAGTTTTGAAATTTTTAAATTTTGAAATTTTAAAATTTTAAAATTTTAAAATTTTAAAATTTTGAAATTTTGAAAATTTGAAATTTTGAATTTAGAAATTTTGAAACTTTGAAATTTTGACATTTTGAAATTTTGAAATTCTGAAATTCTGAAATTTTAAAATTTCAAAATTATGAAATCTTGAAATTTTGAAATTTTGACATCTTGAGATTCTAAAATTTTGAAATTCTTAAATTTCGAAATTTTAATATTTTGAAATTTTTTAAATTTTGAACTTTTGAAATTTTGAAATTTTGAAATTTTGAAATTTTGAAATTTCGATATTTAGGAATTTTAAAATTTGGAAATTTTGAAATTTTCAGTTTTTGAAATTTTGATATTTTGGAATTTTAATATTTTGAAATTTTGAAATTTTGAAATTTTGAAACTTTAAAATTTTGAAATTCTGAAATTTTAAAATTTCAAAATTATGAAATCTTGAAATTTTTAAATTCTGAAATTTTGAAATTTTGAAATTTTAAAATTTTGAAATTTTAAAATTTTGAAATCTTGAAATTTTTTAAATGTTGAACTTTTGAAATTTTGAAATTTTGAAATTCTGACATTTTAAAATATAAAAATTTTAGAACTTTGAAATTTTCGAATTTTATTAAATTTTTTGAAGTTTTGAAATTTTGAAATTTTAAGATATTGAAATTCTGAAATTTTAAAATTTTGAACTTTTGAAATTTTAAAATTTTAAAATTTTGAAATTTTGAAATTTTGAAATTTTGAAATTTTAAAATTTCAAAAGCTCAAAATTTTAAAATTTCAGAATTTCAATATCTTAAAATTTCAAAATTTCAAAACTTCAAAATATTTAATAAAATTCGAAAATTTCAAAGTTCTAAAATTTTAATATTTTAAAATGTCAGAATTTCAAAATTTCAAAAGTTTTACATTTAAAAAATTTCAAGATTTCAAAATTTTAAAATTTCAAAATTTTAAAATTTCAAAATTTCAGAATTTAAAAATTTCAAGATTTCAAAATTTCAAAATTTTAAAAATTTCAAAATTTCAAAATTTTTAAAATTTCAAAATTTCAAAATTTTAAAATTTCAAAATTTTAAAATTTCAAAATTTCAAAATTTCAGAATTTAAAAATTTCAAGATTTCAAAATTTCAAAATTTTAAAAATTTCAAAATTTCAAAATTTTTAAAATTTCAAAATTTCAAAATTTCAAAATTTCAAAATTTCAAAATTTAAAAAATTTCAAAATATCAAAATCTCGAAACTTAAGCATTTCAAAATTTAATAATCTCAAGATGTCAAAATTTCAAAATTTCAAGATTTCATAATTTTGAAATTTTAAAATTTCAGAATTTCAAAATTTTAAAGTTTCAAAATTTCAAAATTTCAAAATTTCAAAATATTAAAATTCCAAAATATCAAAATTTCAAAAACTGAAAATTTCAAAATTTCCAAATTTTAAAATTCCTAAATATCGAAATTTCAAAATTTCAAAATTTCAAAATTTCAAAATTTCAAAAGTTCAAAATTTAAAAAATTTCAAAATATTAAAATTTCGAAATTTAAGAATTTCAAAATTTTAGAATCTCAAGATGTCAAAATTTCAAAATTTCAAGATTTTATAATTTTGAAATTTTAAAATTTCAGAATTTCAGAATTTCAAAATTTCAAAATTTCAAAATTTCAAAGTTTCAAAATTTCTAAATTCAAAATTTCAAATTTTCAAAATTTCAAAATTTTAAAATTTTAAAATTTTAAAATTTTAAAATTTTAAAATTTTAAAATTTCAAAATTTAAAAATTTCAAAACTTCAAAATTTTAAAATTTCAAAATTTCAAAATTCCAATACTTCAAAACTTCAAAATTTCAAAATGCCAATACTTCAAAACTTCAAAATTTCAAAATTTTACAACTTAAAATTTCAAAAATTCAGAATTTTAAAATTTCAAAATTTTAAAATTTCAAAATTTCAAAATTTCAAAATTTCAAAATTTCAAAATTTCAAAATTTCAAAATTTCCAAATTTTAAAATTTTAAAATTTCAAAATTTCAAAACTTCAAAATATTTAATAAAATTCGAAAATTTCAAAGTTCTAAAATTTTAATATTTTAAAATTTCAGAATTTCAAAATTTCAAATTTTCAAAATTTCAAAATTTTAAAAATTTCAAAATTTTAAAATTTAAAAATTTTCAAATTTCAAAATTTCAAAATTTCAAAATTTCGAAATTTCAAAATTTCGAAATTTCAAAATTTCGAAATTTCAAGATTTCAAAATTTCAAAATTTTAAAAATTCAAAATTTCAAAATTTAAAAAGCTTCTAAATTTCAAAATATCAAAATTTCGAAACTTAAGAATTTCAACATTTAAGAATCTCAAGATGTCAAAATTTCAAAATTTCAAGATTTCATAATTTTGAAATTTTAAAATTTCAAAATTTCAGAATTTCAAAATTTTAAAGTTTCAAAATTTCAAAATTTCAAAATATTAAAATTCCAAAATTTCAAAATTTCAAAAACTGAAAATTTCAACATTTCCAAATTTTAAAATTCCTAAATATCGAAATTTCAAAATTTCAAAATTTCAAAATTTCAAAATTTCAAAATTTCAAAATTTCAAAATTTCAAAATTTCAAAATTTCAAAATTTCAAAATTTCAAAATTTTAAAATTTTAAAATTTCAAAAGTTCAAAATTTTAAAATTTCAGAATTTCAATATCTTAAAATTTCAAAATTTCAAAATTTCAAAACTTCAAAATATTTAATAAAATTCGAAAATTTCAAAGTTCTAAAATTTTAATATTTTAAAATGTCAGAATTTCAAAATTTCAAAATTTCAAAAGTTCAAAATTTAAAAAATTTCAAGATTTCAAAATTTTAAAATTTCAAAATTTTAAAATTTCAAAATTTCAGAATTTCAAAATTTAAAAATTTCAAGATTTCAAAATTTCAAAATTTTAAAAATTTCAAAATTTCAAAATTTTTAAAATTTCAAAATTTCAAAATTTCAAAATTTCAAAATTTCAAAATTTCAAAATTTCAAAATTTCAAAATTTCAAAATTTCAAAATTTCAAAGTTTCAAAATTTCAAAATTTCAAAATTTCAAAATTTAAAAAATTTCAAAATATCAAAATCTCGAAACTTAAGAATTTCAAAATTTAATAATCTCAAGATGTCAAAATTTCAGAATTTCAAGATTTCATAATTTTGAAATTTTAAAATTTCAGAATTTCAAAATTTTAAGGTTTCAAAATTTCAAAATTTCAAAATGTTAAAATTCCAAAATTTCAAAATTTCAAAAACTGAAAATTTCAAAATTTCCAAATTTCCTAAATATCGAAATTTCAAAATTTCAAAATTTCAAAAGTTCAAAATTTAAAAAATTTCAATATATTAAAATTTCGAAATTTAAGAATTTCAAAATTTAAGAATCTCAAGATGTCAAAATTTCAAAATTTCAAGATTTCATAATTTTGAAATTTTAAAATTTCAGAATTTCAGAATTTTAAAATTTCAAAATTTCAAAATTTCAAAGTCTCAAAGTTTCTAAATTCAAAATTTCAAATTTTCAAAATTTCAAAATTTTAAAATTTTAAAATTTTAAAATTTTAAAATTTTAAAATTTTATAATTTCAAAATTTCAAAATTTCAAAATTCCATTACTTCAAAACTTCAAAACTTCAAAACATTTGAAATTTTAAAATTTTGAAATTTTGAAATTTTGAAATTTTGAAATTTTGAAATTTTGAAATTTTGAAATTTTGAAATTTTGAAATTTTGAAATTTTGAAATTTTGAAATTTCGATATTTAGGAATTTTAAAATTTGGAAATTTTGAAATTTCGATATTTAGGAATTTTAAAATTTGGAAATTTTGAAATTTTCATTTTTTAAAATTTTGAAATTTTGGAATTTTAATATTTTGAAATTTTGAAATTTTGAAATTCTGAAATTTTGAAATTTTAAAATTTCAAAATTATGAAATCTTGAAATTTTGAAATTTTGACATCTTGAGATTCTTAAATGTTGAAATTCTTAAGTTTCGAAATTTTGATATTTTGAAATTTAGAAGCTTTTTAAATTTTGAAATTTTGAAATTTTTAAAATTTTGAAATTTTGAAATCTTAAAATTTTGAAATTTTGAAATTTTGAAATTTCGAAATTTTGAAATTTCGAAATTTTGAAATTTTGAAATTTTGAAATTTTGAAATTTTGAAATTTTGAAATTTTGAAATTTTAAAATTTTGAAATTTTAAAATTTTTAAATTTTTAAAATTTTGAAATTTTGAAAATTTGAAATTTTGAAATTCTGAAATTTTAAAATATTAAAATTTTAGAACTTTGAAATTTTCGAATTTTATTAAATGTTTTGAAGTTTTGAAATTTTGAAATTTTAAAATTTTAAAATTTTGAAATTTTGAAATTTTGAAATTTTGAAATTTTGACATTTTGAAATTTTGAAATTTTGAAATTTTAAAATTTTGAAATTTTAAAATTTTAAAATTTTTAAGTTGTAAAATTTTGAAATTTTGAAGTTTTAAAGTATTGGCATTTTGAAATTTTGAAGTTTTGAAGTATTGGAATTTTGAAATTTTGAATTTTTGAAATTTTGAAATTTTGAAATTTTGAAATTTTGAAATTTTGAAATTTTGAAATTTTGAAATTTTGAAATTTTGAAATTTTGAAATTTTGAAATTTTGAAATTTTGAAATTTTGAAATTTTGAAATTTTGAAATTTTAAGATTTTGAAATTTTGAAATTTTAAAATTTTGAAATTTTGAAAATTTGAAATTTTGAATCTTAGAAATTTTGAAACTTTGAAATTTTCAAATTTTGAAATTTTGAAACTTTAAAATTTTTAAATTCTGAAATTTTGAAATTTTAAAATTTCAAAATTATTAAATCTTGAAATTTTGAAATTTTGACATCTTGAGATTCTGAAATGTTGAAATTCTTAAGTTTCGAAATATTGATATTTTGAAATTTTGAAACTTTTGAAATTTTGAAATTTCAAAATTTTGAAATTTTGAAATTTTGAAATTTTGAAATTTTGAAATCTTGAAATTTTTAAATTTTTAAAATTTTAAATTTTTGAAATCTTAAATTTTTGAAATTTTGAAATTTTGAAATTTTGAAATTTTGAAATTTTGAAATTTTGAAATTTTGAAATTTCGAAATTTTGAAATTTTGAAATTTTGAAATTTTAAAATTTTGAAATTCTAAAATTTTTAAATTTTTAAAATTTTGAAATTTTGAAAATTTGAAATTTTGAAATTTTGAAACTTTAAAATTTTTAAATTCTGAAATTTTGAAATTTTAAAATTTCAAAATTATGAAATTTTGAAATTTTGAAATTTTGGACTTTTAAAATTTTAAAATTCTGAAATTTTGAAATTTTGAAATTTTGAAATTTTGAAATTTTGAAATTTTGAAATTTTGAAATTTTGAAATTTTGAAATTTTGAAATTTTGAAATTTTGAAATTTTGAAATTTTAAAATTTTGAAATTTTACAATTTTGAACTTTTGAAATTTTGAATTTTTGAAATTTTGAAGTTGTAAAATTTTAAAATTTTAACATTTTGAAATTTTGAAATTTTGAAATTTTGAAATTTTGAAATTTTGAAGTTTTGAAGTATTGGAATTTTGAAGTTTTGAAGTATTGGAATTTTGAAATTTTGAAATTTTGAAATTTTGAAGTTTTGAAATTTTGAAATTTTGAAATTTTGAAATTTTGATATTTTGAAATTTTGAAATTTTGAAATTTTGAAATCTTGAAATTTTGAAATTTTGAAATTTTGAAATTTTGAAATTTTGAAATTTTGAAATTTTGAAATCTTAAAATTTTAAAATTTTGAAATTTTGAAAATTTGAAATTTTGAATTTTAGAAATTTTGAAACTTTGAAATTTTGAAATTTTGAAATTTTGAAATTTTGAAATTTTGAAATTTTGAAATTCTGAAATTCTGAAATTTTAAAATTTTAAAATTATGAAATCTTGAAATTTTGAAATTTTGACATCTTGAGATTCTTAAATTTTGAAATTCTTAAACTTCGAAATTTTGATATTTTGAATTTTTGTAAATTTTGAACTTTCGAAATTTTGAAACTTTGAAATTTCAATATTTAGAAATTTTAAAATTTGGAAATTTTGAAATTTTCAGTTTTTGAAATTTTGGAATTTTAATATTTTGAAATTTTGAAATTTTGAAATTTTGAAACTTTAAAATTTTGAAATTCTGAAATTTTTAAATTTCAAAATTAAGAAATCTTGAAATTTTGAAATTTTGAGATCTTGAGATTCTTAAATTTTGAAATTCTTAAGTTTCGAAATTTTGATATTTTAAAATTTAGAAGCTTTTTAAATTTTGAAATTTTGAAATTTTTAAAATTTTGAAATTTTGAAATCTTAAAATTTTGAAATTTTGAAATTTTGAAATTTCGAAATTTTGAAATTTCGAAATTTTGAAATTTTGAAATTTTGAAATTTTGAAATTTTGAAATTTTAAAATTTTGAAATTTTAAAATTTTTAAATTTTTAAGATTTTGAAATTTTGAAAATTTGAAATTTTGAAATTCTGAAATTTTAATATATTAAAATTTTAGAACTTTGAAATTTTCGAATTTTATTAAATGTTTTGAAGTTTTGAAATTTTGAAATTTTAAAATTTTAAAATTTTGAAATTTTGAAATTTTGAAATTTTGAAATTTTGACATTTTGAAATTTTGAAATTTTGAAATTTTAAAATTTTGAAATTTTAAAATTTTGAAATTTTTAAGTTGTAAAATTTTGAAATTTTGAAGTTTTGAAGTATTGGCATTTTGAAATTTTGAAGTTTTGAAGTATTGGAATTTTGAAATTTTGAATTTTTGAAATTTTGAAATTTTGAAATTTTGAAATTTTGAAATTTTGAAATTTTGAAATTTTGAAATCTTGAAATTTTGAAATTTTGAAATTTTGAAATTTTGAAATTTTGAAATTTTGAAATTTTGAAATTTTGAAATTTTGAAATTTTTAAATTTTGAAATTTTGAAAATTTGAAATTTTGAATCTTAGAAATTTTGAAACTTTGAAATTTTGAAATTTTGAAATTTTGAAACTTTAAAATTTTTAAATTCTGAAATTTTGAAATTTTAAAATTTCAAAATTATGAAATCTTGAAATTTTGAAATTTTGACATCTTGAGATTCTGAAATGTTGAAATTCTTAAGTTTCGAAATATTGATATTTTGAAATTTTGAAACTTTTGAAATTTTGAAATTTCAAAATTTTGAAATTTTGAAATTTTGAAATTTTGAAATTTTGAAATCTTGAAATTTTGAAATTTTTAAAATTTTAAATTTTTGAAATCTTAAAATTTTGAAATTTTGAAATTTTGAAATTTTGAAATTTCGAAATTTTGAAATTTTGAAATTTTGAAATTTTGAAATTTTAAAATTTTGAAATTCTAAAATTTTTAAATTTTTAACATTTTGAAATTTTGAAAATTTGAAATTTTGAAATTTTGAAATTTTGAAACTTTAAAATTTTTAAATTCTGAAATTTTGAAATTTTAAAATTTCAAAATTATGAAATTTTTAAATTTTGAAATTTTGGACTTTTAAAATTTTAAAATTCTGAAATTTTGAAATTTTGAAATTTTGAAATTTTGAAATTTTGAAATTTTGAAATTTTGAAATTTTGAAATTTTGAAATTTTAAAATTTTGAAATTTTACAATTTTGAACTTTTGAAATTTTGAAATTTTGAATTTTTGAAATTTTGAAGTTGTAAAATTTTAAAATTTTAAAATTTTGAAATTTTGAAATTTTGAAATTTTGAAATTTTGAAATTTTGAAATTTTGAAATTTTGAAATTTTGAAATTTTGAAGTTTTGAAGTATTGGAATTTTGAAGTTTTGAAGTATTGGAATTTTGAAATTTTGAAGTTTTGAAATTTTGAAATTTTGAAATTTTGAAATTTTGAAATTTTGAAATTTTGAAATTTTGAAATTTTGAAATTTTAAAATTTTGAAATTTTGAAATTTTGAAATTTAGAAATTTTGAAATCTTGAAATTTTGAAATTTTGAAATTTTGAAATTTTGAAATTTTGAAATTTTGAAATTTTGAAATTTTAAAATCTTAAAATTTTAAAATTTTGAAATGAATTTTGAAAATTTGAAATTTTGAATTTTAGAAATTTTGAAACTTTGAAATTTTGAAATTTTGAAATTTTGAAATTTTGAAATTTTGAAATTTTGAAATTTTGAAATTCTGAAATTCTGAAATTTTAAAATTTCAAAATAATGAAATCTTGAAATTTTGAAATTTTGACATCTTGAGATTCTTAAATTTTGAAATTCTTAAACTTCGAAATTTTGATATTTTGAATTTTTTTAAATTTTGAACTTTCGAAATTTTGAAATTTTGAAATTTTGAAATTTCGATATTTAGGAATTTTAAAATTTGGAAATTTTGAAATTTTCAGTTTTTGAAATTTTGAAATTTTGGAATTTTAATATTTTGAAATTTTGAAATTTTGAAATTTTGAAACTTTAAAATTTTGAAATTCTGAAATTTTTAAATTTCAAAATTATGAAATCTTGAAATTTTGAAATTTTGAGATCTTGAGATTCTTAAATTTTGAAATTCTTAAGTTTCGAAATTTTGATATTTTGAAATTTTTTAAATTTTGAAATTTTGAAATTTTGAAAGTTCAAAATTTAAAAGATTTCAGAACATAAAAACTTCGGAACTTAAGAATTTCAAAATTTAAGAATCTCAAGATGTCAAAATTTCAAAATTTCAAGATTTCGTAATTTTGAAATTTTAAAATTTCAGAATTTCAAAATTTTAAAGTTTCAAAATTTCAAAATTTCAAAATTTCAAAATATTAAAATTCCAAAATTTCAAATTTCAAAAACTGAAAATTTCAAAATTTCCAAATTTTAAAATTCCTCAATATCGAAATTTCAAAATTTCAAAATTTCAAAATTTTTAAAAATCAAAATTTAAAATTTTCAAAATTTCAGAATTTCAAAATTTCAAAATTTCAAAATTTCAAAGTTTCAAAATTTTTAAAAATCAAAATTTAAAATTTTCAAAATTTCAAAATTCTAAATTTTAAAATTTTAAAATTTCAAATTTTTAAAATTTCAAAATTTCAAGATTTCAAAATTTTAAAATTTCAAAATTTAAAAATTTCAAAATTTCAAAATTTCAAAATTTCAAAATTTCAAAATTTCAAAATTTCAAAATTTCAAAATTTCAAAATTTCAAAGTTTCAAAATTTCAAAATTCCAATACTTCAAAACTTCAAAATTTCGAAATTCCAATACTTCAAAACTTCAAAATTTCAAAATTTCAAAATTTCAAAAGTTCAAAATTTTGAAATTTCAAAATTTTACAACTTCAAAATTTCAAAAATTCAAAATTTCAAAATTTCAAAATTTCAAAAGTTCAAAGTTTTAAAATTTCAAAATTTTAAAATTTCAAAATTTCAAAATTTCAAAATTTCAAAATTTCAAAATTTTAAAATTTCAAAATTTCAAAACTTTAAACTATTTAATAAAATTCGAAAATTTCAAAGTTCTAAAATTTTAATATGTTAAAATTTCAGAATTTCAAAATTTCAAATTTTCAAAATTTCAAAATTTTAAAAATTTCAAAATTTTAAAATTTCAAAATTTTAAAATTCCAAAATTTCAAAATTTCAAAATTTCGAAATTTCAAAATTTCAAAATTTCAAAATTTCAAAATTTCAAAATTTCAAAAACTGAAAATTTCAAAATTTCCAAATTTTAAAATTCCTAAATATCGAAATTTCAAAATTTCAAAATTTCAAAATTTTAAAATTTCAAAATTTCAAAAGTTCAAAATTTTAAAAATTTCAAAATTTTATAATTTCAAAATTTTAAAATTCCAAAATTTCAAAATTTCAAAATTTCGAAATTTCAAAATTTCAAAATTTCAAAAACTGAAAATTTCAAAATTTCCAAATTTTAAAATTCCTAAATATCGAAATTTCAAAATTTCAAAATTTCAAAATTTCAAAATTTCAAAATTTCAAAATTTCAAAAGTTCAAAATTTTAAAATTTCAGAATTTCAATATCTTAAAATTTCAAAATTTCAAAACTTCAAAATATTTAATAAAATTCGAAAATTTCAAAGTTCTAAAATTTTAATATCTTAAAATGTCAGAATTTCAAAATTTCAAAATTTCAAAATTTCAAAATTTCAAAATTTCAAAATTTCAAAATTTCAAAATTTCAAAATTTCAAAATTTAAAAATTTCAAAACTTCAAAATTTCAAAATTTCAAAATTCTAATATTTCAAAACTTCAAAATTTCGAAATTCCAATACTTCAAAACTTCAAAATTTCAAAATTTCAAAATTTCAAAATTTCAAAAGTTCAAAATTTTAAAATTTCAAAATTTTACAACTTAAAAATTTCAAAAATTCAAAATTTCAAAATTTCAAAATTTCAAAAGTTCAAAGTTTTAAAATTTCAAAATTTTAAAATTTCAAAATTTCAAAATTTCAAAATTTCAAAATTTCAAAATTTCAAAATTTCAAAATTTTAAAATTTCAAAATTTCAAAACTTTAAACTATTTAATAAGATTCGAAAATTTCAAAGTTCTAAAATTTTAATATTTTAAAATTTCAGAATTTCAAAATTTCAAATTTTCATAATTTCAAAATTTTAAAAATTTCAAAATTTTAAAATTTCAAAATTTTAAAATTCCAAAATTTCAAAATTTCAAAATTTCGAAATTTCAAAATTTCAAAATTTCAAAATTTCAAAATTTCAAAATTTCAAAATTTCAAAAACTGAAAATTTCAAAATTTCCAAATTTTAAAATTCCTAAATATCGAAATTTCAAAATTTCAAAATTTCAAAATTTCAAAATTTCAAAATTTCAAAATTTCAAAATTTCAAAATTTTAAAATTTCAAAATTTCAAAAGTTCAAAATTTTAAAATTTCAGAATTTCAATATCTTAAAATTTCAAAATTTCAAAATTTCAAAACTTCAAAATATTTAATAAAATTCGAAAATTTCAAAGTTTTAAAATTTTAATATCTTAAAATGTCAGAATTTCAAAATTTCAAAATGTCAAAATTTCAAAATTTCAAAACTTCAAAATTTCAAAATTTCAAAATTTTAAAATTTCAAGATTTCAAAATTTCAAAATTTTAAAAATTTCAAAATGTCGAAATTTTTAAAATTTCAAAATTTCAAAATTTCAAGATTTCAAAATTTTAAAATTTCAAAATTTCAAAATTTCAAAATTTTGAAATTTTGAAATTTTGATGTTTTGAAATTTTGAAATTTTAAAAATTTCGACATTTTGAAATTTTTAAAATTTTGAAATTTTGAAATTTTGAAATTTTGAAATTTTGAAATTTTGAAATTCTGACATTTTAAAATATTAAAATTTTAGAACTTTGAAATTTTCGAATTTTATTAAATATTTTGAAGTTTTGAAATCTTGAAATTTTAAGATATTGAAATTCTGAAATTTTAAAATTTTGAACTTTTGAAATTTTGAAATTTTAAAATTTTGAAATTTTGAAATTTTGAAATTTTGAAATTTCGATATTTAGGAATTTTAAAATTTGGAAATTCTGACATTTTAAAATATTAAAATTTTAGAACTTTGAAATTTTCGAATTCTATTAAATAGTTAAAAGTTTTGAAATTTTGAACTTTTAAAATTTTGAAATTTTGAAATTTTGAAATTTTGAATTTTTGAAATTTTGAAGTTGTAAAATTTTGAAATTTTTAAATTTTGAACTTTTGAAATTTTGAAATTTTGAAATTTTGAAGTTTTGAAGTATTGGAATTTTGAAATTTTGAAGTTTTGAAGTATTGGAATTTTGAAATTTTGAAATTTCGAGGTTTTGAAATTTTTAAATTTTTAAATTTTTAAATTTTGAAATTTTGAAATTTTGAAATTTTGAAACTTTGAAATTTTGAAACTTTAAAATTTTGAAATCTTGAAATTTTGAAATTTTGAAATTTTAAAATTTTGAAATTTTGAAATTTTAAAATTTTAAAATTTTAAAATCTTGAAATTTTGAATTTTAGAAATTTTGAAACTTTGAAATTTTGAAATTGTGAAATTTTGAAATTCTGAAATTCTGAAATTATAAAATTTCAAAATTATGAAATCTTGAAATTTTGAAATTTTCAAATTTTAAAATTCTTAAATATCGAAATTTCAAAATTTCAAAATTTCAAAATTTCAAAATTTTAAAAATTTTAAAATTTTAAAATTTCAAAATTTTAAAATTTCAAAATTTCAAAATTTCAAAAACTGAAAATTTCAAAATTTCCAAATTTTAAAATTCCTAAATATCGAAATTTCAAAATTTCAAAATTTCAAAATTTCAAAATTTTAAAAATTTTAAAATTTTAAAATTTCAAAATTTCAAAAGTTCAAAATTTTAAAAATTTCAAAATTTTAAAATTTCAAAGTTTTAAAATTCCAAAATTTCAAAATTTCAAAATTTCGAAATTTCAAAATTTCAAAATTTCAAAATTTCAAAATTTCAAAAACTGAAAATTTCAAAATTTCCAAATTTTAAAATTCCTAAATATCGAAATTTCAAAATTTCAAAATTTTAAAATTTCAAAATTTCAAAAGTTTAAAATTTTAAAATTTCAGAATTTCAATATCTTAAAATTTCAAAATTTCAAAATTTCAAAACTTCAAAATATTTAATAAAATTCGAAAATTTTAAAGTTCTAAAATTTTAATATCTTAAAATGTCAGAATTTCAAAATTTCAAAATTTCAAAATTTCAAAATTTCAAAATTTCAAAATTTCAAAATTTCAAAATTTCAAAACTTCAAAATTTCAAAATTTCGAAATTTCAAAATTCCAATATTTCAAAACTTCAAAATTTCGAAATTCCAATACTTCAAAACTTCAAAATTTCAAAATTTCAAAATTTCAAAATTTCAAAATTTCAAAAGTTCAAAATTTTAAAATTTCAAAATTTTACAACTTCAAAATTTCAAAAATTCAAAATTTCAAAATTTCAAAATTTCAAAAGTTCAAAATTTTAAAATTTCAAAATTTTACAACTTCAAAATTTCAAAAATTCAAAATTTCAAAATTTCAAAATTTCAAAATTTCAAAATTTCAAAATTTCAAAATTTCAAAATTTTAAAATTTTAAAATTTCAAAATTTCAAAACTTTAAACTATTTAATAAAATTCGAAAATTTCAAAGTTCTAAAATTTTAATATTTTAAAATTTCAGAATTTCAAAATTTCAAATTTTCAAAATTTCAAAATTTTAAAAATTTCAAAATTTTAAAATTTCAAAATTTTAAAATTCCAAAATTTCAAAATTTCAAAATTTCGAAATTTCAAAATTTCAAAATTTCAAAAACTGAAAATTTCAAAATTTCCAAATTTTAAGATTCCCAAATATCGAAATTTCAAAATTTCAAAATTTCAAAATTTCAAAATTTCAAAATTTCAAAATTTCAAAATTTCAAAATTTTAAAATTTCAAAATTTCAAAAGTTCAATATTTTAAAATTTCAGAATTTCAATATCTTAAAATTTCAAAATTTCAAAATTTCAAAACTTCAAAATATTTAATAAAATTCGAAAATTTCAAAGTTCTAAAATTTTAATATCTTAAAATGTCAGAATTTCAAAATTTCAAAATTTCAAAATTTCAAAATTTCAAAATTTTGAAATTTTGAAATTTTGAAATTTTGAAATTTTGAAATTTTGAAATTTTGAAATTCTGACATTTTAAAATATTAAAATTTTAGAACTTTGAAATTTTCGAATTTTATTAAATATTTTGAAGTTTTGAAATTTTGAAATTTTAAGATATTGAAATTCTGAAATTTTAAAATTTTGAACTTTTGAAATTTTGAAATTTTAAAATTTTGAAATTTTGAAATTTTGAAATTTTGAAATTTTGAAATTTCGATATTTACGAATTTTAAAATTTGGAAATTTTGAAATTTTCAGTTTTTGAAATTTTGAAATTTTGAAATTTCGAAATTTTGGAATTTTGAAATTTTAAAATTTTGAAATTTTAAAATTTTGAAATTTTTAAAATTTTGAAATTTTGAAAATTTGAAATTTTGAAATTCTAAAATTTTAAAATATTAAAATTTTAGAACTTTGAAATTTTCGAATTCTATTAAATAGTTTAAAGTTTTGAAATTTTGAACTTTTAAAATTTTGAAATTTTGAAATTTTGAAATTTTGAAATTTTTAAATTTTGAAATTTTGAAATTTTGAAATTTTGAAATTTTGAAATTTTGAAATTTTGAAATTTTGAAATTTTGAAATTTTGAAATTTTAAAATTTTGAAATTTTAAAATTTTGAACTTTTGAAATTTTGAAATTTTGAAATTTTGGATTTTTGAAATTTTGAAGTTGTAAAATTTTGAAATTTTAAAATTTTGAACTTTTGAAATTTTGAAATTTTGAAATTTTGAAGTTTTGAAGTATTGGAATTTTGAAATTTTGAAGTTTTGAAGTATTGGAATTTTGAAATTTTGAAGTTTTGAAATTTTGAAATTTTGAAATTTTGAAATTTTGAAATTTTAAAATTTTGTAATTTTGAAATTTTGAAATTTTGAAATTTTGAAATTTTGAAATTTAGAAGTTTTGAAATTTTGAAATTTTGAAAATTTGAATTTTGAAATTTTGAATTTTGAAATTTTGAAATTTTGAAATTTTGAAATTTCGAAATTTTGAAATATTAAATTTTGAAATTTTGAAATATTGAAATTTTGAAATTTTTAAATTTTGAAATTTTTAAATTTTTAAGTTTTGAAATTTTGAAATTTTGAAATTTTGAAATTTTTAAATTTTGAAATTTTGAAATTTTGAAATTTTGAAATTTTGAAATTTTTAAATTTTTAAATTTTGAAATTTTGAAATTTTGAAATTTTGAAATTTTGAAATTTTGAAATTTTGAAATTTTGAAATTTTGAAATTCTGAAATTTTAAAATATAAAAATTTTAAAATTTTAGAGTTTTTAAATTTTCGAGTTTTTTTTAAATATTTTGAAGTTTTGAAATTTTGAAATTTTAAAATTTTGAAATTTTGAAAATTTGAAATTTTGAATTTTAGAATGTTTGAAACTTTGAAATTTTGAAATTTTGAAATTTTGAAATTCTGAAATTCTGAAATTTTAAAATTTCAAAATTATGAAATCTTGAAATTTTGAAATTTTGACATCTTGAGATTCTTAAATCTTGAAATTCTTAAATTCCGAAATTTTAATATTTTGAAATTTTTTAAATTTTGAACTTTTGAAATTTTGAAATTTTGAAATTTCGATATTTAGGAATTTTAAAATTTGGAAATTTTGAAATTTTCAGTTTTTGAAATTTTGAAATTTTGAAATTTTGAAATTTTGAAACTTTAAAATTTTGAAATTCTGAAATTTTAAAATTTCAAAATTATGAAATCTTGAAATTTTGAAATTTTGACATCTTGAGATTCTTAAATTTTGAAATTCTTAAGTTTCGAGATTTTGATATTTTGAAATTTTTTAAATTTTGAAATTTTGAAACTTTGAAATTTTGAAATTTTGAAATTTTGAAATTTTGAAATTTTGAAATTTAGAAATTTTGAAATTTTGAAATTTTGAAATTTTAAAAATTTTTAAATTTTGAAATTTTAAAAATTTTTAAATTTTGAAATCTTGAAATTTTGAAATTTTGAAATTTTGAAATTTTGAAATTTTGAAATTTTGAAATTTTAAAATTTTGAAATTTTAAAATTTTAAAATTTTTAAAATTTTGAAATTTTGAAATTTTGAAATTTTGAAATTTTGAAATTCTGACATTTTAAAATACTAAAATTTGAGAACTTTAAAATTTTCGAATTTTATTTTGTAGTTTTGAAATTTGAAATTTTAAGATATTGAAATTCTGAAATTTTAAAATTTCAAAATTATGAAATCTTGAAATTTTGAAATTTTGACATCTTGAGATTCTTAAATCTTGAAATTCTTAAATTCCGAAATTTTAATATTTTGAAATTTTTTAAATTTTGAACTTTTGAAATTTTGAAATTTTGAAATTTCGATATTTAGGAATTTTAAAATTTGGAAATTTTGAAATTTTCAGTTTTTGAAATTTTGAAATTTTGAAATTTTGAAATTTTGAAACTTTAAAATTTTGAAATTCTGAAATTTTAAAATTTCAAAATTATGAAATCTTGAAATTTTGAAATTTTGACATCTTGAGATTCTTAAATTTTGAAATTCTTAAGTTTCGAGATTTTGATATTTTGAAATTTTTTAAATTTTGAAATTTTGAAATTTTGAAACTTTGAAATTTTGAATTTTGAAATTTTGAAATTTTGAAATTTTGAAATTTAGAAATTTTGAAATTTTGAAATTTTGAAATTTTAAAAATTTTTAAATTTTGAAATTTTAAAAATTTTTAAATTTTGAAATCTTGAAATTTTGAAATTTTGAAATTTTGAAATTTTGAAATTTTGAAATTTTGAAATTTTAAAATTTTGAAATTTTAAAATTTTAAAATTTTTAAAATTTTGAAATTTTGAAATTTTGAAATTTTGAAATTTGAAATTCTGACATTTTAAAATACTAAAATTTGAGAACTTTAAAATTTTCGAATTTTATTAAATATTTTGTAGTTTTGAAATTTTGAAATTTTAAGATATTGAAATTCTGAAATTTTAAAATTTTGAACTTTTGAAATTTTGAAATTTTAAAATTTTGAAATTTTGAAATTTGAAGTTTTGAAATTTTGAAATTTCGATATTTAGGAATTTTAAAATTTGGAAATTTTGAAATTTTCAGTTTTTGAAATTTTGAAATTTTGGAATTTTAATATTTTGAAATTTTGAAATTTTGAAACTTTAAAATTTTGAAATTCTGAAATTTTGAAATTTTAAAATTTTTATGAAATCTTGAAATTTTTAAATTTTGACATCTTGAGATTCTTAAATGTTGAAATTCTTAAATTTAAAAATTTTGATATTTTGAAATTTTGAGGCTTTTTAAATTTTGAAATTTTGAAATTTTGAAATTTTTAAAATTTTGAAATTTTGAAATCTTGAAATTTTTAAATTTTTAAATTTTAAAATTTTGAAATTTTGAAATTTTGAAATTTCGAAATTTTGAAATTTTTAAATTTTGAAATTTTAAAATTTTGAAATTTTAAAATTTTGAAATTTTAAAATTTTGAAATTTTAAAATTTTGAAATTTTTAAAATTTTGGAATTTTGAAATTCTGAAATTTTAAAATATTAAAATCTTAGAACTTTGAAATTTTCGAATTTTATTAAATTTTTTGAAGTTTTGAAATTTTGAAATTTTAAATTTTAAAATTTTGAAATTTTGAAATTTTGAAATTTTGAAATTTTGAAATTTTGAAATTTTGAAATTTTGAAATTTTGAAATTTTGAAATTTTGAAATTTTGAAATTTTGAAATTTTAAAATTTTGAAATTTTGAAACTTTGAAATTTTAAAATTTTGAAATTTTAAAATTTTGAACTTTTGAAATTTTGAAATTTTGAAATTTTGAATTTTTGAAATTTTTAAGTTGTAAAATTTTGAAATTTTAAAATTTTGAACTTTTTAAATTTTGAAACTTTAAATTTTGAAGTTTTGAAGTATTGGAATTTTGAAGTTTTGAAGTATTGGAATTTTGAAATTTTGAAGTTTTGAAATTTTGAAATTTTGAAATTTTGAAATTTTGAAATTTTGAAATTTTGAAATTTTGAAATTTTGAAATTTTGAAATTTTGAAATTTTGAAATTTTGAAATTTTGAAATTTTGAAATCTTGAAATTTTGAAATCTTGAAATTTTGAAATTTTGAAATTTTGAAATTTTGAAATTTTGAAATTTTAAAATTTTAAAATTTTAAAATTTTGAAATTTTGAAAATTTGAAATTTTGAATCTTAGAAATTTTGAAACTTTGAAATTTTGAAATTTTGAAATTTTGAAACTTTAAAATTTTTAAATTCTGAAATTTTGAAATTTTAAAATTTCAAAATTATGAAATCTTGAAATTTTGAAATTTTGACATCTTGAGATTCTGAAATGTTGAAATTCTTAAGTTTCGAAATATTGATATTTTGAAATTTTGAAACTTTTGAAAATTTGAAATTTTGAAATTTGAAATTTTGAAATTTTGAAATTTTGAAATTTTGAAATTTTGAAATTTTGAAATTTTGAAATTTTTAAATTTTGAAATTTTTAAATTTTGAAATTTTGAAATTTTGAAATTTTGAAATTTTGAAATTTTGAAATTTTAAGATTTAAAAAATTTTAAAATTGGAAGATTTGAGAATTTTGAAAAATTTTGAAATTTTAAAATTTTAAAATTTCAGAATTTCAAAATTTCAACATTTACAAATTTGAAAATTTTAAAATTTTGAAAATTCAAAATTTCAAAATTTCAAAAATTCCAAATTTTAAAGTTCAAAATTTCAAAATTTCAAAATTTTAAAATCTCAAAATTTCAAAATTTAAAAATTTCAAAATTTCAAGATTTCAAAGTTTCAAAATTTCTAAAATTCAAAATTTCAAATTTTCAAAATTTAAAAATTTTAAAATTTCAAAATTTCAAAATTTCAAAATTTCAAAATTTCAAAATTTCAAAATTTCAAAATTTCAAAATTTCAAAATTTCAAAATTTCAAAATTTCAAAATTTCAAAATTTCAAAATTTCAAAATTTTAAAATTTTAAAGTTTCAAAATTTCAAAATTTCCAAATTGTAAAATTTCAAAATTTCAAAATTTCAAAATTTCAAAATTTCAAAATTTTAAAATTCCAATACTTCAAAACTTCAAAATTTCAAAATTTCAAAATTTCAAGATTTCAAAACTTCAAAATTTCAAAATTTTACAACTTTAAAATTTCAAAAATTCAAAATTTCAAAATTTCAAAATTTCAAAAGTTCAAAATTTCAATATTTCAAAATTTCAAAATTTCAAAATTTCAAAATCTCAAAATCTCAAAATATCAAAATTTCAAAATTTCAAAATTTAAAAATTTAAAAATTTTAAAATTTCAAAATTTCAAAATTTCAAAATTTCAAAACTTCAAAATTTCAAAATTTGAAAATTTGAAAATTTGAAAATTTCAAAATTTTAAAATTTCAAAATTTCAAAATTCCAATACTTCAAAACTTCAAAATTTCAAAATTTCAAAATTTCAAAATTTCGAAATTTCAAAATTTGAAAATTTCAAAATTTCAAAATTTCAAAATTTCAAAATTTCAAAATTTCAAAATTTCAAAATTTCAAAATTTCAAAATTTCAAAATTTCAAAATTTCAAAATTTCAAAATTTCAAAATTTCAAAATTTCAAAATTTCAAAATTTTAAAATTTCAAAGTTTCAAAATTTCAAAATTTCAAAATTGTAAAATTTCAAAATTTCAAAATTTCAAAATTTAAAAATTTCAAAATTTAAAAATTTAAAAATTTCAAAATTTCAAAATTTCAAAATTTCAAAATTTCAAAATTTCAAAATTTCAAAATTTCAAAATTTCAAAATTTCAAATTTTCAAAAGTTTCAAAATTTCAAAATATCAATATTTCGAAACTTAAGAATTTCAACATTTCAGAATCTCAAGATGTCAAAATTTCAAAATTTCAAGATTTCATAATTTTGAAATTTTAAAATTTCAAAATTTCAGAATTTAAAAATTTTAAAGTTTCAAAATTTCAAAATTTCAAAATTTCAAAATTTCAAAGTTTCAAAATTTCTAAGATTCAAAATTTCAAATTTTCAAAATTTCAAAATTTTAAAATTTTAAAATTTTAAAATTTTAAAATTTCAAAATTTCAAAATTTCAAAATTTCAAGATTTCAAAATTTCAAGATTTCAAAATTTCAAAATTTCAAAATTTCAAAATTTCAAAATTTCAAAATTTCAAAATTTCAAAATTTCAAAATTTCAAAATTTCAAAATTTCAAAATTTCAAAATTTCAAAATTTCAAAATTTCAATATTTCAAAATTTCAAAACTTCAAAATTTCAAAATTCCAATACTTCAAAACTTCAAAATTTCAAAATTCCAATACTTCAAAACTTCAAAATTTCAAAATTTCAAAACTTCAAAATTTTAAAATTTCAAAATTTTACAACTTAAAAATTTCAAAAATTCAAAATTTCAAAATTTCAAAATTTCAAAAGTTCAAAATTTTAAAATTTCAAAATTTTAAAATTTCAAAGTTTCAAAATTTCAAAATTTCAAAATTTCAAAATTTCAAAATTTCAAAATTTCAAAATTTCAAAATTTCAAAATTTCAAAATTTCAAAATTTCAAAATTTAAAATTTTAAAATTTTGAAATTTTAAAATTTCAAAATTTTAAAATTTTGAAATTTTAAAATTTTGAAATTTTTAAAATTTTGGAATTTTGAAATTCTGAAATTTTAAAATATTAAAATTTTAGAACTTTGAAATTTTCGAATTTTATTAAATATTTTGAAGTTTTGAAATTTTGAAATTTTAAAATTTTAAAATTTTGAAATTTTGAAATTTTGAAATTTTGAAATTTTGAAGTTTTGAAATTTTGAAATTTTGAAATTTTGAAAATTTAAAACTTTGAAATTTTAAAATTTTTAAATTTTAAAATTTTGAACTTTTGAAATTTTGAAATTTTGAAATTTTGAAATTTTGAATTTTTGAAATTTTTAAGTTGTAAAACTTTGAAATTTTAAAATTTTGAACTTTTGAAATTTTGAAATTTTGAAATTTTGAAGTTTTGAAGTATTGGAATTTTGAAATTTTGAAGTTTTGAAGAATTGGAATTTTGAAATTTTGAAGTTTTGAAATTTTGAAATTTTGAAATTTTCAAAATTTTGAAATTTTGAAATTTTGAAATTTTGAAATTTTGAAATTTTGAAATTTTGAAATTTTGAAATCTTGAAATTTAGAAATCTTGAAATTTTGAAATTTTGAAATTTTGAAATTTTAAAATTTTGAAATTTTAAAATTTTAAAATTTTAAAATTTTGAAATTTTGAAAATTTGAAATTTTGAATCTTAGAAATTTTGAAACTTTGAAATTTTTAAATTTTGAAATTTTGAAATTTTGAAACTTTAAAATTTTTAAATTCTGAAATTTTGAAATTTTAAAATTTCAAAATTATGAAATCTTGAAATTTTGAAATTTTGACATCTTGAGATTCTAAAATGTTGAAATTCTTAAGTTTCGAAATATTGATATTTTGAAATTTTGAAACTTTTGAAAATTTGAAATTTTGAAATTTTGAAATTTTTAAATTTTGAAATTTTGAAATTTTGAAATTTTGAAATTTTGAAATTTTGAAATTTTACAATTTTGAAATTTTGAAATTTTGAAACTTTGAAATTTTAAAATTTTGAAATTTTGAAATTTTGAAATTTTGAAATTTTGAAATTTTGAAATTTTGAAATTTTGAAATTTTGAAATTTTGAAATTTTGAAATTTTGAAATTTTGAAATTTTGAAATTTTGAAATTTTGAAATTTTGAAATTTTGAAATTTTGAAATTTTGAAATTTTGAAATTTTGAAATTTTGAAATTTTGAAATTTTAAAATTTCAGAATTTCAAAATTTTGAAAATTCAAAATTTCAAAATTTCAAAAATTCCAAATTTTAAAGTTCAAAATTTCGAAATTTCAAAATTTTCAAATCTCAAAATTTTAAAATTTCAAAATTTAAAAATTTCAAAACTACAAGATTTCAAAATTTCAAAATTTCAAAATTTCAAAATTTCAAAATTTCAAAATTTCAAAATTCCAAAATTTCAAAATTTCAAAATTTCAAAATTTCAAAATTTCGAAGTTTTGAAGTATTGGAATTTTGAAATTTTGAAGTTTTGAAATTTTGAAATTTTGAAATTTTGAAATTTTGAAATTTTGAAATTTTGAAATCTTGAAATTTTGAAATCTTGAAATTTTGAAATTTTGAAATTTTGAAATTTTGAAATTTTGAAATTTTAAAATTTTAAAATTTTAAAATTTTGAAATTTTGAAAATTTGAAATTTTGAATCTTAGAAATTTTGAAACTTTGAAATTTTGAAATTTTGAAATTTTGAAATTTTGAAACTTTAAAATTTTTAAATTCTGAAATTTTGAAATTTTAAAATTTCAAAATTATGAAATCTTGAAATTTTGACATTTTGACATCTTGAGATTCTGAAATGTTGAAATTCTTAAGTTTCGAAATATTGATATTTTGAAATTTTGAAACTTTTGAAAATTTGAAATTTTGAAATTTTGAAATTTTGAAATTTTGAAATTTTGAAACATTGAAATTTTGAAATTTTGAAATTTTTAAAATTTTAAAATTTTGAAATCTTAAAATTTTGAAATTTTGAAACTTTGAAATTTTGAAATTTTGAAATTTTGAAATTTTGAAATTTTGAAATTTTAAAATTTTGAACTTTTGAAATTTTGAAATTTTAAAATTTTGAACTTTTGAAATTTTGAAATTTTGAAATTTTGAACTTTTGAAATTTTGAAATTTTGGAATTTTGAATTTTTGAAATTTTGAAGTTGTAAAATTTTGAAATTTTGAAGTTTTGAAATTTTGAAATTTTGAAATTTTGAAATTTTAAAATTTTGAAATTTTAAAATTTTGAACTTTTGAACTTTTGAAATTTTGAAATTTTGAATTTTTGAAATTTTGAAGTTGTAAAATTTTGAAATTTTGAAGTTTTGAAATCTTGAAATTTTGAAATTTTGAAGTTTTAAAGTGTTGGAATTTTGAAATTTTGAAATTTTAAAATTTTTAAATTTTCAAATTTTCAAATTTTCAAATTTTGAAATTTTGAAGTTTTGAAATTTTGAAATTTTGAAATTTTGAAATTTTAAAATTTTTAAATTTTTAAATTTTGAAATTTTGAAATTTTGATATTTTGAGATTTTGAAATTTTGAAATTTTGAAATTTTGAAATATTGAAATTTTGAACTTTTGAAATTTTGAAATTTTGAAATTTTGAATTTTTGAAATTTTAAAGTTGTAAAATTTTGAAATTTTGAATTTTTGAAATCTTGAAATTTTGAAATTTTGAAATTTTGAAATTTTGAAGTTTTGAAGTATTGGAATTTTAAAATTTTGAAATTTTGAAATTTTTAAATTTTGAAATTTTTAAATTTTGAAATTTTGAAATTTTGAAATTTTGAAATTTTGAAATTTTGAAATTTTACAATTTGGAAATTTTACAATTTGGAAATTTTGAAATTTTGAAATTTTGAAATTTTGAAATTTTGAAATTTTGAAATTTTAAAATTTTTAAATTTTGAAAATTTGAAATTTTGAATTTTAGAAATATTGAAACTTTGAAATTTTGAAATTTTGAAATTTTGAAATTTTGAAATTTTGGAATTTTGAAATTTTGAAATTTTGAAATTTTGAAATTTTGAAATTTTGAAATTTTGAAATTTTGTAGTTTTGAAATTTTTAAATTTTAAAATTTTGAAATTTTAAGATTTTAAAATTTTGAAATTTTGAAATTTTGAACTTTAAAAATTGGAATTTTTGAAATTTTGAAATTTTGAATTTTCAAAATTTTAAAATTTTCAAATTTTTAAATGTTGAAATTTTGAAATTCTGAAATTTTAAAATTTTAAAATTTCAAAATTTTTCAAAATTCTCAAATCTTCCAATTTTGAAATTTTTTAAATCTTAAAATTTTGAAATCTCGAAATTTTGAGATTTTAAAATTTTGAGATTCTTAAATTTTGAAATTTTGAAGTTCTGAAATTTTGAAATTTTGAAATTTTGAAATTTTGAAATATTGAAATTCTGAATTTTTTTTTATTTTGATATTTTGAAATTTTGAAATTTTGATCGCCTTTAAAGAGTCTGCAGAAATGATCCTTCCAGATTCTCACCACAGACTGCGAATCTATCACGAGTTTCCTATTTTGATCCCGGCAAAAAATTGATTGATTTTAATGATTGCTATAGACAGAGAAGGCTGCGCTTATTCCTTCTGGCAGACTCAGGAAAGAAATCTTAAGCTTGAACCCTTGAAGCTTGAAGTTGAGAAATTTTGAAGCTTTGAAGTTCTGAAATTTTTAGATTTTGGAATTTTGAAATGTTGAAATTTTGAAATTCTCAAATTTTGAAATTTTGAAATATTGAAATTTTAAAATGTTGAAATTTTGAAGTTTTTAAAATTTGAAGTTTTGAAATTTTGAAATTTTGAAATTTTGAAATTTTGAAGTTTTGAAGTTTTGAAATTTTGAAATATTGAAATTTTGAAATTTTGAAATTTTGAAATTTTGAAATTTTGAAATTTTGAAATTTTGAAATTTTAAAATTTTGAAATTTTGAAATTTTGAAATTTTGAAATTTTGAAATTTTGAAATTTTGAAATTTTGAAATTTTGAAATTTTGAAATTTTGAAATTTTAAAATTTTAAAATTTTGAAATTTTGAAATTTTGAAATTTTATAATTTTGAAATTTTGAAATATTACAATTTTAAAATTTTGAAATTTTGAAACTTTGAAATTTTGAAATTTTGAAATTTTGAAATTTTGAAATTTTGAAATTTTGAAATTTTGAAATTTTGAAATTTTGAAATTTTGAAATTTTGAAATTTTGAAATTTTAAAATTTTGAAATTTTGAAATTTTGAAATTTTGAAATTTTGAAATTTTGAAATTTTGAAATTTTGAAATTTTGAAATTTTGAAATTTAGAAATTTTGAAATTTTGAAATTTTAAAAATTTTTAAATTTTGAAATTTTAAAAATTTTTAAATTTTGAAATCTTGAAATTTTGAAATTTTGAAATTTTGAAATTTTGAAATTTTGAAATTTTAAAATTTTGAAATTTTAAAATTTTTAAAATTTTGAAATTTTGAAATTTTGAAATTCTGACATTTTAGAACTTTAAAATTTTCGAATTTTATTAAATATTTTGTAGTTTTGAAATTTTGAAATTTTAAGATAATGAAATTCTGAAATTTTAAAATTTTGAACTTTTGAAATTTTGAAATTTTAAAATTTTGAAATTTTGAAATTTTGAAATTTTGAAATTTCGATATTTAGGAATTTTAAAATTTGGAAATTTTGAAATTTTCAGTTTTTGAAATTTTGAAATTTTGGAATTTTAATATTTTGAAATTTTGAAATTTTGAAACTTTAAAATTTTGAAATTCTGAAATTTTGAAATTTTAAAATTTTTATGAAATCTTGAAATTTTTAAATTTTGACATCTTGAGATTCTTAAATGTTGAAATTCTTAAATTTCGAAATTTTGATATTTTGAAATTTTGAGGCTTTTTAAATTTTGAAATTTTGAAATTTTTAAAATTTTGAAATTTTGAAATCTTGAAATTTTTAAATTTTTAAATTTTAAAATTTTGAAATTTTGAAATTTTGAAATTTCGAAATTTTGAAATTTTGAAATTTTAAGATTTTGAAATTTTAAAATTTTGAAATTTTTAAAATTTTGGAATTTTGAAATTCTGAAATTTTAAAATATTAAAATTTTAGAACTTTGAAATTTTCGAATTTTATTAAATTTTTTGAAGTTTTGAAATTTTGAAATTTTAAAATTTTAAAATTTTGAAATTTTGAAATTTTGAAATTTTGAAATTTTGAAATTTTGAAATTTTGAAATTTTGAAATTTTGAAATTTTGAAATTTTGAAATTTTGAAATTTTGAAATTTTGAAATTTTGAAATTTTAAAATTTTGAAATTTTGAAACTTTGAAATTTTAAAATTTTGAAATTTTAAAATTTTGAACTTTTGAAATTTTGAAATTTTGAAATTTTGAATTTTTGAAATTTTTAAGTTGTAAAATTTTGAAATTTTAAAATTTTGAACTTTTGAAATTTTGAAATTTTAAATTTTGAAGTTTTGAAGTATTGGAATTTTAAAATTTTGAAGTTTTGAAGTATTTTAATTTTGAAATTTTGAAGTTTTGAAATTTTGAAATTTTGAAATTTTGAAATTTTGAAATTTTGAAATTTTGAAATTTTGAAATTTTGAAATTTTGAAATTTTGAAATTTTGAAATTTTGAAATTTTGAAATTTTGAAATTTTGAAATTTTGAAACTTTTGAAAATTTGAAATTTTGAAATTTTGAAATTTTGAAATTTTGAAATTTTGAAATTTTGAAATTTTTAAATTTTGAAATTTTTAAATTTTGAAATTTTTAAATTTTGAAATTTTAAGATTTAAAAAATTTTAAAATTGGAAGATTTGAGAATTTTGAAAAATTTTGAAATTTTAAAATTTTAAAATTTCAGAATTTCAAAATTTCAACATTTACAAATTTGAAAGTTTTGAAATTTTGAAAATTCAAAATTTCAAAAATTCCAAATTTTAAAGTTCAAAATTTCAAAATTTCAAAATTTTAAAATCTCAAAATTTCAAAATTTCAAAATTTCAAGATTTCAAAGTTTCAAAATTTCTAAAATTCAAAATTTCAAATTTTCAAAATTTAAAAATTTTAAAATTTCAAAATTTCAAAATTTCAAAATTTCAAAATTTCAAAATTTCAAAATTTCAAAATTTCAAAATTTCAAAATTTCAAAATTTCAAAATTTCAAAATTTCAAAATTTCAAAATTTCAAAATTTCAAAATTTCAAATTTTCAAAAGTTTCAAAATTTCAAAATTTCAAAATTTCAAAATTTCAAAATTTCAAAATTTCAAAATTTCAAAATTTCAAAATTTCAAAATTTCAAAATTTCAAAACTTCAAAATTTCAAAATTCCAATACTTCAAAACTTCAAAATTTTAAAATTCCAATACTTCAAAACTTCAAAATTTAAAATTTCAAAATTTCAAAATTTCAAAATTTTAAAATTTTAAAATTTCAAAATTTCAAAACTTCAAAAAATTTAATAAAATTCGAAAATTTCAAAGTTCTAAAATTTTAATATTTTAAAATTTCAGAATTTCAAAATTCCAAAATTTTAAAAATTTCAAAATTTTAAAATTTCAAAATCTTAAAATTTCAAAATTTCAAAATTTCGAAATTTCAAAATTTCAAAATTTCAAAATTTTAAAATTTAAAAATTTAAAAATTTCAAGATTTCAAAATTTCAAAATTTTAAAAATTTCAAAATTTCAAAATTTAAAAAGCCTCAAAATTTCAAAATATCAAAATTTCGAAATTTAAGAATTTCAACATTTAAGAATCTCAAGATGTCAAAATTTAAAAATTTCAAGATTTCATAAAAATTTTAAAATTTCAGAATTTCAAAATTTTAAAGTTTCAAAATTTCAAAATTTCAAAATATTAAAATTCCAAAATTTCAAAATTTCAAAAACTGAAAATTTCAAAATTTCCAAATTTTAAAATTCCTAAATATCGAAATTTCAAAATTTCAAAATTTCAAAATTTCAAAATTTTAAAATTTCAAAATTTCAAAAGTTCAAAATTTTAAAATTTCAGAATTTCATTATCTTAAAATTTCAAAATTTCAAAACTACAAAATATTTAATAAAATTCGAAAATTTTAAAGTTCTAAAATTTTATTATTTTAAAATGTCAGAATTTCAAAATTTCAAAATTTCAAAATTTTAAAAATTTTAAAATTTTAAAATTTCAAAATTTTAAAATTTCAAAATTTCAAAATTTCAAAATTTCAAAATTTCAAAATTTCAAGATTTCAAAATTTAAAAATTTTTAAAATTTCAAAATTTAAAAATTTTTAAAATTTCAAAATTTCAAAATTTCTAAATTTCAAAATTTCAAAATTTCAAAATTTCAAAATTTCAAAATTTCAAAATTTCAAAATTTTAAAATTTCAAAATTTCAAAATTTCAAAATTTCAAAATTTCAAAATTTCAAAATTTCAAAATTTCAAAATTTCAAAATTTCAAAATTTCAAAATTTCAAAATTTCAAAATTTCAAAGTTTCAAAATTTCAAAATTTTAAAATTGTAATATTTCAAAATTTCAAAATTATAAAATTTCAAAATTTCAAAATTTCAAAATTTTAAAATTTTAAAATTTCAAAATTTCAAAATTTCAAAATTTCAAAATTTCAAAATTTCAAAATTTCAAAATTTCAAAATTTCAAAATTTCAAAATTTCAAAATTTCAAAATTTCAAAATTTTAAAATTTCAAAATTTCAAAATTTCAAAATTTCAAAATTTCAAAATTTCAAAATTTCAAAATTTCAATATTTCAAAATTTCAAAACTTCAAAACTTCAAAATTTCAAAATTTCAAAATTTCAAAATTTCAAAACTTCAAATTTAAAAAACTTCAAAATTTCAACATTTTAAAATTTCAATATTTCAAAATTTCAAAATTTGAGAATTTCAAAATTTCAACATTTCAAAATTCCAAAATCTAAAAATTTCAGAACTTCAAAGCTTCAAAATTTCTCAACTTCAAGCTTCAAGGGTTCAAGCTTAAGATTTCTTTCCTGAGTCTGCCAGAAGGAATAAGCGCAGCCTTCTCTGTCTATAGCAATCATTAAAATCAATCAATTTTTTGCCGGGATCAAAATAGGAAACTCGTGATAGATTCGCAGTCTGTGGTGAGAATCTGGAAGGATCATTTCTGCAGACTCTTTAAAGGCGATCAAAATTTCAAAATTTCAAAATATCAAAATAAAAAAAAATTCAGAATTTCAATATTTCAAAATTTCAAAATTTCAAAATTTCAAAATTTCAGAACTTCAAAATTTCAAAATTTAAGAATCTCAAAATTTTAAAATCTCAAAATTTCGAGATTTCAAAATTTTAAGATTTAAAAAATTTCAAAATTGGAAGATTTGAGAATTTTGAAAAATTTTGAAATTTTAAAATTTTAAAATTTCAGAATTTCAAAATTTCAACATTTAAAAATTTGAAAATTTTAAAATTTTGAAAATTCAAAATTTCAAAATTTCAAAAATTCCAATTTTTAAAGTTCAAAATTTCAAAATTTCAAAATTTTAAAATCTTAAAATTTCAAAATTTTAAAATTTAAAAATTTCAAAACTACAAAATTTCAAAATTTCAAAATTTCAAAATTTCAAAATTTCAAAATTTCAAAATTTCAAAATTCCAAAATTTCAAAATTTCAAAATTTCAAAATTTCAAAATTTCAAAGTTTCAATATTTCTAAAATTCAAAATTTCAAATTTTCAAAATTTAAAAATTTTAAAATTTCAAAATTTCAAAATTTCAAAATTTCAAAATTTCAAAATTTCCAATTTCAAAATTTCAAAATTTTAAAATTTTAAAGTTTCAAAATTTCAAAATTTCCAAATTGTAAAATTTCAAAATTTCAAAATTTCAAAATTTCAAAATTTTAAAATTCCAATACTTCAAAACTTCAAAATTTCAAAATTTCAAAATTTCAAGATTTCAAAACTTCAAAATTTCAAAATTTTACAACTTTAAAATTTCAAAAATTCAAAATTTCAAAATTTCAAAATTTCAAAAGTTCAAAATTTCAATATTTCAAAATTTCAAAATTTCAAAATTTCAAAATCTCAAAATATCAAAATTTCAAAATTTCAAAATTTAAAAATTTAAAAATTTTAAAATTTAAAAATTTCAAAATTTCAAAATTTCAAAATTTCAAAACTTCAAAATTTCAAAATTTGAAAATTTGAAAATTTGAAAATTTCAAAATTTTAAAATTTCAAAATTTCAAAATTCCAATACTTCAAAACTTCAAAATTTCAAAATTTCAAAATTTCGAAATTTCAAAATTTGAAAATTTCAAAATTTCAAAATTTCAAAATTTCAAAATTTCAAAATTTCAAAATTTCAAAATTTCAAAATTTCAAAATTTCAAAATTTTAAAATTTTAAAATTTCAAAGTTTCAAAATTTCAAAATTTCAAAATTGTAAAATTTCAAAATTTCAAAATTTCAAAATTTAAAAATTTCAAAATTTAAAAATTTCAAAATTTCAAAATTTCAAAATTTCAAATTTTCAAAAGTTTCAAAATTTCAAAATATCAATATTTCGAAACTTAAGAATTTCAACATTTCAGAATCTCAAGATGTCAAAATTTCAAAATTTCAAGATTTCATAATTTTGAAATTTTAAAATTTCAAAATTTCAGAATTTAAAAATTTTAAAGTTTCAAAATTTCAAAATTTCAAAATTTCAAAATTTCAAAGTTTCATAATTTCTAAGATTCAAAATTTCAAATTTTCAAAATTTCAAAATTTTAAAATTTTAAAATTTTAAAATTTCAAAATTTCAAAATTTCAAGATTTCAAAATTTCAAGATTTCAAAATTTCAAAATTTCAAAATTTCAAAATTTCAAAATTTCAAAATTTCAAAATTTCAAAATTTCAAAATTTCAAAATTTCAAAACTTCAAAATTTCAAAATTCCAATACTTCAAAACTTCAAAATTTCAAAATTCCAATACTTCAAAACTTCAAAATTTCAAAATTTCAAAACTTCAAAATTTTAAAATTTCAAAATTTTACAACTTAAAAATTTCAAAAATTCAAAATTTCAAAATTTCAAAATTTTAAAATTTCAAAAGTTAAAAATTTTAAAATTTCAAAATTTTAAAATTTCAAAGTTTCAAAATTTCAAAATTTCAAAATTTCAAAATTTCAAAATTTCAAAATTTCAAAATTTCAAAATTTCAAAATTTCAAAATTTCAAAATTTCAAAATTTCAAAATTTCAAAATTTCAAAATTTCAAAATTTCAAAATTTCAAAATTTAAAATTTTAAAATTTTGAAATTTTAACATTTTGAAATTTTAAAATTTTGAAATTTTAAAATTTTGAAATTTTGAAATTTTGAAATTTTGAAATTTTGAAATTTTGAAATTTTGAAATTTTGAAATTTTGAAATTTTGAAACTTTGAAATTTTAAAATTTTTAAATTTTAAAATTGTGAACTTTTGAAATTTTGAAATTTTGAAATTTTGAAATTTTGAATTTTTGAAATTTTTAAGTTGTAAAACCTTGAAATTTTAAAATTTTGAAATTTGAAATTTTGAAATTTTGAAATTTTGAAGTTTTGAAGTATTGGAATTTTGAAATTTTGAAGTTTTGAAGTATTGGAATTTTGAAATTTTGAAGTTTTGAAATTTTGAAATTTTGAAATTTTGAAATTTTGAAATTTTGAAATTTTGAAATTTTGAAATTTTGAAATTTTGAAATTTTGAAATTTTGAAATTTTGAAATTTTGAAATCTTGAAATTTAGAAATCTTGAAATTTTGAAATTTTAAAATTTTGAAATTTTGAAATTTTGAAATTTTAAAATTTTAAAATTTTAAAATTTTGAAATTTTGAAAATTTGAAATTTTGAATCTTAGAAATTTTGAAACTTTGAAGTTTTTAAATTTTAAAATTTTGAAATTTTGAAACTTTAAAATTTTTAAATTCTGAAATTTTGAAATTTTAAAATTTCAAAATTATGAAATCTTGAAATTTTGAAATTTTGACATCTTGAGATTCTGAAATGTTGAAATTCTTAAGTTTCGAAATATTGATATTTTGAAATTTTGAAACTTTTGAAAATTTGAAATTTTGAAATTTTGAAATTTTTAAATTTTGAAATTTTGAAATTTTGAAATTTTGAAATTTTGAAATTTTACAATTTTGAAATTTTGAAATTTTGAAACTTTGAAATTTTAAAATTTTGAAATTTTGAAATTTTGAAATTTTGAAATTTTGAAATTTTGAAATTTTGAAATTTTGAAATTTTGAAATTTTGAAATTTTGAAATTTTGAAATTTTGAAATTTTGAAATTTTGAAATTTTGAAATTTTGAAATTTTGAAATTTTAAAATTTCAGAATTTCAAAATTTTGAAAATTCAAAATTTCAAAATTTCAAAAATTCCAAATTTTAAAGTTCAAAATTTCAAAATTTCAAAATTTTCAAATCTCAAAATTTTAAAATTTCAAAATTTAAAAATTTCAAAACTACAAAATTTCAAAATTTCAAAATTTCAAAATTTCAAAATTTCAAAATTTCAAAATTTCAAAATTCCAAAATTTCAAAATTTCAAAATTTCAAAATTTCAAAATTTCAAAATTTCGAAGTTTTGAAGTATTGGAATTTTGAAATTTTGAAGTTTTGAAATTTTGAAATTTTGAAATTTTGAAATTTTGAAATTTTGAAATTTTGAAATCTTGAAATTTTGAAATCTTGAAATTTTGAAATTTTGAAATTTTGAAATTTTGAAATTTTAAAATTTTAAAATTTTAAAATTTTGAAATTTTGAAAATTTGAAATTTTGAATCTTAGAAATTTTGAAACTTTGAAATTTTGAAATTTTGAAATTTTGAAATTTTGAAACTTTAAAATTTTTAAATTCTGAAATTTTGAAATTTTTAAATTTTTAAATTTTGAAATTTTGAAATTTTGATATTTTGAGATTTTGAAATTTTGAAATTTTGAAATTTTGAAATATTGAAATTTTGAACTTTTGAAATTTTGAAATTTTGAAATTTTGAATTTTTGAAATTTTAAAGTTGTAAAATTTTGAAATTTTGAATTTTTGAAATCTTGAAATTTTGAAATTTTGAAATTTTGAAGTTTTGAAGTATTGGAATTTTAAAATTTTGAAATTTTGAAATTTTTAAATTTTGAAATTTTGAAATTTTGAAATTTTTAAATTTTACAATTTGGAAATTTTGAAATTTTGAAATTTTGAAATTTTGAAATTTTGAAATTTTGAAATTTTGAAATTTTGAAATTTTGAAATTTTGAAATTTTAAAATTTTTAAATTTTGAAAATTTGAAATTTTGAATTTTAGAAATTTTGAAACTTTGAAATCTTGAAATTTTGAAATTTTGAAATTTTGAAATTTTGAAATTTTGGAATTTTGAAATTTTGAAATTTTGAAATTTTGAAATTTTGAAATTTTGAAATTTTGAAATTTTGAAATTTTGAAATTTTGAAATTTTGAAATTTTGAAATTTTGAAATTTTGAAATTTTGAAATTTTGAAATTTTGAAATTTTGAAATTTTGTAGTTTTGAAATTTTTAAATTTTGAAATTTTGAAATTTTAAGATTTTAAAATTTTGAAATTTTGAAATTTTGAACTTTAAAATTTGGAATTTTTGAAATTTTGAAATTTTGAATTTTCAAAATTTTAAAATTTTCAAATTTTTAAATGTTGAAATTTTGAAATTCTGAAATTTTTAAATTTTAAAATTTCAAAATTTTCCAAAATTCTCAAATCTTCCAATTTTGAAATTTTTTAAATCTTAAAATTTTGAAATCTCGAAATTTTGAGATTTT
Organism: Eristalinus aeneus; assembly: GCA_955652365.1. Lineage (NCBI taxonomy): Eukaryota > Metazoa > Arthropoda > Insecta > Diptera > Syrphidae > Eristalinus > Eristalinus aeneus. Next base: position 114,097 of record CATPCP010000145.1, read on the forward strand.
AAAATTTTGAGATTCTTAAATTTTGAAATTTTGAAGTTCTGAAATTTTGAAATTTTGAAATTTTGAAATTTTGAAATATTGAAATTCTGAATTTTTTTTTATTTTGATATTTTGAAATTTTGAAATTTTGATCGCCTTTAAAGAGTCTGCAGAAATGATCCTTCCAGATTCTCACCACAGACTGCGAATCTATCACGAGTTTCCTATTTTGATCCCGGCAAAAAATTGATTGATTTTAATGATTGCTATAGACAGAGAAGGCTGCGCTTATTCCTTCTGGCAGACTCAGGAAAGAAATCTTAAGCTTGAACCCTTGAAGCTTGAAGTTGAGAAATTTTGAAGCTTTGAAGTTCTGAAATTTTTAGATTTTGGAATTTTGAAATTTTGAAATTCTCAAATTTTGAAATTTTGAAATATTGAAATTTTAAAATGTTGAAATTTTGAAGTTTTTAAAATTTGAAGTTTTGAAATTTTGAAATTTTGAAATTTTGAAATTTTGAAGTTTTGAAGTTTTGAAATTTTGAAATATTGAAATTTTGAAATTTTGAAATTTTGAAATTTTGAAATTTTGAAATTTTGAAATTTTGAAATTTTAAAATTTTGAAATTTTGAAATTTTGAAATTTTGAAATTTTGAAATTTTGAAATTTTGAAATTTTGAAATTTTGAAATTTTGAAATTTTGAAATTTTGAAATTTTGAAATTTTAAAATTTTAAAATTTTGAAATTTTGAAATTTTGAAATTTTATAATTTTGAAATTTTGAAATTTTACAATTTTAAAATTTTGAAATTTTGAAACTTTGAAATTTTGAAATTTTCAAATTTTGAAATTTTGAAATTTTGAAATTTTGAAATTTTGAAATTTTGAAATTTTGAAATTTTGAAATTTTGAAATTTTGAAATTTTGAAATTTTGAAATTTTGAAATTTTGAAATTTTGAAATTTTGAAATTTTGAAATTTTGAAATTTTGAAATTTTGAAATTTTGAAATTTTGAAATTTTGAAATTTTGAAATTTTGAAATTTTGAAATTTTGAAATCTTAAAATTTTGAAATTTTGAAATTTTGAAATTTTGAAATTTTAAAATTTTGAAATTTTGAAAATTTGAAATTTTGAATTTTAGAAATTTTGAAATTTTGAAATTTTAAAATTTTGAAATTTTGAAATTTTGAAATTTTGAAATTTTGAAATTTTGAAATTTTGAAATTTTGAAATTTTGAAATTTTGAAATTTTGAAATTTAGAAATTTTGAAATTTTGAAATTTTGAAATTTTGAAATTTTGAAATTTTGAAATTTTGAAATTTTGAAATTTTGAAATTTTGAAGTTTTGAAATTTTGAAATTTTGAAATTTTGAAATTTTGAAATTTTTAAATGTTGAAATTTTGAAATTCTGAAATTTTAAAATTTTCAAATTTCAAAATTTTTCAAAATTTTCAAATTCTTCAATTTTGAAATTTTTTAAATTTAAAAATTCTGAAATCTCGAAATTTTGAGATATTAAAATTTTGACATTTTGAGATTCTTAAATTTTGAAATTTTGAAATTTTGAAGTTCTGAAATTTTGAAATTTTGAAATTTTGGAATTTTTGGAATTTTGAAATTTTGAAATTTTGAAATATTGAAATTTTGAATTTTTTTTTATTTTGATATTTTGAAATTTTGAAATTTTGATCGCCTTTAAAGAGTCTGCAGAAATTATCCTTCTAGATTCTCATCACAGACTGCGAATCTATCACGAGTTTCCTATTTTGATCCCGGCAAAAAATTGATTGATTTGAGTGATTGCTATAGAGAGAGAAGGCTGCACTTATTCCTTCTGGCAGACTCAGGAAAGAAATCTTAAGCTTGAACCCTTGAAGCTTGAAGTTGAGAAATTTTGAAGCTTTGAAATTCTGAAATTTTTAAATTTTGGAATTTTGAAATGTTGAAATTCTTTTTAAATTTTAAAATTTTGAAATTTAAAATTTTTTAAATTTTGAAATTTTAAAATTTTAAAATTTTTAAATTTTTAAATTTTTAAATTTTGCGATTTTGAAATTTTGAAATTTTGATATTTTGGAATTTTAAAATTTGGAAATTTTGAAATTTTAAAATTTTTAAATTTTGGAATTTTAATATTTTGAAATTTCAAAATTTTGAAATTTTGAAAATTTAAAATTTTTAAATTTTGCAATTTTGAAATTTTGAAATTTTGATATTTTGAAATTTTGAAATTTTGAAATTTTGTAATTTCGAAATTTTAAAATTTTTAACTTTTTAAATATTGACATTTTGAAATTTTAAAATTTTGGAATTTTGAAATTTTGAAATTTTGAAATTTTAAAATTTTGAAATTTTGAAATTTTGAAATTTTGAAATTTTGAAATTTTGAAATTTTGAAATTTTGAAATTTTGAAATTTTGAAATTTTGAAGTTTGAAATTTTGAAATTTTGAAATTTTGAAATTTTGAAATTTTGAAATTTTGAAATTTTAAAATTTTGAAATTTTGAAATTTTGAAATTTTGAAATTTTGAAATTTTGAAATTTTGAAATTTTGAAATTTTGAAATTTTGAAATTTTGAAATTTTGAAATTTTGAAATTTTGAAATTTTGAAATTTTGAAATTTTGAAATTTTGAAATTTTGAAATTTTGAAATTTTGAAATTTTGAAATTTTGTAATTTCGAAATTTTAAAATTTTTAACTTTTTAAATATTGACATTTTGAAATTTTAAAATTTTGGAATTTTGAAATTTTGAAATTTTGAAATTTTAAAATTTTGAAATTTTGAAATTTTGAAATTTTGAATTTTTGAAATTTTGAAATTTTGAAATTTTCAAATTTTGAAATATTGAAATTTTTAAATTTTGAAACCTTGAAATTTTGAATTTTTGCAATTTTGAAGTTAGAAAATTTTGAAGTTTCGAAATTCTGAAATTTTGAAATTTTGAAATTTTGAAATTTTGAAATTTTGAAATTTTGAAATTTCGAAATTTTGAAATTTAAAATTTTGAAATTTTGAAATTTTGAAATTTTGAAATTTGGAAATTTTGAAATTTTGAAATTTTGAAATTTTGAAATTTTGAATTTTCAAAATTTTAAAATTTTGAAATTTTGAAATTTTTAAATTTTGAGATTGTGACATTTTGAGATTCTTAAATTTTGAAATTTTGAAGTTTTGAAATTTTCAAATTTTGAAATTTTAAAATATTGAAATTTTGAAATTTCGATATTTTGAAATTTTGAAATTTTGAAATTTTAAAATTTTTAAATTTTAAAATTTAAGAATTTTCAAATTTCGGAGTTTTAATATTTTGAAATTTTGAAGTTAGGAAATTTTGGAATTTCGGAATTTTGAAATTTTGAAATTTCGAAATTTTGAAATTTTTTTTTTAATTTTCATATTTTGAAATTTTGAAATTTTGATCGCTGTTGAAGGGTCTGCAGAAATGATCCTTCCAGATGCTCAACACAGACTGCGAATCTATAACGAGTTGTCTATTTTGATACCGGCAAAAAAAAAACCGGTGAAGCACTGCGATGTCTACTACAGCGTTTGCTATAGACAGAGAAGGCTGCGCTTATTCTGGCTGGCACACTCAGGCAAAAAATCTTAAGCTTGAATCCCATCAGCAATTGCCTTATGGCAATCCACATCAAGGCTAAAATCGGGTACATTCGCCTCGTCAGAAATGAAGGATCAAAACACCTGGGATGACTTCTATAATGTGCTAGAAAGAACATGCGATCGATGCCCCAGCTACGACATCAAGATCGTGCTAGGAGATCTTAATATTCAGCTGGGAAAGGAGGACATCCGTGCTGGAGTCATCAGTAAACATAGCGTGCACGACAACACATCCGGAAACGGACTCAGGTTGTTGGACTTCGCCTCGGGGCGGAAACTCTCTGTGGCTAACACGCGGTTCCCACACATAAAAATTCACAAAGGGACCTGACGATCTCCTGATTAATCCACCCTCATCCAGATTGATCACGTTGCGATCGACGTCAGACACCCCTCCAGTATTCTCCATGTCCGAACCTTCCAAGGTGCAAACATCGAGTCGGATCATCACCTCGTTGTAGCAAAGGTAAGAACACGGATATTCAGAGATCAGCGAAGTCGAAGCAAGTCAATACGGTTTGACGTCGGAAAGCTAAAATCACAACTGATCGCTGGGAACTTTGCCAACCGAGTCTCACTGAAACTGCACTAACTGTAGAAGAAGACTGGAAACGTTGTCAAGAATTCATCAGAGAAGCTGCCACTGATGTGCTGGGTTTCGCGTCATCACCCACAAGGAACCCAAGGTTTGACGACGGGTGCAGGCAAGCGCATGCAGCCAAACAAGACGCTTAAAAGGCAACACAAAGAAGAAGGGAAGAGCACCTGTTTCTCAGAAGTAAACAGAAGGAGCACGAGAAGCGCGATGTCGAAAAATTAATATATGTTATAACTGGAATGAGGTCCGAAGGTTGTGGTATACCGAAAGGTATAACAGCAATACGGTGAATACAAAATACAAATACTGGTCAATTATACTATCAGATAGTAACCTCCATTTAATTAAACCCAACTAGAGGCGCTTCTATGATATAGAATGTCTGTTTTCGGTTCAAACCACATCATCAGATCCAAATAGCAGCAACCTAATACGAGCGAAACCGGGACACTGACAGAGAAAGTTCAAAAGCTTCCGACTGGAAAACGTGAAATCTAATGTTGTCGTTTTCCACAAAGGCCCCAGCTCCAGAACCTTGGAGCCGTCTGTGAGAATTCGACTACATTCCTTTCCTTTCCAGTTTCTTACCATAGCCAGTCCAGGACATGGGGAAAGTAAATTTTGTACAAGGGACGAAACTGTATTATTGGTAACCTCCCATCAGACGGCACGTCCATGAAAGTAGTATCATAAGAGATGTAGGGTGCGAGATCATCAAAGCTCCAGTGCGAGTGGAACCAAAGACCGTTCCTTTTTAATCGATAGATGTTCTTGAGTGCACATCCCATAATGTGGACATCAAGGGAAGGAAGATAGATAAAATATAGCTTGGTGAAAGCAGCTGTCACGTATTTACGGGAAAACTTGTTCCACTAAACAAGTCACAAAAATTGGTTTTTGGGATTTGGGTAACGCCTTGGAGGTTTTTGTCTCAATGTATATTTGTGTACCTTTAAGTATATATATATATATATATATATATATATATATATATATGGTAGCTATCTATGTCAAATTTAAAATTGACTTTTGGGCATATTTAAAAAAAATTTACAATATAAAAATGTACTCATATTTTTTCTCCAAACAACTTAGCTCCTTCGTTTTGGTTTTAACCTATCTTAACATATTCTAAATTAAACTTAACTACCACTTATCAAGAAATAAAAACTATGTCCATATTAAACTACGGTCGTGTTCACCATGATATATATCCAATCTATAAGCTTAACATATATCGTTAGTATGCCATGGTGCAGCGATTCTTGGGGGCTTATGCCCTTATTTAGTTTTTATATATATATATTTTTTTTTGTTTATTTATTTATTTTATTCTTTTTGTGTTTTCGTTAAATTGCCGCTTATACACTACCCTACAAACCATACCTTAAAAACTATGTCAAGGGAAACTTAAAATTCAAGATTGTATACTTTGGAGCGGTGGCGGGGTCTGATTTTGATGCAACCACCAGTAGAAGTGTCCTGGCGGACAGTGCCCTATCTCAGTCGGAGATCGCCCGTGGTTACGAGCGACGTCCGGTTTGTATTGGAGTCGCCTATCCACTGTTCGGCGTACGACATGGAAGATGATAGGACATCCTTCCGTATTCTGAATCAGCCCTTTGGAAGGTATGAATTTTCATGGTACATGAAGTTGGGGTAATACGCCCCAAAGATCAGACTGTTGGATAAAGTCATCACTCGTGCAATGTGCCCTTGAGTCAGCTTATCTATCCTAATTAGATTTGCCTCGTAATACAAAACCTCGTTGGGATAGAATTTCTTGTAATCGTATTCAGGTGTTCGACGCAACCGGCGGCAGGCCCGGAGACATTGCCTCTAAAACACCCTCATCATTTCCATCTGAGAAGGACTCAGAAACACATCGGGCAACGGTATACCATATCTAACTACAATTTATTAATTTTCAACTTCCAGGCGTCGCAAAAAGTCATGCTGCAACAAGGTACCGATGCACATTGGTTTTAAATGCCTGTGGATTGTAATGAGGAGGAAAAATCGAGCTGGGAAGAGCATTCCAGATTCGTGTAGTGCGGCTAAAGAACGAGTCTCTGAATTTAACTGTACGTCCGAAAGAGGGCTTGAGGGTGAATTGGTGGGCATTCCTAGCGCGGCGTGTATGCAACTGGCTAGTTCATCTGAGCATTTCTTGTTAAAATAGCGATAAAATAGTGACAACAACGCGACATTACGTCGGTGTTCTAACGAGTTTGAATTCTATTCGGCAGGTGCAGGGAGGTCTTAGAAGCACCTGACCAAATAGGAGCGTTACACTTAAGTTTTAGGCGTATGTAGGCCTTGTATATTGTAGACAGATCAGAGGGTGTGAAGTACTTCTTGTATCGTTTAAGGAAGCCTAGACATTTCGCAGCATTTTGGCGACCTCAAATAAATATGTGATCGCTCCAACTAATTGTTGGGTTGATACACGTACCGAGGAAAGAAAGTCTTTCAGTTTCAACAACGCAAGTGCCATTCATAGATAACGGCTGATTATTTTGTGATCACTTAAACCACAGTAGACAGCACGGAGTTTTGGAAGCACTAAATTCCACTCTATTCTTATTTCTCCAATCGATTATGCTGTCAAGGTCGGAATTTAATGTGCTTAACATACGCTGCCGTTCCGAGTCTAAGGCAGAAGTGGATGGATGAGAGCCAAGGAACGAATATGAAAAGCTGAGGGTACTGTCATCAGCGAAGGAATGAATAGGATTAGAAGTAGCAGACAAGAGATCATTTATAAAAATGAGGAAGAGTGTCGGAGACAAAACAGAGCCCTGGGGAACACCAGCATTAATATAGTGAATATCAGACTTGAATCCATCCAAAACGACTTGTATTGAACGATTCGAAAGGTAGTTTCTAATGGGCTGAGCTTGGGATGAGTTTGTTCAGGCAGAACAGCTATCTTAAGTTCGTTGCCTTGGCATTTTCTTGCGATTAGAAATATACTAAATATGAGAAAAATAATGGTAACAATTCTTAGTTCTGTAAATAAAGGGATGTTACTATTTAAGCTTAATTTCTTTAAAGACTTAAGATTCCTTAAATGGAGGTAATGCACATATTCTAAATTTAGTTTTAAATTCTTAAGAGTAAGATTACTCTGAAGCTTTGGTGGAATGATTTGATAAGCTTCTGCTTCCTTGCTTATGTAAGTGGTGTAATTTTTTTTTATGGTTTCGTTATCATATTATATGAGAAAACTTCCTTCTATTCGTCTTGAAGAATTTTGATGGTAAAGTGTTCCATTGAAGTTGGTTAAGTAGATTGTGTTATCGCCTATAATTGCAAAGATTGAACCGTTGTTTTGATGGTAATCTTATCTTGCATTGATTCCTTTTATTAGCTGTAATATATAGTGGTCTTCTGGCAATAGATGTAATTGATTGCTTTGGCATATTATAGTCTTTCTCGTAGATCTGCATGCTGAAGTGATTCCAAACTGTTTTTTACTGCTCACTAGTAGTTCTTGGAAATCAAGATATATATGGCGTTCTTGTATAATTATTGGACGGTTATCGGCATTGATAATACATACAGCATAGTTGAATCTTTTATGGCCATAGTTGGTTCAGAGTATTCAACAGCTTCTATCTCGTTGTCATACGGAAGAGATTCGAGTCGAGTAAGAATTTCATTTAGTTCATTCTTGTCTAAAAGATTTGTGGTAATAACTCCACTTTTGGCTATTGAGCAGCTTATATGATTTTGTTAACTTGGTTATTTAATACTGTCAATTTATTGAATATGACTTGTGCGGCTTGTTCTATGTTGTCTCTATTTATAAAGTCAAGTATTTTATTATAACTTCCAGAAGGTGCATCTGCCATTCCCATTACTTTTGTGTTAATTTTAAACTGTCTGTTATTATTACTTATGAATTCGTTTTGAGTTTGATGAATGTTGTCTCAGTCAGTTGCATCGGGACTCCCAGCTATCCATTTCCATGCTGAACCCAGCCAGTTAATGGATCTTGGTCTTCGCTGTTGGCGTTGTTTGAGGCTTGCCAATTTGTTTCCAATTTCAGTTATTAGATGTAAAACCTGGGGTCTGATGATATTAGTCTGGTTAAAATTTTCTTATAGTAAAGATTTAATTTCCGTAAGAATTCCTTAGTATTTTCCTAGCTCGATGATGTATATGAGCTTAAAGTTTCCATCTATTATTGTGCCCGAACCTTTTTTAATGGTTATGATAGGGGTATGGTATTCAAAGACTTCTACAGTAGCGAACGCTGTCCAAAAGAATCTGAAGTATGGTTACCTGCCTGGTTTACCTTCCAGAAAGTGTTGAGACTGTAACTCTGTTGTCCTTTGCAACTATCTCTTTTCGAAAAACAGGTTTAAGCTTGCTACTCCGTTTCTTGTCGGTAACGAACATTGTGTCTCCCTGTTCGTATTTTTTTGGTTTCTTCCTCTTTAGATTTTTTGGGTTTGGTGCTTTTTAATTTGCTCTGTTAAATCAGAATTGAATTAAGTCTTGAAGTTTAGTAAATTTTGGTAGTTAATACGATTTGATCTTCCAAAAAATATGTCAAAATATGTTTATTACTGAATGTACCGTGCTATTATATCGATCGACTGATATTTCAATAAGTTGATTCAAATGACTTAGCACTGCTCCTGTCGAAGTCGGGAGGTTTCGAGATTATGAAATGCTTCGTTTTTCTTTTCGTTTAGCTGAATCCTTATATTCTTCGATTGATTTGCTTTAGTTTGTGACTTCGGACCTCTTGTAAGATTGGTTAAAGGTTTCGCTATATTCGCGAAATCCTTAATAAAACGTCGATAATAGGATGCTAGTCCCAGAAATAATCTCAGTTCTTTAAGGTTCTCAGGTGCTTTTATCTTTTGAAGTGCAGCCACTTTCTTAGGACCTGGCCTTATTCCGTTGCTGGTGATGAGAAATCCTAAGAATTCTGTTTCCGTTTTGAAGAACTCGGTTTTGTCAGGCTTACCCTTAAATTTGCTTCTTTTAGTCTTTATAAAATTGTGTCCTGGTTACGTAACATTTCTTCTATTACGTCATCTATGTAAACGTAACAGATTTCACCGATGAAGTCTTGTAAAACGTCGTTTATCATTCGTTGAAATATTGCTGTTCCATTTTTCACACCAAAAGGCATTCTTGTAAACTCGAATTTTCCACTTAAAGTGGAAAATGCGGTTTTTGGTACGTCTTTTTCATGCATTTTAATTTGATGAAATCCGGACGTCAAATATAGGGTTGTAAAAAGTTTCGCTTTCCCCAAACTGGATATTGTGCTGGAAATATCGGGAATTGGGTACGTATCGGGTACAGCAATCGAATTAAGTTTCTTAAAATCGATAACCACTCGATATTTCCTGATTCCTAAAAGCATCCTCTTTTTTGGGAACAACCCAAATGGGAGCATTAAAGGGGCTTTTTGACTTCCGTATAATCCCGTCCGCAAGCAGTTTTGAGATTTGCTTGTTGACTTCTTTTCTCATATTAACTGAATATGGGTAAGTTTTAACATAGACAAGTTCGTTCGTCGTTTCTGCCCTTACTTTAGTATCAATAATTTCCTCATTATCTATTGGTCCAAAGATAACTTTATGTTTTTCAATTAGATTTCTGACTTTGATTTTAGTGTCGGCGTCTAAATGGTCATCAATTATAGTTAGGTTATTCACTTGCGCTGACTGTTTTTCTTTCAGTGGTATGCGGATGTTAGGTCTTATCGTCATTGTATTATTTTCACGATTGATGACTGCTCCTAATACTTTCAGAGCGTCATCACCTATTATGCTATCAACGGTTTTTAGACCTGGTAAAACGAAAAATTCTAGTATTGTGTCATTTCCTACACAGGCAAAGAATTTTCCGGCAATTTTTTTTTAATTATTATTTCTCCTGCTGCAGATTGAATCTTAAAAGGCTTGTTCGTTGGCTTTGAGTTTTGTACAATTTCAGCTTTGACAAAATTTTTGTGGGCACCAGTTTCTATTAAGAATTTCAGTACCTTGCCATCTCGCGTCCGATATTCTATTGCCACTAGATACTAGGGAGGCATCTGTCATAAAATTTATTTCTGAATATCTTTCCTCGTCTTCCTCATTGTAATCTTCACCTAGAGACTTTATACGTCGGTATATCTACTCTTGGTTTTGTTCTTCGTCTTCGTATGACTCAATATTGTAGAATCGTTGTTGCTTCTGTGGGATGTTTGATGGTCCTGGTGGTCTATTCGGCGTTATGCAATTTGGTCTATTCATATAATTGACTTGCTTCGTTTGTACCGATCTGTCGACATCCATGGGCTCTGCCGGTTTTGGTTGTGTTGGTCTGGGTGGCGGATTAAATGTTCTTGATGGGAAATTATTTCTGTGTTGTATGTCAAAGGCTTCATTCCTTTGTTGAACCGTCAAGTTTCTTGGCTTTGGCGGTTGTCGCGGAAGTGGCTTAGGAGTTGACATTGTATTGTACGGCGTAGTAAATGAACTGCTGCTTTCTTTCTTAAGCACTATGATATTTCTCATATTTAGGTTTTGGTACTCAAAGCACAGGGTGTTAGACTCTGGGAGATTTTGTGGCTTTTGTATGAGCAAAATCTTACTCAGTTCGCCATTCGCTCCTCTTATAAATATATCCAGAGCTCGATTTCTGTAGTTTGCGATTCGTGCATTGGTTGTATAATCTTCTGTTTTGAGCTTATTTATTATTAGTGATAATTTACGCACGCGTTAAACTCGTCAATTGTGGAACTGCTTTGCATGAGCGTACTCAGCTGGTGTTGTAGTGTGCGTATATCTCGTTTATCTGCATACTTCAGAGATAAACATTTTTTAATTGATGCCCAATTGTCATCAAATATATTATAAGAGCTGAGTGCTGTGTCAGCGTTGTCTCTTATTTTCTGCCGAATACTACGGAGGATTGCCCCGTAGATTGGCTTATTTTTTTACAATTTCATAACTTTTTAAAATTGTTTCGACGATTTGTAGATCTCTTACAATGTCTGGTAATTTTTGAATATCAGCGAGATCTTTTCCGGTTCTTGGTAATGTGACAGATTTGTCTTCTGAAACGTGTTTGGTTTTCAAACGTGTTTATTTTTATCCGTAGAGCCTTGATTCTCTCAATAGTCGCGTTTAGTGCACCGGTTAATTCTAAAATGGATGCCATTAATTGCTCTTCCATTTCTTAGGAATGTGTATTTTATAGGTAGTATATTTTCACGTTGAACGTTTTCTAAGAGAAAGTAAATTAGGTACTCACAGCGTTAAGAGTCCTGCGTTGTACTTGTGCATTGATATGGATCCGACTAGTCCTTTCTGGTTGGTGTAGTCCTTCCTACTAGGGCACGGATCACTATTTCTTACGGCGCGACGCGTGTACTTAGATCACACAGGTTAAGTTGTCGTATCATCGGTTTTGCGGGGTTTAAGTATTATCTCACTTTCACGGAGCGCGACGCGTGTACTTAGATTTCACGGGTTAAGTTGTCGTGTCAATTGTTGTCACGAACAATTGAGATAAAGTAGTTCCAAACGTCAGGTCCCTGTTGCGTGGGTGTCAGTTAAGAAACCGTTATATATTTCCTTCAAAAAAATTCATTTTAGGAGCTATGATAGCTCGTTCTCTAACTTCCATTCTAAATTCACAATCGTTTTGTCTCCCTTTTTATACATATAACATGCTGAATGAACACCGAGTATTGTAAACAAAATACGATACAAAGATTTTGATTAATTGCAAAAGTTTAATTTGCGCGTTCAGTGCATCGACTGCGCGTGCAGGTGAATTGATTGCGCATGTGGGGTATCAGATTTCTTAGTATGGCTTCGGTCATCGTTACTAGGCCTTCTAACCACACGGTGTCGTACACCTTTTCCATATCTATCAGGCAAGCACCTGTGCATTGGTGCTTGTTCTTGTTCCACTGAATGTCGGGTACCAATTTGGACGTGGCATGTATGGTATCATGCCCAGCCCTAAAGCCGAATTGGTTGCCCGGTATAATTTAATGTTCCTCGTCCCATTATTTTTGGGCTCTCATGACAATCTTTTCAAAAACCTTGCTTATGCACGGAGGAAGACTGACAAACCGGAAATTTGTTGTAATGGAAGTATCATTGTCCCTTTTCAGAATGGACTGTCGAACTCTATGTATCAATGATCCGACGTGGACACTTCCGACAGAACTTTCCAGTCTATGATATCTTGAAGATATCTATTTGATATCTTTCTGTCACTTCCTGTCTTATTGTCGTAACAAATGTTGGTTCTGATCTAACGTTTTTGATGGTCAGGCCAGAGGAAAGTGCGGAGTCGAGAAGATACGACCCTTTCCTGTTACACTTGCTGCGCACACAGAAAATGTTCTGAGCACTAGTGTCGCAACGGACAGCGAGGCCCATCTTTATAGTTTCGCAATACTCTACGAGTTGCGTTATTTTCTTTGGTGGTAGGGAAGTAGGTCTAAGCCACGACAAAATTGTGCCATGCTCCGCCTGATTTGAAGTTGATGAAAGCAGCAACTAAATCTTGTCCATAGAATTCTTCAAACTTAGTTACTGGGAGAAGCTTCTGCTCAGTACGGCAAGGTTTTTGTCCTTCCGATCACTTGTCGTAGAGTGGAGAAAAGCCTTGCAGGCTACCAAGGCCACACTTAGGATGTTTCCATACCCATGGTTCCTGGACAGATACGATGTGTGATTTTGTCTTCATCACGGAAAGTCTGCTACATAGGATTGCAGTAGAATATTTAGAATGATAAAGGTTGATCTGGATAAACACTGGCATGCAAAGTTACTGTGAAAAGCATCCCTTATTCGAGTTCCTTGGAAATGAGGCGGACGTTAATCTGTCCAAGGTGCAGAGGAGGCGAGAGGAGAACCGTCTTTACTTCTCCGGTTCTTGCTCTCCCTGTGGGAGAAGATCTTCCACCTTCTGGTTTCGAGTCCAGAATTTCACCGTGTTCCTGAGTGGCCCCGGGATCCAGCAGATGGCGCGCGTGAGTCTTAGAGGTCTGCGAACCTCAAAACTTGTGGTTTTCAGGTTTAGCACAGCCCACCACTTAGAAACAAGCGTTCTGCTTAGCCAGCTCCCACAGCTGATCTTTGCAGTGTCTGCATTCTGCGTCGGTCATGCTGTCGTCATTGCATGCTTTCCCTATTCGCAGCAGCAGGGAAGAGATGGCAGCCCTTTTGTAGGGCTGCAGATCTTGTTTTTCGCTTGCCTCGCGTTTGAGTCTATTGGCGGGTTCTCTTACACAGGTCAATTTCCGTCTATCCGAGCCGCAGCCAGTACTATGGACTGCTCGCAGAACTATTTAAAGCAGCTGCTGCGCAACTGATTGGGCGCATGCACCGGCTCATCTGTATGATATAGTCGGAGGAAAACATATCCGATAAGTCTACACGAAAGGAGCTCCTTAAGACAGCGCCAATTATGGAGGGATCAGCATTCTTAAGATCACATACGGTATTGTGTGAGTGTTTGAAACCGATTGTCCATAACTTGGTCTTTATCATTGTGGTTTCAGGCCACGGAAGTCCACGATAGACCAGATCTTTACTTTGCGGCAGTTCGTGGAAAAGACTCAAAAAGTGCAAATCGATGCTTACTCGTACCACCTATTCGTCGATTTAATGGCCGCATATGACAGTCTGCATAGAGAGGAAGTATTGCCTAGTTTGGCATTCCTACCAAACAGGTCAAATTGTGTGGAAGGACGATGAAGAACTCTCGCTGGTAATATCTTTCGGTGAGTTTTTCGTGATTAATCTCAGACATCCAGTTACCAACTTCGACTGCTGTTGGTCAGACAGATGTAATTCTCATACATTGACTTTAATTGCTCCACTTACCAAAATTTAGACCTCATAGTCCGTTGTGTCAGATTCTTAGGAAATTCAGTTATAGCCTTAGCTTTTCTGAAGAAAAAAATGGAAATTGCAACCGAGAATACTTGATAGTGACTTGTGAAGGTTGACGAGGAGGAAACAGTCTTCGGTCTACCATTAAAATTGAAAATTGAAGATTATCAGGCTTTCACAGTTAGATACTCAGCTCTAATAGTTTCTACCCTGTTAAGTGCTGATTTTTCATAATCAGCAGTAACTACAAAGACAACGCAATCAGCACTCGCCAATCACAATGAAGCACCTAGAGAGTTCCTCATCACCACTGCTTAAGTTGATGAATTATCATTCAACGAGGAGGAAAATATTCAGGCGATGCCAAGAGAATGCGCACATGTGATGCAAATTAAGTGAACTAACCTTCCGTTAACACAACATACCCATAAAAATAAAACAAACATTTCAAACTGTGTCAACCGAAGGACCTGTTATGCTAACGGCACAATGTCGTAATTATATGTTAAGAAGTAAGTAAAGATTGTAAAATAAGCTAGCGTACAATATAGCTAGAGTACAAAGCGTGGGTACAAAATATGTAAACAAACCTCGAATAAACATTGGTCTGTTATTGACCTAACTAAACCTTTTTATATTAATACTAGGTTAAAATGCTTATTGTCATTTCTTTGCAACTGCTGGTTGGAGCACTATATTTCATTCGTACAACTGTTTTCAGTTTGGTTTTGTTCTTCGTCTTCGTATGACTCAATATTGTAGAATCGTTGTTGCTTCTGTGGGATGTTTGATGGTCCTGGTGGTCTATTCGGCGTTATGCAATTTGGTCTATTCATATAATTGACTTGCTTCGTTTGTACCGATCTGTCGACATCCATGGGCTCTGCCGGTTTTGGTTGTGTTGATCTGGGTGGCGGATTAAATGTGCTTGATGGGAAATTGTTTCTGTGTTGTATGTCAAAGGCTTCATTCCTTTGTTGAACCGTCAAGTTTCTTGGCTTTGGCGGTTGTCGCGGAAGTGGCTTAGAAGTGGACATTGTATTGTACGGCGTAGTAAATGAACTGCTGCTTTCTTTCTTAAGCACTATGATATTTCTCATATTTAGGTTTTGGTACTCAAGGCACAGGGTGTTAGACTCTGGGAGATTTTGTGGCTTTTGTATGAGCAAAATCTTACTCAGTTCGCCATTCGCTCCTCTTATAAATATATCCAGAGCTCGATTTCTGTAGTTTGCGATTCGTGCATTGGTTGTATAATCTTCTGTTTTGAGCTTATTTATTATTAATGATAATTTACGCACGCGTTAAACTCGTCAATTGTGGAACTGCTTTGCATGAGCGTACTCAGCTTGTGTTGTAGTGTGCGTATATCTCGTTTATCTGCATACTGCAGAGATAAACATTTTTTAATTGATGCCCAATTGTCATCAAATATATTATAAGAGCTGAGTGCTGTGTCAGCGTTGTCTCTTATTTTCTGCCGAATACTACGGAGGATTGCCCCGTAGATTGGCTTATTTTTTTACAATTTCATAACTTTTTAAAATTGTTTCGACGGAATGCACCCTAAGACACGGAGTTGACCGGTTTCCGTCAAAGATTTGTAGATCTCTTACAATGTCTGGTAATTTTTGAATATCAGCGAGATCTTTTCCGGTTCTTGGTAATGTGACAGATTTGTCTTCTGTTGGTGTACGGTTTTCAAACGTGTTTATTTTTATCCGTAGAGCCTTGATTCTCTCAATAGTCGCGTTTAGTGCACCGGTTAATTCTAAAATGGATGCCCTTAATTGCTCTTCCATTTTTTAGGAATGTGTATTTTATAGGTAGTATATTTTCACGTTGAACGTTTTCTAAGAGAAAGTAAATTAGGTACTCACAGCGTTAAGAGTCCTGCGTTGTACTTGTGCATTGATATGGATCCGACTAGTCCTTTCTGGTTGGTGTAGTCCTTCCTACTAGGGCACGGATCACTATTTCTTACGGTTAAAGTGAGAGATTTTTTTCACGAAAACAGCGCGACGCGTGTACTTAGATCACACAGGTTAAGTTGTCGTATCATCGGTTTTGCGGGGTTTAAGTATTATCTCACTTTCACGGAGCGCGACGCGTGTACTTAGATTTCACGGGTTAAGTTGTCGTGTCAATTGTTGTCACGAACCATTGAGATAAAGTAGTTCCAAACGTCAGGTCCCTGTTGCGTGGGCGCCAGTTAAGAAACCGTTATATATTTCCTTCAAAAAAATTCGTTTTAGGAGCTATGATAGCTCGTTCTCTAACTTCCATTCTAAATTCACAATCGTTTTGTCTCCCCTTTTATACATATAACATGCTGAATGAACACCGAGTACTGTAAACAAAATACGATACATAGATTTTGATAAATTGCAAAAGTTTAATTTGCGCGTGCAGTGCATCGACTGCGCGTGCAGGTGAATTGAGTGCGCATGTGGGGTATCAAATTTCTTAGTATGGCTTCGGCCATCGTTCCTAGGCCTTCTAACCAAACGGTGTCGTACACCTTTTCCATATCTATCAGGCAAGCAACTGTGCATTGGTGCTTGTTCTTGTTCCACTGAATGTCGGGTACCAATTTGGACGTGGCATGTATGGTATCATGCCCAGCCCTAAAGCCGAATTGGTTGCCCGGTATAATTTAATGTTCCTCGTCCCATTATTTTTGGGCTCTCATGACAATCTTTTCAAAAACCTTGCTTATGCACGGAGGAAGACTGACAAACCGGAAATTTGTTGTAATGGAAGTATCATTGTCCCTTTTCAGAATGGACTGTCGAACTCTATGTATCTATGATCCGACGTGGACACATCCGACAGAACTTTCCAGTCTATGATATCTTGAAGATATCTATTTGATATCCTTCTGTCACTTCCTGTCTTATTGTCGTAACAAATGTTGGTTCTGATCTAACGTTTTTGATGGTCAGGCCAGAGGAAAGTGCGGAGTCGAGAAGATACGACCCTCTCCTGTTACACTTGCTCCGCACACAGAAAATGTTCTGAGCACTAGTGTCGCAACGGACAGCGAGGCCCATCTTTATAGTTTCGCAATACTCTACGAGTTGCGTTATTTTCTTTGGTGGTAGGGAAGTAGGTCTAAGCCACGACAAAATTGTGCCATGCTCCGCCTGATTTGAAGTTGATGAAAGCAGCAACTAAATCTTGTCCAAAGAATTCTTCAAACCTAGTTACTGGGAGAAGCTTCTGCTCAGTACGGCAAGGTTTTTGTCCTTCCGATCACTTATCGTAGAGTGGAGAAAAGCCTTGCAGGCTACCAAGGCCACACTTAGGATGTTTCCATACCCATGGTTCCTGGACAGATACGATGTGTGATTTTGTCTTCATCACGGAAAGTCTGCTACATAGGATTGCAGTAGAATATTTAGAATGATAAAGGTTGATCTGGATAAACACTGGCATGCAAAGTTACTGTGAAAAGCATCCCTTATTCGAGTTCCTTGGAAATGAGGCGGACGTTAATCTGTCCAAGGTGCAGAGGAGGCGAGAGGAGAACCGTCTTTACTTCTCCGGTTCTTGCTCTCCCTGTGGGAGAAGATCTTCCACCTTCTGGTTTCGAGTCCAGAATTTCACCGTGTTCCTGAGTGGCCCCGGGATCCAGCAGATGGCGCGCGTGAGTCTTAGAGGTCTGCGAACCTCAAAACTTGTGGTTTTTAGGTTTAGCACAGCCCACCACTTAGAAACAAGCGTTCTGCTTAGCCAGCTCCCACAGCTGATCTTTGCAGTGTCTGCATTCTGCGTCGGTCATGCTGTCGTCATTGCATGCTTTCCCTATTCGCAGCAGCAGGGAAGAGATGGCAGCCCTTTTGTAGGGCTGCAGATCTTGTTTTTCGCTTGCTTCGCGTTTGAGTCTATTGGCGGGTTCTCTTACACAGGTCAATTTCCGTCTATCCGAGCCGCAGCCAGTACTATGGACTGCTCGCAGAACTATTTAAAGCAGCTGCTGCGCAACTGATTGGGCGCATGCACCGGCTCATCTGTATGATATAGTCGGAGGAAAACATATCCGATAAGTCTACACGAAAGGAGCAACTTAAGACAGCGCCAATTATGGAGGGATCAGCATTCTTAAGATCACATACGGTATTGTGTGAGTGTTTGAAACCGATTGTCCATAACTTGGTCTTTATCATTGTGGTTTCAGGCCACGGAAGTCCACGATAGACCAGATCTTTACTTTGCGGCAGTTCGTGGAAAAGACTCAAAAAGTGCAAATCGATGCTTACTCGTACCACCTATTCGTCGATTTAATGGCCGCATATGACAGTCTGCATAGAGAGGAAGTATTGCCTAGTTTGGCATTCCTACCAAACAGGTCAAATTGTGTGGAAGGACGATGAAGAACTCTCGCTGGTAATATCTTTCGGTGAGTTTTTCGTGATTAATCTCAGACATCCAGTTACCAACTTCGACTGCTGTTGGTCAGACAGATGTAATTCTCATACATTGACTTTAATTGCTCCACTTACCAAAATTTAGACCTCATAGTCCGTTGTGTCAGATTCTTAGGAAATTCAGTTATAGCCTTAGCTTTTCTGAAGAAAAAAATGGAAATTGCAACCGAGAATACTTGATAGTGACTTGTGAAGGTTGACGAGGAGGAAACAGTCTTCGGTCTACCATTAAAATTGAAAATTGAAGATTATCAGGCTTTCACAGTTAGATACTCAGCTCTAATAGTTTCTACCCTGTTAAGTGCTGATTTTTCATAATCAGCAGTAACTACAAAGACAACGCAATCAGCACTCGCCAATCACAATGAAGCACCTAGAGAGTTCCTCATCACCACTGCTTAAGTTGATGAATTATCATTCAACGAGGAGGAAAATATTCAGGCGATGCCAAGAGAATGCGCACATGTGATGCAAATTAAGTGAACTAACCTTCCGTTAACACAACATACCCATAAAAATAAAACAAACATTTCAAACTGTGTCAACCGAAGGACCTGTTATGCTAACGGCACAATGTCGTAATTATATGTTAAGAAGTAAGTAAAGATTGTAAAATAAGCTAGCGTACAATATAGCTAGAGTACAAAGCGTGGGTACAAAATATGTAAACAAACCTCGAATAAACATTGGTTTGTTATTGACCTAACTAAACCTTTTTATATTAATACTAGGTTTAAATGCTTATTGTCATTTCTTTGCAACTGCTGGTTCATTCGTACAACTGTTTAAAGTTTATGTGCTTGGTACACGGTGTTTAGTTCAGGAAAACTGTTCTGAACGCCACCTTTACCAGAGCTCTATATATTTAATGAGTTCTGTTATGGTAAAGTTGCCGTAGCGGTTTGTATCTTTGCTCTATGTGTAATTGCTAATAGATCATAGGAAGGGTTTTTACCGGTATTAGTTACTCTTTGGAGTGTCAACAAGGAAGGTACAAGTGATATCGATATTTGCAAAATTTTGGGGTTGTAATGTCATGGAAGATCATGGAACTTTATTACGAACAACATCCTAATGAAAAATAGTTCTGATGGATGACTGGGAAGACTTACACAAATTCCATGACCTGAAGAAAGTTCCAGTATGATAAACAATTAGATGAAATATGAAGATGTTTCGGCAATCACTGTAGTGGCGTTGATTTGTTAATAGCTTTTTTCTTTGCAAAAGAAATTCGCCTTAAGTGTCATTGGTGGTTTTTCAGAATGTTGCCTATTATATATTTCAATTCCTCATCATAAGTTTGCTACCGCAGTTCTTGCTGCGATGACTTTGGTTGTTTGACGAGGATTTTAAGATTTGTCAACTGTTGATCAGTTTTTCTAAAGGAATAACAGCCTCCTCAAGCCACCCAGTGGATAGCCATAACAACACCCTTTGTATGGTGAACCAATGTTTGCATCGATCCGCTCTGCCCTTTACTTAATTTAATAAAAGCTAATCCAATTTGTGACCCGAGGTTGAGGCACGAAAATGTACGCCCTTATTAATTTTTTCCTCTTCCATAAATTTTTTTTTTAACATAATTTGTTTTAGGGGCCCTTTTTAATTGGGAAGATTTTGGGTCTACTTCCATAGGCTCGAATCTTTGAAATTTTTGTCGGTAATTATTTAGGTTATAATTTTAATTAATGTTTTGGTTATATTTTTTATTATAGTTTTGCTTATGATTTGGAATATAATTTCGTTCTTTTAAATCGTTGTTCATATGTTCTTTTTATTTTCCTTTCAATTTCTCATCAGAATTTTCGGATCATGAATTTAGAAAACCTGCGCTACTTAGTTCGTGAAGGTGTTTCAGGATTATTTGCATTAATCCACTTTATTTAAATTCCGGTTCGATCACTGGATATACATATGTAATATAACTTTATATAAATTTATATTTTTGACTGGAATTCTACTGACTGCGACATTTTTATTTGAGTAATTTAGTTTCGCCAAAAAAACATTAAACTAAAAGCCGGTTGTATGTATTTTAAGTATTTTATTGGAAGCTTTAGATCCTTTACCGTGGGTCAGGGGAAATCTTCAGCGTATAGCCAAAACTAAGACTATTATTAAAAGCTTGAGATCCCTTACCGTGAGTCGGGGGAAATCTTCAGCTTGTAGGCAAACATAACACTATTATTAGATGCTTTAGATCCCTTACCGTGGGTCGGGAGAAATCTTCAGCTTGTAGGCAAAACTAGCACTAAGGAATAATGCGAACGAGTGATCCTTTTTATAATACCTTAACAATGAAACAGTACGATACAATTTTATTAGTATTTATTTACAGTTTATCTTTGTTTATAGTTTATCATCTTTCTTTACAGCTTAGCATTTTTGTTTACAGTGGTTGCGTACTGAATTTGTAAGTATTTGTGGGGGTGCACAAGTTGGCTCTGACATATATATATATATGTATATATATATGTATATATATATTTATATATATATATATAAATATCGTTAATTTATCCATAGGTGAGATGAGATACTACAGAACCTGGATACGTTGGGAAATTTCATTTTACTTCATTTCATTTCATTTCATTTATTAGGTATGTGAAAGGGTACAATAAGACATGAGTCTTTTTTAGTACTAGGATATAAATATCAAGAGAATCGATAACAATTCACATTTCTTAAAGTAATGAAAGTGGATATAGGAGAAATAGAAGATTAATGCTTAGGAAGGGAAGAAAGGTAGACAAGAACGGCATTTTTAAAGCGTTTAGTATTAATAATTGCTCGTATATTTGTATTCTTATTTGTGGTCGGCTTGGCGTATTGGGTAGAGTGAGACGCTCAAACGCCAAAGGGTCACAGTAGCGCGCACAACACGAGTAGTTGATGAGCGTAGAGAGAGCGCGCACAACACGAGTAGTTGATGAGCAAGCTAGGTCCTAGTCCCCCTTTAGACTGTAGCGCCTGCAATTATTATTATTATTATATTTGTTGGTAGTGAGTCCCAGAATTTGATAGCATATATGAAAAACAGACGCTACGAGGTAGTATATGATAGAGGTGACGAGTTGGTATAAGAACATGTGTTCTGACAGATTGAGCAAAATATAGATATATTGAAGTTTTGTTCACATTAATGTTATGCAACAATAAAAAAAATTTCTAGCATCCAGGTAGTGATCGAGAGAAGTTCCTAATAAATTTTTAATTTTAATTGAACTTTTAAACTCGGAAACAAAATCAAATCTGCAGCTACCGTTGGGAAAATGAGTCAACTTTACTGGGGACAACCTAGGCGTATGTTATCCGTGGAAGGATGAGGGCGGTTACCAGTTTTCGCCTAACATCTATCGGAGTATAGTTAGCGGTTAACCACAACTTACGTAAACAGCCATATTTAGATCCAATAACCTTGTTTATGTGGCCATATCCTGACAACTTATTGTTAGTTGTTAATCCTAAGCTGGCGACCGTACTTACAATTCCGAGCTTATCATCAGAAAGTATGATATTCCGCAGGAGCGAGGGGCACAACCGAATTTGAAATAGGAATAGATTTCTTCGGATTCAATTGGAAACCGGTTTTTAAGGACCACAGTTGAAGGTTTGCGAACTCCTCATTTATTAAATGTATTCACTCATATATTTATATATATATATATATATATATATATATATATATATATATATATATATATATATATATACATACATATATGTATATATATATATATATATATATATATATATATATATATATATATATATATATATATATATATATATATATATGTGTGTGTGTGTGTGTGTGTGTGTGTGTGTGTGTGTGTGTATCTATATATATATATATATATGTATATATATCGTAAATAGGTGAGATGAGATACTATAGAGCCTGGATACGTTGGGAAATTTCATTTCACTTCATTTCATTGTTTGAGAAAGGGTACAATAAGACATGAGTGTTTTATATTACTTAAATATAAATATCAAGAGAATCGATAACAATTTACATTTCTTAAAGTAATGAAAGTGGATATTGGAGAATTAGAAGAGGAATGCTTAGAAAGGGGAAGAAAGGAAGACAAAAACGGCATGTTTAGAGCGTTTAGTACTAACAATAATTCGTATATTTTTATTCTTATTTGTGGGTGGCTTGGCGTAGTGGGAAGAGTGAGACGCTCACATGCCGAAGAGTCTAGGTTCGGCTCCTAGCTCAACACCAGTTGTTCGAATTTTTCACGCCACCACCTCTTTCGAGCTGCTAACGGCACTCAAAGGGTAATAATATAAATAATATAAAAGGAGTAAAATGAATTAAAGAATGGTTGCAAACTCTTCACTCATAAAATGTATTTACAGTGCTACTAGGGTTTTTGGAAGAGTAGATTTGTCAGCATTAAGGTGGACAGTGGAACGCTTATATACAGACAGAAGATAATTAAAAAAAGGGGAAATAAAATGCTTAACAGATGAGAGTGAAGGACAACTCTCGGGGTTAAAAACAACTTTCTGATATCTGTCAGCCAGGAAACTACGAATTAATCTCACAGCACGATCGCTAAATGAGAAGAGATTTTTCAACTTCCAGCAAAGTATCTTATGATTTACTTTATCAAAAGGCTTAGAGAAGTCAAGCAGGTACAGAAATGTAACTTCTAACACGGAAGAATACTGATAAGTCTGTAATCAGAAGCAGATGTGGGATAAGATCGTTAAGCGATAGAGATTACACGACCTACCTTCCAGGATCTGGAAAAGGAAGATGATGCAATGCAATGGTAAATTATATGGATTAAGTGGGGTATTATAAAAGGCAGAATTAACCTTACAGACTTCATTGGCACCCAGACTTCGCCAGTGGCGTTTGATTTAATATTTCT
>CATPCP010000145.1:142500-155413 GCA_955652365.1 Eristalinus aeneus
TAAATAATAAATAATAAATAATAAATAATAAATAATAAATAATAAATAATAAATAATAAATAATAAATAATAAATAATAAATAATAAATAATAAATAATAAATAATAAATAATAAATAATAAATAATAAATAATAAATAATAAATAATAAATAATAAATAATAAATAATAAATAATAAATAATAAATAATAAATAATAAATAATAAATAATAAATAATAAATAATAAATAATAAATAATAAATAATAAATAATAAATAATAAATAATAAATAATAAATAATAAATAATAAATAATAAATAATAAATAATAAAT
This sequence comes from Eristalinus aeneus, assembly GCA_955652365.1. Classification (NCBI taxonomy): domain Eukaryota; kingdom Metazoa; phylum Arthropoda; class Insecta; order Diptera; family Syrphidae; genus Eristalinus; species Eristalinus aeneus. The sequence goes on from CATPCP010000145.1 coordinate 142,814, forward strand.
AATAAATAATAAATAATAAATAATAAATAATAAATAATAAATAATAAATAATAAATAATAAATAATAAATAATAAATAATAAATAATAAATAATAAATAATAAATAATAAATAATAAATAATAAATAATAAATAATAAATAATAAATAATAAATAATAAATAATAAATAATAAATAATAAATAATAAATAATAAATAATAAATAATAAATAATAAATAATAAATAATAAATAATAAATAATAAATAATAAATAATAAATAATAAATAATAAATAATAAATAATAAATAATAAATAATAAATAATAAATAATAAATAATAATAATAAATAATAAATAATAAATAATAAATAATAAATAATAAATAATAAATAATAAATAAAATAAATAATAAATAATAAATAATAAATAATAAATAATAAATAATAAATAATAAATAATAAATAATAAATAATAAATAATAAATAATAAATAATAAATAATAAATAATAAATAATAAATAATAAATAATAAATAATAAATAATAAATAATAAATAATAAATAATAAATAATAAATAATAAAATAATAATAAATAATAAATAATAAATAATAAATAATAAATAATAAATAATAAATAATAAATAATAAATAATAAATAATAAATAATAAATAATAAATAATAAATAATAAATAATAAATAATAATAATAAATAATAAATAATAAATAATAAATAATAAATAAAATAATAAATAATAAATAATAAATAATAAATAATAAATAATAAATAATAAATAATAAATAATAAATAATAAATAATAAATAATAAATAATAAATAATAAATAATAAATAATAATAATAAATAATAAATAATAAATAATAAATAATAAATAATAAATAATAAATAATAAATAATAAATAATAAATAATAAATAATAAATAATAAATAATAAATAATAAATAATAAATAATAAATATAAATAATAAATAATAAATAATAAATAATAAATAATAAATAATAAATAATAAATAATAAATAATAAATAATAAATAATAAATAATAAATAATAAATAATAAATAATAAATAATAAATAATAAATAATAAATAATAAATAATAAATAATAAATAATAAATAATAAATAATAAATAATAAATAATAAATAATAAATAATAAATAATAAATAATAAATAATAAATAATAAATAATAAATAATAAATAATAAATAATAAATAATAAATAATAAATAATAAATAATAAATAATAAATAATAAATAATAAATAATAAATAATAAATAATAAATAATAAATAATAAATAATAAATAATAAATAATAAATAATAAATAATAAATAATAAATAATAAATAATAAATAATAAATAATAAATAATAAATAATAAATAATAAATAATAAATAATAAATAATAAATAATAAATAATAAATAATAAATAATAAATAATAAATAATAAATAATAAATAATAAATAATAAATAATAAATAATAAATAATAAATAATAAATAATAAATAATAAATAATAAATAATAAATAATAAATAATAAATAATAAATAATAAATAATAAATAATAAATAATAAATAATAAATAATAAATAATAAATAATAAATAATAAATAATAAATAATAAATAATAAATAATAAATAATAAATAATAAATAATAAATAATAAATAATAAATAATAAATAATAAATAATAAATAATAAATAATAAATAATAATAATAAATAATAAATAATAAATAATAAATAATAAATAATAAATAATAAATAATAAATAATAAATAATAAATAATAAATAATAAATAATAAATAATAAATAATAAATAATAAATAATAAATAATAAATAATAAATAATAAATAATAAATAATAAATAATAAATAATAAATAATAAATAATAAATAATAAATAATAAATAATAAATAATAAATAATAAATAATAAATAATAAATAATAAATAATAAATAATAAATAATAAATAATAAATAATAAATAATAAATAATAAATAATAAATAATAAATAATAAATAATAAATAATAAATAATAAATAATAAATAATAAATAATAAATAATAAATAATAAATAATAAATAATAAATAATAAATAATAAATAATAAATAATAAATAATAAATAATAATAATAAATAATAAATAATAAATAATAAATAATAAATAATAAATAATAAATAATAAATAATAAATAATAAATAATAAATAATAAATAATAAATAATAAATAATAAATAATAAATAATAAATAATAAATAATAAATAATAAATAATAAATAATAAATAATAAATAATAAATAATAAATAATAAATAATAAATAATAAATAATAAATAATAAATAATAAATAATAAATAATAAATAATAAATAATAAATAATAAATAATAAATAATAAATAATAAATAATAAATAATAAATAATAAATAATAAATAATAAATAATAAATAATAAATAATAAATAATAAATAATAAATAATAAATAATAAATAATAAATAATAAATAATAAATAATAAATAATAAATAATAAATAATAAATAATAAATAATAAATAATAAATAATAAATAATAAATAATAAATAATAAATAATAAATAATAAATAATAAATAATAAATAATAAATAATAAATAATAAATAATAAATAATAAATAATAAATAATAAATAATAAATAATAAATAATAAATAATAAATAATAAATAATAAATAATAAATAATAAATAATAAATAATAAATAATAAATAATAAATAATAAATAATAAATAATAAATAATAAATAATAAATAATAAATAATAAATAATAAATAATAAATAATAAATAATAAATAATAAATAATAAATAATAAATAATAAATAATAAATAATAAATAATAAATAATAAATAATAAATAATAATAAATAATAAATAATAAATAATAAATAATAAATAATAAATAATAAATAATAAATAATAAATAATAAATAATAAATAATAAATAATAAATATAATAATAATAATAAATAATAAATAATAAATAATAAATAATAAATAATAAATAATAAATAATAAATAATAAATAATAAATAATAAATAATAAATAATAAATAATAATAAATAATAAATATAATAATAAATAATAATATAATAAATAATAAATAATAAATAATAAATAATAAATAATAAATATAATAATAAATAATAAATAATAAATAATAAATAATAAATAATAAATAATAATAATAAATAATAAATAATAAATATAATAAATAATAAATAATAAATAATAAATAATAAATAATAAATAATAAATAATAAATAATAAATAATAAATAATAAATAATAAATAATAAATAATAAATAATAAATAATAAATAATAAATAATAAATAATAAATAATAAATAATAAATAATAAATAATAAATAATAAATAATAAATAATAAATAATAAATAATAAATAATAATAATAAATAATAATAATAAATAATAAATAATAAATAATAAATAATAATAATAAATAATAATAATAAATAATAAATAATAAATAATAAATAATAAATAATAAATAATAAATAATAAAAATAAATAATAAAATAATAAATAATAAATTAAAATAATAAATAATAAATAATAAATAATAAATAATAAATAATAAATAATAAATAATAAATAATAAATAATAAAAATAAATAATAAATATAAATAATAAATAATAAATAATAATAATAAATAATAATAATAATAATAATAAATAATAAATAATAAATAATAAATAATAAATAATAAATAATAAATAATAAATAATAAATAATAAATAATAAATAATAAATAATAAATAATAAATAATAAATAATAAATAATAAATAATAAATAATAAATAATAAATAATAAATAATAAATAATAAATATAAATAATAAATAATAATAATAAATAATAAATAATAAATAATAAATAAATAATAAATAAATAATAAATAATAAATAATAAATAATAAATATAAATAATAAATAATAAATAATAAATAATAAATAATAAATAATAAATAATAAATAATAAATAATAAATAATAAATAATAAATAATAAATAATAAATAATAAATAATAAATAATAAATAATAAATAAAAAATAATAAATAATAAATAATAAATAATAAATAATAAATAATAAATAATAAATAATAAATAATAAATAATAAATAATAAATAATAAATAATAAATAATAAATAATAAATAATAAATAATAAATAATAAATAATAAATAATAAATAATAAATAATAAATAATAAATAATAATAATAAATAATAAATAATAAATAATAAATAATAAATATAATAAAAAATAATAAATAATAAATAATAAATAATAAATAATAAATAATAATAATAAATAATAAATAATAAATAATAAATAATAAATAATAAATAATAAATAATAAATAATAAATAATAAATAATAAATAATAAATAATAAATAATAAATAATAAATAATAAATAATAAATAATAAATAATAAATAATAAATAATAAATAATAAATAATAAATAATAAATAATAAATAAAATAATAAAAAATAATAAATAATAAATAATAAATAATAAATAATAAATAATAAATAATAAATAATAAAATAATAAATAATAAATAATAAATAATAAATAATAAATAATAAATAATAATAAATAATAAATAATAAATAATAAATAATAAATAATAAATAATAAATAATAAATAATAAATAATAAAAATAATAAATAATAAATAATAAATAATAAATAATAAATAATAAATAATAAATAATAAATAATAAATAATAAATAATAATAATAAATAATAAATAATAAATAATAAATAATAAATAATAAATAATAAATAATAAATAATAAATAATAAATAATAAATAATAAATAATAATAATAAATAATAAATAATAAATAATAAATAATAAATAATAAATAATAAATAATAAATAATAAATAATAAATAATAAATAATAAATAATAAAATAAATAATAAATAATAAATAATAAATAATAAATAATAAATAATAAATAATAAATAATAAATAATAAAATAATAAATAATAAATAATAAATAATAAATAATAAATAATAAATAATAAATAATAAATAATAAATAATAAATAATAAATAATAAATATAAATAATAAATAATAAATAATAAATAATAAATAATAAATAATAAATAATAATAATAAATATAATAAAAAATAAATAAATAATAAATATAAATAATAAATAATAAATAATAAATAATAAATAATAAATAATAAATAATAAATAATAAATAATAAATAATAATAAATAAATAATAAATAATAAATAATAAATAATAAATAATAAATAATAAATAATAAATAATAAAATAATAAATAATAAATAATAAATAATAAATAATAAATAATAATAATAAATAATAAATAATAAATAATAAATAATAAATAATAAATAATAAATAATAAATAATAAATAATAAATAATAAATAATAAATAATAAATAATAAATAATAAATAATAAATAATAAATAATAAATAATAAATAATAATAAATAATAAATAATAAATAATAAATAATAAATAATAAATAATAAATAATAAATAATAAATAATAAATAATAAATAATAATAATAAATAATAAATAATAAATAATAAATATAAATAATAAATAATAAATATAAATAATAAATTATAAATAATAAATAATAAATAATAAATAATAAATAATAAATAATAAATAATAAATAATAAATAATAAATAATAAATAATAAATAATAAATAATAAATAAATAAATAATAAATAATAAATAATAAATAATAAATAATAAAATAATAATAAATAATAAATAAATAATAAATAATAAATAATAATAATAAATAATAAATAATAAATAATAAATAATAAATAATAAATAATAAATAATAAATAATAAATAATAATAATAAATAATAAATAATAAATAATAAATAATAAATAATAAATAATAAATAATAAATAATAAATAAATAAATAATAAAATAAATAATAAATAATAAATAATAAATAATAAATAAAAATAATAAATAATAAATAATAAATAATAATAATAAATAATAAATAATAAATAATAAATAATAAATAATAAATAATAATAATAAATAATAAATAATAAATAATAAATAATAAATAATAAATAATAAATAATAAATAATAAATATAAATAATAATAATAATAATAAATAATAAATAATAAATAATAAATAATAAATAATAAATAATAAATAATAAATAATAAATAATAAATAATAAATAATAAATAATAAATAATAAATAATAAATAATAAATAATTAATAATAATAAATAATAAATAATAAAAAAAAATAATAAATAATAAATAATAAATAATAAATAATAAATAATAATAATAATAATAAATAATAAATAATAAATAATAAATAATAAATAATAAATAATAAATAATAAATAATAAATAATAAATAATAAATAATAAATAATTAAATAATAAATAATAAATAATAAATAATAAATAATAAATATATAATAAATAATAAATAATAAATAATAAATAATAAATAATAAATAATAAATAATAAATAATAAATAATAAATAATAAATAATAAATAATAAATAATAAATAATAAATAATAAATAATAAATAATAAATAATAAATAATAAATAATAAATAATAAATAAATAAATAATAAATAATAAATAATAAATAATAAATAATAAATAATAAATAATAAATAATAAATAATAAATAATAAATAATAAATAATAAATAATAAATAATAAATAATAAATAATAAATAATAAATAATAAATAATAAATAATAAATAATAAATAATAAATAATAAATAATAAATAATAAATAATAAATAATAAATAATAAATAATAAATAATAAATAATAAATAATAAATAATAAATAATAAATAATAAATAATAAATAAAAATAATAAATAAAATAAATAAATAATAAATAATAAATAATAAATAATAAATAATAAATAATAAATAATAAATAATAATAATAAATAAAAATAATAAATAATAAATAATAAATAATAAATAATAAATAATAAATAATAAATAATAATAATAAATAATAAATAATAAATAATAAATAATAAATAATAAAATAAATAAATAATAAATAATAAATAATAAATAATAAATAATAAATAATAAATAATAATAATAAATAATAAATAATAAATAATAAATAATAAATATTAATAATAAATAATAAATATAAATAATAAATAATAAATAATAAATAATAAATAATAAATAATAAATAATAAATAATAAATAATAAATAATAAATAATAAATAATAAATAATAAATAATAAATAATAAATAATAAATAATAAATAATAAAATAATAAATAATAAATAATAAATAATAAATAAAAATAATAAATAATAAATAATAAATAATAAATAATAAATAATAAATAATAAATAATAAATAATAAATAAAAAATAATAAATAATAAATAATAAATAATAAATAATAAATAATAAATAATAAATAATAAATAATAAATAATAAATAATAAATAATAAATATAAATAATAAATAATAAATAATAAATAATAAATAATAAATAATAAATAATAAATAATAAATAATAAATAATAAATAATAAATAATAAATAATAAATAATAAATAATAAAAATAATAAATAATAAATAATAAATAATAAATAATAAATAATAAATAATAAATAATAAATAATAAATAATAAAAATAATAAAATAATAAATAATAAATAATAAATAATAAATAATAAATAATAAATAATAAATAATAAATAATAAATAATAAATAATAAATAATAAATATAAATAATAAATAATAAATAATAAATAATAAATAATAAATAATAAATAATAAATAATAAATAATAAATAATAAAATAATAATAAATAATAATAAATAAAAAATAATAAATAATAAATAATAAATAATAAATAATAAATAATAAATAATAAATAATAAATAATAAATAATAAATAATAAATAATAAATAATAAATAATAAATAATAAATAATAAATAATAAATAATAATAATAAATAATAAATAATAAATAATAAATAATAAATAATAAATAATAAATAATAAATAATAAATAATAAATAATAAATAATAAATAATTAATAATAAATAATAAATAATAAATAATAAATAATAAATAATAAATAATAAATAATAATAATAAATAATAAATAATAAATAATAAATAATAAATAATAAATAATAAATAATAAATAATAAATAATAAATAATAAATAATAATAATAAATAATAAATAATAAATAATAAATAATAAATAATAAATAATAAATAATAAATAATAAATAATAAATAATAAATAATAAATAATAAATAATAAATAAATAATAAATAATAAATAATAAATAATAAATAATAAATAATAAATAATAAATAATAAATAATAAATATAAATAATAAATAATAAATAATAAATAATAAATAATAAATAATAAATAATAAATAATAAATAATAATAATAAATAATAAATAATAAATAATAAATAATAAATATAAATAAAAATAATAAATAATAAATAATAAATAATAAATAATAAATAATAAATAATAAATAATAAATAATAAATAATAAATAATAAATAATAAATAATAAATAATAAATAATAAATAATAAATAATAAATAATAAATAATAAATAATAAATAATAAATAATAAATAATAAATAATAAATAATAAATAATAAATAATAAATAATAAATAATAAATAATAAATAATAAATAATAAATAATAAATAATAAATAATAAATAATAAATATAAATAATAAATAATAAATAATAAATAATAAATAAAAATAATAAATAATAAATAATAAATAATAAATAATAAATAATAAATAATAAATAATAAATAATAAATAATAAATAATAAATAATAAATAATAAATAATAAATAATAAATAATAAATAATAAATAATAAATAATAATAATAAATAATAAATAATAAATAATATATAAATAATAAATAATAAATAATAATAATAAATAAAAAATAATAATAAATAATAAATAATAAATAATAAATAATAAATAATAAAAATAATATAAATAATAAATAATAAATAATAAATAATAAATAATAAATAATAAATAATAAATAATAAATAATAAATAATAAATAATAAATAATAAATAATAAATAATAAATAATAAATAATAATAATAAATAATAAATAATAAATAATAAATAATAAATAATAAATAATAAATAATAATAATAAATAATAAATAATAAATAATAAATAATAAATAATAAATAATAATAATAAATAATAAATAATAAATAATAAATAATAAATAATAAATAATAAATAATAAATAATAAATAAATAAATAATAAATAATAAATAATAAATAATAAATAATAAATAATAAATAATAAATAATAATAATAAATAATAAATAATAAATAATAAATAATAAATAATAAATAATTAAATAATAAATAATAAATAATAAATAATAAATAATAAATAATAAATAATAAATAATAAATAATAAATAATAAATAATAAATAATAAATAATAAATAATAAATAATAAATAATAAATAATAAATAATAAATAATAAATAATAAATAATAAATAATAAATAATAAATAATAAATAATAAATAATTAAATAATAAATAATAAATAATAAATAATAAATAATAAATAATAAATAATAAATAAATAAATAATAAATAATAAATAATAAATAATAAATAATAAATAATAAATAATAAATAATAAATAATAAATAATAAATAATAAATAATAAATAATAAATAATAAATAATAATAAAAAATAATAAATAATAAATAATAAATAATAAATAATAATAATAAATAAATAATAAATAATAATAATAAATAATAATAATAATAATAAATAATAAATAATAAATAATAAATAATAAATAATAAATAATAAATAATAAATAATAAATAATAAATAATAAATAATAAATAATAAATAATAAATAAAAATAATAAATAATAATAATAAATAATAAATAATAAATAATAAATAATAAATAAATAATAAATAATAAATAATAAATAATAAATAATAAATAATAAATAATAAATAATAAATAATAAATAATAAATAATAAATAATAAATATAAATAAAAATATAAATAATAAATAATAAATAATAAATAATAAATAATAAATAATAAATAATAAATAATAAATAATAAATAATAAATATAAATAATAAATAATAAATAATAAATAATAAATAATAAATAATAAAATAATAAATAATAAATAATAAATAATAAATAATAAATAATAAATAATATAATAAATAAATAAATAATAAATAATAAATAATAAATAATAAATAATAATAATAATAATAAATAATAAATAATAAATAATAAATAATAAATAATAAATAATAAATAATAAATATAATAAATAATAAATAATAAAATAAATAATAAATAATAAATAATAAATAATAAATAATAATAATAAATAATAAATAATAAATAATAAATAATAAATAATAAATAATAAATAATAAATAATAAATAAATAAATAATAAATAATAAATAATAAATAATAAATAATAAATAATAAATAATAAATAATAAATAATAAAATAATAAATAATAAATAATAAATAATAAATAATAAATAATAAATAATAAATAATAAATAATAAATAATAAATAATAAATAATAAATAATAAATAATAAATAATAAATAATAAATAATAAATAATAAATAATAAATAATAAATAATAAATAATAAATAATAAATAATAAATAATAAATAATAAATAATAAATAATAAATAATAAATAATAAATAATAAATAATAAATAATAAATAATAAATAATAAATAATAAATAATAAATAAAAAATAATAAATAATAAATAATAAATAATAAATAATAAATAATAAATAATAAATAACTAAATAATAAATAATAAATAATAAATAATAAATAATAAATAATAAATAATAAATACATAAATAATAAATAAAAATAATAAATAATAAATAATAAATAATAAATAATAAATAATAAAATAATAAATAATAAATAATAAATAATAAATAATAAATAATAAATAATAAATAATAAATAAAAATAATAAATAATAAATAATAAATAATAAATAATAAATAATAAAATAATAAATAATAAATAATAAATAATAAATAATAAATAATAAATAATAAATAATAAATAATAAATAATAAATAATAATAATAAATAATAAATAATAAATAATAAATAATAAATAATAAATAATAAATAATAAATAATAAATAATAAATATAAATAATAAATAAATAAATAATAAATAATAAATAATAAATAATAAATAATAAATAATAAATAATAAATAATAAATAATAATAATAAATAATAAATAATAAATAATAAATAATAAATAATAAATAATAAATAATAAATAATAAATAATAAATAATAAATAATAAATAATAAATAATAAATAATAAATAATAAATAATAAATAATAAATAATAAATAATAAATAATAAATAATAAATAATAAATAATAAATAATAAATAATAAATAATAAATAATAAATAATAAATAATAAATAATAATAATAAATAATAAATAATAAATAATAAATAATAAATAATAAATAATAAATAATAAATAATAAATAATAAATAATAAATAATAAATAATAAATAATAAATAATAAATAATAAAAAATAAATAATAAATAATAAATAATAAAAATAAATAATAAATAATAAATAATAAATAATAAATAATAAATAATAAATAATAAATAATAAATAATAAATAATAAATAATAAATAATAAATAATAAATAATAAATAATAAATAATAAATAATAAATAATAAATAATAAATAATAAATAATAAATAATAAATAATAAATAATAAATAATAAATAATAAATAATAAATAATAAATAATAAATAATAAATAATAAATAATAAATAATAAATAATAAATAATAAATAATAAATAATAAATAATAAATAATAAATAATAAAATAATAAATAATAAATAATAATAATAAATAATAAATAATAAATAATAAATAATAAATAATAAATAATAAATAATAAATAATAAATAATAATAAATAATAAATAATAAATAATAAATAATAAATAATAAATAATAAATATAAATAATAATAATAAATAATAATAAATAAATAATAAATAATAAATAATAAATAATAATAAATAAATAATAAATAATAAATAATAAATAATAAATAATAAATAATAAATAATAAATAATAAATAATAAATAATAAATAATAAATAATAAATAATAAATAATAAATAATAAATAATAAATAATAAATAATAAATAATAAATAATAAATAATAAATAATAAATAATAAATAATAAATAATAAATAATAAATAATAAATAATAAATAATAAAATAATAAATAATAAATAATAAATAATAAATAATAAATAATAAATATAAATAATAATAATAAATAATAAATAATAAATAATAAATAATAAATAATAAA
>CATPCP010000146.1:0-24782 GCA_955652365.1 Eristalinus aeneus
AATTTTTAAATTTTTAAATTCTTAAACTTTGAAATTTTGAAATTTTGAAATTTTAAAATTTTGAAATTTGGAAATTTTGAAATTTTGAAATTTTGAAATTTCGAAATTTTAAATTTTGAAATTTTGAAATTTTGAAATTTTGAAATTTTGAAATTTTGAAATTTTGAAATTTTGAAATTTTGAAATTTTGAAATTTTGATATTTTGAAATTTTGAAATTTTGAAATTTTGAAATTTTGAAATTTTGAAATTTTGAAATTTTGAATTTTGAAATTTTGAAATTTTGAAATTTTGAAATTTTGAAATTTTGAAATTTTGAAATTTTGAAATTTTGAAATTTTGAAATTTGAAATTTTGAAATTTTGAAATTTTGAAATTTTGAAATTTTTAAATTTTTAAATTTTAAAACTTTGAAATTTTGAAATTTTGAAATTTTCAAGTTTTGAAATTTTAAAATTTTGAAATTTTGAAATTTTGAAATTTTGAAATTTTGAAATTTTGAAATTTTGAAATTTAGAAATTTTGAAATTTTGAAATTTTGAAATTTAGAAATTTTTAAATTTTAAAGTTTTGAAATTTTGAAATTTTGAAATTTTGAAATTTTGAAATTTTGAAATTTTGAAATTATGAAATTTTGAAATTTTGAAATTTTAAAATTTTGAAATTTTGAAATTTTGAAATTTTGAAATTTTGAAATTTGGAAATTCTTAAATTTTGAAATTTTGAAATTTTGAACTTTTAAAATTTTCAAGTTTTGAAATTTTAAAATTTTAAAATTTTGAAATTTTCAAATTTTCAAATTTTGCAATTTTGAGATTTTAAAATTTTGAAATTTTGAAATTTTGAAATTTTAAAATTTTTAAATATTGAAATTTTGAAATTTTGAAATTTTGAAATTTTGAAATTTTGAAATTTTAAAATTTTGAAATTTTGAAATTTTGAAATTCTGAAATTTTGAAATTTTGAAATTTTGAAATTTTGAAATTTTGAAATTTTGAAATTTTGAAATTTTGAAATTTTGAAATTTTGAAATTTTGAAATTTTGAAATTTTGAAATTTTGAAATTTTGAAATTTTGAAATTTTGAAATTTTGAAATTTTGAAATTTTGAAATTTTGAAATTTTGAAATTTTGAAATTTTGAAATTTTGAAATTTTGAAATTTTGAAATTTTGAAATTTTTAAATTGTGAAATTTTGAAATTTTGAAATTTTGAAATTTTGAAATTTTGAAATTTTAAAATTTTGAAATTTTGAAATTTTGAAATTTTGAAATTTTGAAATTTTAAAATTTTGAAATTTTGATATTTTGAAATTTTAAAATTTTGATATTTTGAAATTTTGAAATTTTGAAATTTTGAAATTTTGAAATTTTGAAATTTTGAAATTTTGAAATTTTGAAATTTTGAAATTTTAAAATTTTGAAATTTTGAAATTTTGAAATTCTGAAATTTTGAAATTTTGAAATTTTGAAATTTTCAAATTTTCAAATTTTGCAATTTTGAGATTTTAAAATTTTGAAATTTTGAAATTTTGAAATTTTAAAATTTTTAAATATTGAAATTTTGAAATTTTGAAATTTTGAAATTTTGAAATTTTGAAATTTTAAAATTTTGAAATTTTGAAATTTTGAAATTCTGAAATTTTGAAATTTTGAAATTTTGAAATTTTGAAATTTTGAAATTTTGAAATTTTGAAATTTGAAATTTTGAAATTTTGAAATTTTGAAATTCGAAATTTTGAAATTTTGAAATTTTGAAATTTAGAAATTTAGAAATTTAGAAATTTTAAAATTGTGAAATTTTGAAATTTTGAAATTTTGAAATTTTAAAATTTTGAAATTTTGATATTTTGAAATTTTAAAATTTTGATATTTTGAAATTTTGAAATTTTGAAATTTTGAAATTTTGAAATTTTGAAATTTTGAAATTTTGAAATTTTGAAATTTTGAAATTTTGAAATTTTGAAATTTTGAAATTTTGAAATTTTGAAATTTTGAAATTTTGAAATTTTGAAATTTTGAAATTTTGAAATTTTGAAATTTTGAAATTTTGAAATTTCTAAATTGTGAAATTTTGAAATTTTGACATTTTGAAATTTTGAAATTTGGAAATTTTGAAATTTTGAAATTTTGAAATTTTGAAATTTTGAAATATTGAAATTTTGAAATTTTGAAATTTTTAAATTTTAAAACTTTGAAATTTTGAAATTTTCAAGTTTTGAAATTTTAAAATTTTGAAATTTTAAAATTTTGAAATTTTGAAATTTTGAAATTTTGAAATTTTGAAATTTTGAAATTTTGAAATTTTGAAATTTTGAAATTTTGATATTTTGAAGTTTTGAAATTTTGAAATTTTGAAATTTTGAAATTTTGAAATTTTGAAATTTTGAAATTTTGAAATTTTGAAATTTTGAAATTTTGAAATTTTGAAATTTTGAAATTTTGAAATTTTGAAATTTTGAAATTTTGAAATTTTGATATTTTGAAATTTTGAAATTTTGAAATTTTAAAATTTTGAAATTTTGAAATTTTGATATTTTGAAATTTTGAAATTTTGAAATTTTGAAATTTTGAAATTTTGAAATTTTGAAGTTTTGAAATTTTGAAATTTTGAAATTTTGAAATTTTGAAATTTTGAAATTTTGAAATTTTGAAATTTTGAAATTTTGAAATTTTGAAATTTTTAAATTGTGAAATTTTGAAATTTTGAAATTTTGAAATTTTGAAATTTTGAAATTTTGGAATTTTGAAATTTTGAAATTTTGAAATTTTGAAATTTTGAAATTTTGAAATTTTTAAATTGTGAAATTTTGAAATTTTGAAATTTTGAAATTTTGAAATTTTGAAATTTTGATATTTTGAAATTTTGAAATTTGAAATTTTGAAATTTTGAAATTTTGAAATTTAAAAATTTAGAAATTTAGAAATTTTAAAATTGTGAAATTTTGAAATTTTGAAATTTTGAAATTTTAAAATTTTGAAATTTTGATATTTTGAAATTTTAAAATTTTGATATTTTGAAATTTTGAAATTTTGAAATTTTGAAATTTTGAAATTTTGAAATTTTGAAATTTTGAAATTTTGAAATTTTGAAATTTTGAAATTTTGAAATTTTGAAATTTTGAAATTTTGAAATTTTGAAATTTTGAAATTTTGAAATTTTGAAATTTTTAAATTTTTAAATTGTGAAATTTTGAAATTTTTAAATTTTGACATTTTGAAATTTTGAAATTTTGAAATTTTGAAATATTGAATTTTTGAAATTTTGAAGGTTTGAAATTTTGAAATTTTGAAATTTTAATTTTTGAAATTTTGAAAATTTGAAATTTTAAAATTTTGAAATTTTGAAATTTTGAAATTTTGAAATTTTGAAATTTTGAAATTTTGAAATTTTGAAATTTTGAAATTTTGAAATTTTGAAATTTTGAAATTTTGAAATTTTGAAATATTGAAATTTTGAAATATTGAAATTTTGAAATTTTGAAATTTTGAAGTTTTTAAATTTTGAAATTTTTAAATTTTGAAATTTTGAAATTTTGAAATTTTGAAATTTTGAAATTTGAAAATTTTGAAATTTTGAAATTTTGAAATTTTGAAATTTTGAAATTTTGAAATTTTGAAATTTTGAAATTTTGAAATTTTGAAATATTGAAATTTTGAAATATTGAAATTTTGAAATTTTGAAATTTTGAAATTTTTAAATTTTGAAATTTTTAAATTTTGAAATTTTGAAATTTTGAAATTTTGAAATTTTGAAATTTTGAAATTTTGAAATTTTGAAATTTTGAAATTTTGAAATTTTGAAATTTTGAAATTTTGAAATTTTGAAATTTTGAAATTTTGAAATTTTGAAATTTTGAAATTTTGAAATTTTGAAATTTTCAAATTTTGAAATTATACAATTTTGAAATTTTGAAATTTTGCAATTTTGAGATTTAAAAATTTTGAAATTTTGAAATTTTGAAATTTTGAAATTTTGAAATTTTGAAATTTTGAAATTCTGAAATTTTGAAATTTTGAAATTTTGAAATTTTGAAATTTTGAAATTCTGAAATTTTGAAATTTTGAAATTATGAAATTTTGAAATTTAAAAATTTTTAAATTTTGAAATTTTGAAACTTTGAAATTTTGAAATTTTGAAATTTTGAAATTTTGAAATTTTGAAATTTTGAAATTTTGAAATTTAGAAATTTTGAAATTTTGAAATTTTGAAAATTTTAAAACTTTGAAATTTTGAAATTTTGAAATTTTGAAATTTTAAAATTTTTAGATTTAGAAATTTTGTAATTTTGAAATTTTGAGATTTTGAAATTTTGAAATTTAGAAATTTTGAAATTTAGAAATTTTGAAATTTTGAAATTTTCAAATTTTGAAATTTTGAAATTTCGAAATTTTGAAATTTTGAAATTTTGAAATTTTGAAATTTTGAAATTTTGAAATTTTGAAATTTTGAAATTTTGAAATTTTGAAATTTTGAAATTTTGAAATTTTGAAATTTTGAAATTTTGAAATTTTGAAATTTTGAAATTTTGAAATTTTGAAATTTTGAACTTTTGAAATTTGGAAATTTTGAAATTTTGGAATTTTGAAATTTTGTAATTGTGAAATTTTGAAATTTTGTAATTTTGAAATATTGAAATTTTGAAATTTTGAAATTTTGAAATTTTGAAATTTTAAAATTTTAAAATTTTGAAATTTTCAAATTTTGAAATTATACAATTTTGAAATTTTCAAATTTTGCAATTTTGAGATTTTGAAATTTTGAAATTTTGAAATTTTGAAATTTTGAAATTTTGAAATTTTGAAATCTTGAAATTTTGAAATTTTAAAATTTTGAAATTTTGAAATTTTGAAATTTTGAAATTTTGAAATTTTGAAATTTTGAAATTTTGAAATTTTGAAATTATGAAATTTTGAAATGTTGAAATTTTAAAATTTTGAAATTTTGAAATTTTGAAATTTTGAAATTTTGAAATTTTCAAATTTTGAAATTTTCAAATTTTCAAATTTTGAAATTATACAATTTTGAAATTTTGAAATTTTGCAGTTTTGAGATTTTGAAATTTTGAAATTTTGAAATTTTGAAATTTTGAAATCTTGAAATTTTGAAATTTTGAAATTTTGAAATTTTGAAATTTTGAAATTTTGAAATTTTGAAATTTTGAAATTTTGAAATTTTGAAATTTTGATATTTTGAAATTTTGAGATTTTGAAATTTTGAAATTATGAATTTTGAAATGTTGAAATTTTGAAATTTTGGAATTTTGAAATTTTGAAATTATGAAGTTTTGAAATTTTGAAATTTTGAAATTTTGAAATTTTGAAATTTTGAAATTTTGAAATTTTGAAATTTTGAAATTTTGAAATTTTGAAATTTTGAAATTTTGAAATTTTGAAATTTTGAAATTTTGAAATTTTGAACTTTTGAAATTTGGAAATTTTGAAATTTTGGAATTTTGAAATTTTGAAATTTTGAAGTTTGGGAATTGAATTGAAATTTTAAAATTTTGACGTTATACAATTTTGAAATTTTCAAATTTTGCAATTTTGAGATTTTGAAATTTTGAAATTTTGAAATTTTGAAATTTTGTAATTTTGAAATTTTGAAATTTTGAAATTTTCAAATTTTGAAATTTTCAAATTTTGAAATTATACAATTTTGAATTTTTCAAATTTTGCAATTTTGAGATTTTGAAATTTTGAAATTTTGAAGTTTTGAAATCTTAAAATTTTGAAATTTTTAAATTTTGAAATTTTGAAATTTTGAAATTTTGAGATTTTGAAATTTTGAAACTATGAAATTTTGAAATGTTTAACTTTTGAAATTTTGAAATTTTAAAAATTTGAAATTTTGAAATTTTCAAATTTTGAAATTTTGAAATTTTCAAATTTTGAAATTTTGAAATTTTGAAATTTTGAAATTTTAAAATTTTGAAATTTTCAAATTTTGAAATTTTCAAATTTTGAAATTATACAATTGTGAAATTTTCAAATTTTGCAATTTTGAGATTTTAAAATTTTGAAATTTTGAAATTTTTAAATTTTTAAATTTTTTAATTTTGAAATTTTGAAATTTTGAGATTTTGAAATTTTGAAATTTTGAAATTGTGAAATTTTGAAATTTTGAAATTTCAAAATTTTGAAATTTCGAAATTTTGAAATTTTGAAATCTTGAAATTTTGAAATTTTGAAATTTTGAGATTTTGAAATTTTGAAATTTTGAAATTTTGAAATTTTGAAATCTTGAAATTTTGAAATTTTGAAATCTTGAAATTTTGAAATTTTAAGATTTTGAAATTTTGAAATTATGAAATTTTGAAATGTTGAAATTTTGAAATTTTTAAATTTTGAAATTTTGAAATTTTGAAATTTTGAAATTTTGAAATTTTGAAATTTTGAAATTTTGAAATTTTGAAATTTTGAAATTTTGAAATTTTGAAATTTTGAAATTATTAAATTTTCAAATTTTCAAATTTTCAAATTTTGAAATTTTCAAATTTTGAAATTATACAATTTTGAAATTTTCAAATTTTGCAATTTTGAGATTTTGAAATTTTGAAATCTTAAGTTTTGAAATTTTGAAATTTTGAAATTTTGAAATTTTGAAATTTTGAAATTTTGAAATTTTGAAATTTTGAAATTTTGAGATTTTGAAATTTTGATATTATGAAATTTTAAAATGTTGAAATTTTGAAATTTTGAAATTTTGAAATTTTGCAATTTTGAGATTTTAAAATTTTGAAATTTTGAAATTTTGAAATTTTAAAATTTTGAAATTATGAAATTTTAAAATTTTGAAATTTTGAGATTTTGAAATTTTGAAATTTTGAAATTTTGAAATTGTGAAATTTTGAAATTTTAAAATTTTGAAATTTTGAAATTTCGAAATTTTGAAATTTTGAAATCTTGAAATTTTGAAATTTTGAAATTTTGAAATTTTAAAATTTTGAGATCTTGAAATTTTGAAATTATGAAATTTTGAAATGTTGAAATTTTGAAATTTTGAAATTTTGAAATTTTGAAATTTTGAAATTTTGAAATTCTGAAATTTTGAAATTTTGAAATTTTTAAATTTTGAAATTTTGAAATTTTGAAATTTTGAAATTTTGAAATTTTGAAATTTTGAAATTTTGAAATTTTGAAATTTTGAAATTTTGAAATTTTGAAATTTTGAAATTTTGAAATTTTGAAATTTTGAAACTTTGAAATTTTGAAATTTTAAAATTTTGAAATTTTGAAATTTTGAAATTTTGAAATTTTGAAATTTTAAAATTTTGAAATTTTGAAATTTTGAAATTTTGATATTTTGAAATTTTGAAATTTTTTAAATTTTGAAATTTTGAAATTTTCAAATTTTGAAATTATACAATTTTGAAATTTTGAAATTTTGCAATTTTGAGATTTAAAAATTTTGAAATTTTTAAATTTTGAAATTTTGAAATTTTGAAATTTTGAAATTTTGAAATTTTGAAATTCTGAAATTTTGAAATTTTGAAATTTTGAAATTTTGAAATTTTGAAATTCTGAAATTTTGAAATTTTGAAATTTTGAAATTTTGAAATTTGGAAATTTTTAAATTTTGAAATTTTGAAACTTTGAAATTTTGAAATTTTGAAATTTTGAAATTTTGAAATTTTGAAATTTTGAAATTTTGAAATTTTGAACTTTTGAAGTTTGGAAATTTTGAAATTTTGAAATTTTGAAATTTTGAAATTTTGTAATTTTGAAATTTTGAGATTTTGAAATTTTGAAATTATGAAATTTTGAAATGTTGAAATTTTGAAATTTTGAAATTTTGAAATTTTGAAATTTTGAAATTTTCAAATTTTGAAATTATACAATTTTGAAATTTTCAAATTTTGCAATTTTGAGATTTTAAAATTTTGAAATTTTGAAATTTTAAAATTTTGAAATTTTAAAATTTTTAAATTTTTTAAATTTTGAAATTTTGAAATTTTAAAATTTTGAAATTTTGAAATCTTGAAACTTTGAAATTTTGAAATTTTGAAATTTTGAAATTTTGAAATTTTGAAATTTTGAAATTTTGAAATTTTGAAATTTTGAAATCTTGAAACTTTGAAATTTTGAAATTTTGAAATTTTGAGATTTTGAAATTTTGAAATTATGAAATTTTGAAATGTTGAAATTTTGAAATTTTGAAATTTTGAAATTTTGAAATTTTGAAATTTCGAAATTTTGAAATTTTGAAACCTTGAAATTTTGAAATTTTGAAATTTTGAAATTTTGAAATTTTGAAATTTTGAAATCTTGAAACTTTGAAATTTTGAAATTTTGAAATTTTGAGATTTTGAAATTTTGAAATTATGAAATTTTGAAATGTTGAAATTTAGAAATTTTGAAATTTTGAAATTTTGAAATTTTGAAATTTTCAAATTTTGAAATTTTCAACTTTTGAAATTATACAATTTTGAAATTTTCAAATTTTGCAAATTTGAGATTTTGAAATTTTCAAATTATGAAATTTTGAAATTTTGAAATTTTGAAATTTTGAAATTTTGAAATTTTGAAATTTTGAAATTTTGAGATTTTGAAATTTTGAAATTATGAAATTTTGAAATGTTGAAATTTTGAAATTTTGAAATCTTGAAATTTTCAAATTTTGCAATTTTGAGATTTTAAAATGTTGAAATTTTTAAATTTTTAAATTTTGAAATTTTAAAATTTTGAAATTTTGAAATTTTGAAATTTTGAAATTTTGAAATTTTGAAATTTTGAAATTTTGAAATTTTGAAATTTTGAGATTTTGAAATTTTGAGATTTTGCAATTGTGAAATTTTGAAATTTTGAGATTTTGAAATTTTGAATTTTTGAAATTTTGAAATTTTGATATTTTGAAATTCTGAAATTTTGAAATTTTGAAATTTTGAAATTTTGAAATTTTAAAATTTTGAAATTTGGAAATTTTGAGATTTTGAAATTTTGAAACTTTGAAATTTTGAAATTTTGAAATTTTGAAATTTTGAAATTTTAAGACTTTGAAATTTTGAAATTTTGAAATTTTAAAATTTTGAAATTTAGAAATTTTGTAATTTTGAAATTTTCAAATTTTCAAATTATGAAATTTTGAAATTTTGAAATTTTGAAATTTTGAAATTTTGAAATTTTGAAATTTTGAAATTTTGAGATTTTGAAATTTTGAAATTATGAAATTTTGAAATGTTGAAATTTTGAAATTTTGAAATCTTGAAATTTTCAAATTTTGCAATTTTGAGATTTTAAAATGTTGAAATTTTTAAATTTTTAAATTTTGAAATTTTAAAATTTTGAAATTTTGAAATTTTGAAATTTTGAAATTTTGAAATTTTGAAATTTTGAAATTTTGAGATTTTGAAATTTTGAGATTTTGAAATTGTGAAATTTTGAAATTTTGAGATTTTGAAATTTTGAATTTTTGAAATTTTGAAATTTTGATATTTTGAAATTCTGAAATTTTGAAATTTTGAAATTTTGAAATTTTGAAATTTAAAAATTTTGAAATTTGGAAATTTTGAGATTTTGAAATTTTGAAACTTTGAAATTTTGAAATTTTGAAATTTTGAAATTTTGAAATTTTAAAACTTTGAAATTTTGAAATTTTGAAATTTTAAAATTTTGAAATTTAGAAATTTTGTAATTTTGAAATTTTTAGATTTTGAAATTTTGAAATTTTGAAATTTTAAAATTTGGAAATTTTGAAATTTTGAAATTTTAAAATTTTGAAATTTTTTAATTTTGAAATTTTCAAATTTTGAAATTTTGAAATTTCGAAATTTTGAAATTTTGAAATTTTGAAATTTTGAAATTTTGAAATTTTGAAATTTTGAAATTTTGAAATTTTGAAATTTTGAAATTTTGAAATTCTGAAATTTTGAAATTTTGAAATTTTGAAATTTTGAAATTTTGAAATTTTGAAATTTTGAAATTTTGAAATTTTGAAATTTTGAAATTTTGAAATTTTGAAATTTTGAAATTTTGAAATTTTGAAATTTTGAACTTTTGAAATTTGGAAATTTTGAAATTTTGAAATTTTGTAATTTTGAAATTTTGAAATTTTGAAATTTTGAAATTTTGAAATTTTGAAATTTTGAAATTTTGAAATTTTGAAATTTTCAAATTTTGAAATTTTCAAATTTTGAAATATTGAAATTTTGAAATTCTGAAATTTTGAAATTTTGAAATTTTGAAATTTTGCAATTTTGAAATTTTGAAATTTTGAAATTTTGAGATTTTGAAGTTTGGGAATTGAATTGAAATTTTAAAATTTTGACGTTATACAATTTTGAAATTTTCAAATTTTGCAATTTTGAGATTTTGAAATTTTGAAATTTTGAAATTTTGAAATTTTGTAATTTTGAAATTTTGAAATTTTGAAATTTTCAAATTTTGAAATTTTCAAATTTTGAAATTATACAATTTTGAATTTTTCAAATTTTGCAATTTTGAGATTTTGAAATTTTGAAATTTTGAAGTTTTGAAATCTTAAAATTTTGAAATTTTTAAATTTTGAAATTTTGAAATTTTGAAATTTTGAGATTTTGAAATTTTGAAACTATGAAATTTTGAAATGTTTAAATTTTGAAATTTTGAAATTTTAAAAATTTGAAATTTTGAAATTTTCAAATTTTGAAATTTTGAAATTTTCAAATTTTGAAATTTTGAAATTTTGAAATTTTGAAATTTTGAAATTTTAAAATTTTGAAATTTTCAAATTTTGAAATTTTCAAATTTTGAAATTATACAATTGTGAAATTTTCAAATTTTGCAATTTTGAGATTTTAAAATTTTGAAATTTTGAAATTTTTAAATTTTTAAATTTTTTAATTTTGAAATTTTGAAATTTTGAGATTTTGAAATTTTGAAATTTTGAAATTGTGAAATTTTGAAATTTTGAAATTTCAAAATTTTGAAATTTCGAAATTTTGAAATTTTGAAATCTTGAAATTTTGAAATTTTGAAATTTTGAGATTTTGAAATTTTGAAATTTTGAAATTTTGAAATTTTGAAATCTTGAAATTTTGAAATTTTGAAATCTTGAAATTTTGAAATTTTAAGATTTTGAAATTTTGAAATTATGAAATTTTGAAATGTTGAAATTTTGAAATTTTTAAATTTTGAAATTTTGAAATTTTGAAATTTTGAAATTTTGAAATTTTGAAATTTTGAAATTTTGAAATTTTGAAATTTTGAAATTTTGAAATTATTAAATTTTCAAATTTTCAAATTTTCAAATTTTGAAATTTTCAAATTTTGAAATTATACAATTTTGAAATTTTCAAATTTTGCAATTTTGAGATTTTGAAATTTTGAAATCTTAAGTTTTGAAATTTTGAAATTTTGAAATTTTGAAATTTTGAAATTTTGAAATTTTGAAATTTTGAAATTTTGAAATTTTGAAATTTTGAAATTTTGAGATTTTGAAATTTTGATATTATGAAATTTTAAAATGTTGAAATTTTGAAATTTTGAAATTTTGAAATTTTGCAATTTTGAGATTTTAAAATTTTGAAATTTTGAAATTTTGAAATTTTAAAATTTTGAAATTATGAAATTTTAAAATTTTGAAATTTTGAGATTTTGAAATTTTGAAATTTTGAAATTTTGAAATTGTGAAATTTTGAAATTTTAAAATTTTGAAATTTTGAAATTTCGAAATTTTGAAATTTTGAAATCTTGAAATTTTGAAATTTTGAAATTTTGAAATTTTAAAATTTTGAGATCTTGAAATTTTGAAATTATGAAATTTTGAAATGTTGAAATTTTGAAATTTTGAAATTTTGAAATTTTGAAATTTTGAAATTTTGAAATTCTGAAATTTTGAAATTTTTAAATTTTGAAATTTTGAAATTTTGAAATTTTGAAATTTTGAAATTTTGAAATTTTGAAATTTTGAAATTTTGAAATTTTGAAATTTTGAAATTTTGAAATTTTGAAATTTTGAAATTTTGAAATTTTGAAACTTTGAAATTTTGAAATTTTAAAATTTTGAAATTTTGAAATTTTGAAATTTTGAAATTTTGAAATTTTAAAATTTTGAAATTATACAATTTTGAAATTTTGAAATTTTGCAATTTTGAGATTTAAAAATTTTGAAATTTTGAAATTTTTAAATTTTGAAATTTTGAAATTTTGAAATTTTGAAATTTTGAAATTTTGAAATTTTGAAATTCTGAAATTTTGAAATTTTGAAATTTTGAAATTTTGAAATTTTGAAATTCTGAAATTTTTAAATTTTGAAATTTTGAAATTTTGAAATTTGGAAATTTTTAAATTTTGAAATTTTGAAACTTTGAAATTTTGAAATTTTGAAATTTTGAAATTTTGAAATTTTGAAATTTTGAAATTTTGAAATTTTGAACTTTTGAAATTTGGAAATTTTGAAATTTTGAAATTTTGAAATTTTGAAATTTTGTAATTTTGAAATTTTGAGATTTTGAAATTTTGAAATTATGAAATTTTGAAATGTTGAAATTTTGAAATTTTGAAATTTTGAAATTTTGAAATTTTGAAATTTTGAAATTTTCAAATTTTGAAATTATACAATTTTGAAATTTTCAAATTTTGCAATTTTGAGATTTTAAAATTTTGAAATTTTGAAATTTTAAAATTTTGAAATTTTAAAATTTTTAAATTTTTTAAATTTTGAAATTTTGAAATTTTAAAATTTTGAAATTTTGAAATCTTGAAACTTTGAAATTTTGAAATTTTGAAATTTTGAAATTTTGAAATTTTGAAATTTTGAAATTTTGAAATTTTGAAATTTTGAAATCTTGAAACTTTGAAATTTTGAAATTTTGAAATTTTGAGATTTTGAAATTTTGAAATTATGAAATTTTGAAATGTTGAAATTTTGAAATTTTGAAATTTTGAAATTTTGAAATTTCGAAATTTTGAAATTT
This sequence comes from Eristalinus aeneus, assembly GCA_955652365.1. Classification (NCBI taxonomy): domain Eukaryota; kingdom Metazoa; phylum Arthropoda; class Insecta; order Diptera; family Syrphidae; genus Eristalinus; species Eristalinus aeneus. The sequence continues at coordinate 12,894 of CATPCP010000146.1, forward strand.
TGAAACCTTGAAATTTTGAAATTTTGAAATTTTGAAATTTTGAAATTTTGAAATTTTGAAATTTTGAAATCTTGAAACTTTGAAATTTTGAAATTTTGAAATTTTGAGATTTTGAAATTTTGAAATTATGAAATTTTGAAATGTTGAAATTTAGAAATTTTGAAATTTTGAAATTTTGAAATTTTGAAATTTTCAAATTTTGAAATTTTCAACTTTTGAAATTATACAATTTTGAAATTTTCAAATTTTGCAAATTTGAGATTTTGAAATTTTCAAATTATGAAATTTTGAAATTTTGAAATTTTGAAATTTTGAAATTTTGAAATTTTGAAATTTTGAGATTTTGAAATTTTGAAATTATGAAATTTTGAAATGTTGAAATTTTGAAATTTTGAAATCTTGAAATTTTCAAATTTTGCAATTTTGAGATTTTAAAATGTTGAAATTTTTAAATTTTTAAATTTTGAAATTTTAAAATTTTGAAATTTTGAAATTTTGAAATTTTGAAATTTTGAAATTTTGAAATTTTGAAATTTTGAAATTTTGAGATTTTGAAATTTTGAGATTTTGCAATTGTGAAATTTTGAAATTTTGAGATTTTGAAATTTTGAATTTTTGAAATTTTGAAATTTTGATATTTTGAAATTCTGAAATTTTGAAATTTTGAAATTTTGAAATTTTGAAATTTTAAAATTTTGAAATTTGGAAATTTTGAGATTTTGAAATTTTGAAACTTTGAAATTTTGAAATTTTGAAATTTTGAAATTTTGAAATTTTAAGACTTTGAAATTTTGAAATTTTGAAATTTTAAAATTTTGAAATTTAGAAATTTTGTAATTTTGAAATTTTCAAATTTTCAAATTATGAAATTTTGAAATTTTGAAATTTTGAAATTTTGAAATTTTGAAATTTTGAAATTTTGAAATTTTGAGATTTTGAAATTTTGAAATTATGAAATTTTGAAATGTTGAAATTTTGAAATTTTGAAATCTTGAAATTTTCAAATTTTGCAATTTTGAGATTTTAAAATGTTGAAATTTTTAAATTTTTAAATTTTGAAATTTTAAAATTTTGAAATTTTGAAATTTTGAAATTTTGAAATTTTGAAATTTTGAAATTTTGAAATTTTGAGATTTTGAAATTTTGAGATTTTGAAATTGTGAAATTTTGAAATTTTGAGATTTTGAAATTTTGAATTTTTGAAATTTTGAAATTTTGATATTTTGAAATTCTGAAATTTTGAAATTTTGAAATTTTGAAATTTTGAAATTTTGAAATTTAAAAATTTTGAAATTTGGAAATTTTGAGATTTTGAAATTTTGAAACTTTGAAATTTTGAAATTTTGAAATTTTGAAATTTTGAAATTTTGAAATTTTAAAACTTTGAAATTTTGAAATTTTGAAATTTTAAAATTTTGAAATTTAGAAATTTTGTAATTTTGAAATTTTGAGATTTTGAAATTTTGAAATTTTGAAATTTTAAAATTTGGAAATTTTGAAATTTTGAAATTTTAAAATTTTGAAATTTTTTAATTTTGAAATTTTCAAATTTTGAAATTTTGAAATTTCGAAATTTTGAAATTTTGAAATTTTGAAATTTTGAAATTTTGAAATTTTGAAATTTTGAAATTTTGAAATTTTGAAATTTTGAAATTTTGAAATTCTGAAATTTTGAAATTTTGAAATTTTGAAATTTTGAAATTTTGAAATTTTGAAATTTTGAAATTTTGAAATTTTGAAATTTTGAAATTTTGAAATTTTGAAATTTTGAAATTTTGAAATTTTGAAATTTTGAACTTTTGAAATTTGGAAATTTTGAAATTTTGAAATTTTGTAATTTTGAAATTTTGAAATTTTGAAATTTTGAAATTTTGAAATTTTGAAATTTTGAAATTTTGAAATTTTCAAATTTTGAAATTTTGAAATTTTCAAATTTTGAAATATTGAAATTTTGAAATTCTGAAATTTTGAAATTTTGAAATTTTGAAATTTTGCAATTTTGAAATTTTGAAATTTTGAAATTTTGAGATTTTGAGATTTTTAAACCTTGAAATTTTGAAATTTTGAAATTTTGTGATTTTGAAATTTCGAAATTTTGAAATTTTGAAATTTTGAAATTTTGAAATTTTGAAATTTTAAAATTTTGAAATTTTGAAATTTTGAGATTTTGAAATTTTGAAATTATGAAATTTTGAAATGTTGAAATTTTGAAATTTTGAAATTTTGAAATTTTCCAATTTTGAAATTTTGAGATTTTGAGATTTTGAAATTTTGAAATTATGAAATTTTGAAATGTTGAAATTTTGAAATTTTGAAATTTTGAAATTTTCCAATTTTGAAATTTTGAGATTTTGAGATTTTGAAATTTTGAAATTATGAAATTTTGAAATGTTGAAATTTTGAAATTTTGAAATTTTGAAAATTTCAAATTTTGCAATTTTGAGATTTTAAAATTTTCAAATTTTGAAATTTTTAAATTTTGAAATTTTGAAATTTTCAAATTATACAATTTTGAAATTTTCAAATTTTGCAATTTTGAGATTTTGAAATTTTGAAATTTTGAAATTTTGAAATTTTTAGATCTTGAAATTTTGAAATTTTGAAATTTTGAAATTTTGAAATTTTGAAATTTTGAAATCTTGAAATTTTGAAATTATACAATTTTGAAATTTTCAAATTTTGCAATTTTGAGATTTTGAAATTTTGAAATTTTGAAATTTTGAAATCTTGAAATTTTGAAATTTTGAAATTTTGAAATTTTGAAATTTTGAAATTTTGAGATTTTGAAATTTTGAAATTATGAAATTTTGAAATGTTGAAATTTTGAAATTTTGAAATTTTGAAATTTTGAAATTTTGAAATTTTGAAATTTTGAAATTTTGAAATTTTGAAATTTTGAAATTCTGAAATTTTGAAATTTTGAAATTTTGAAATTTTAAAATTTTGAAATTTTGAAATTTTGAAATTTTGAAATTTTTAAATTTTTAAATTTTTAAATTTTTAAATTTTGAAATTTTGAAATTTTGAAATTTTGAAATTTTGAAATTTTGAAACTTTGAAATTTTGAAATTTTAAAATTTTGAAATTTTGAAATTTTGAAATTTTGAAATTTTGAAATTTTGAAATTTTGAAATTTTGAAATTTTGAAATTTTGAAATTTTGAAATTTTGAAATTTTCAAATTTTGAAATTATACAATTTTGAAATTTTAAAATTTTGCAATTTTGAGATTTAAAAATTTTGAAATTTTGATATTTTGAAATTTTGAAATTTTGAAATTTTGAAATTTTGAAATTTTGAAATTTTGAAATTCTGAAATTTTGAAATTTTGAAATTTTGAAATTTTGAAATTTTGAAATTTTGAAATTTTGAAATTTTGAAATTTTGAAATTTTGAAATTCTGAAATTCTGAAAATTTGAAATTTTGAAATTTTGAAATTTTGAAATTTTGAAATTTGGAAATTTTTAAATTTTGAAATTTTGAAACTTTGAAATTTTGAAATTTTGAAATTTTAAAATTTTGAAATTTTGAAATTTTGAAATTTTGAAATTTTGAAATTTTTAAAACTTTGAAATTTTGAAATTTTGAAATTTTAAAATTTTTAAATTTAGAAATTTTGTAATTTTGAAATTTTGAGATTTTGAAATTTTGAAATTTTGAAATTCTGAGATTTTGAAATTTGGAAATTTTGAAAATTTGAAATTTTAAAATTTTGAAATTTTGAAATTTTGAAATTTTGAAATTTTGAAATTTTGAAATTTTGAAATTTTAAAATTTTGAAATTTTGAAATTCTGAGATTTTGAAATTTTGAAATTTTGAAAATTTGAAATTTTAAAATTTTGAAATTTTGAAATTTTGAAATTTTGAAATTTTGAAATTTTGAAATTTTGAAATTTTGAAATTTTGAAATTTTGAAATTTTGAAATTTTGAAATTTTGAAATTTTGAAATTTTGAAATTTTGAAATTTTGAAATTTTGAAATTTTGAAATTTTGAAATTTTGAAATTTTGAAATTTTGAAATTTTGAAATTTAAAAATTTTGAAATTTTGAAATTTTGAAATTTTGAAATTTTGAATTTTTAAAACTTTGAAATTTTGAAATTTTGAAATTTTAAAATTTTGAAATTTAGAAATTTTGTAATTTTGAAATTTTGAAATTTTGAAATTTTGAAATTTCGAAATTTTGAAATTTTGAAATTTTGAAATTTTGAAATTTTGAAATTTTGAAATTTTGAAATTTTGAAATTTTGAAATTTTAAAATTTTAAAATTTTGAAATTTTGAAATTTTGAAATTTTGAAATTTTGAAATTTCGAAATTTTAAATTTTGAAATTTTGAAATTTTGAAATTTTGAAATTTTGAAATTTTGAAATTTTAAAATTTTGAAATTTTGAAATTTTGAAATTTTGAAATTTTGAAATTTTGAAGTTTTGAAATTTTGAAATTTTGAAATTTCGAAATTTTGAAATTTTGAAATTTTAAAATTTTAAAACTTTGAAATTTTGAAATTTTGAAATTTTCAAGTTTTGAAATTTTAAAATTTTGAAATTTTGAAATTTTGAAATTTTGAAATTTTGAAATTTTGAAATTTTGAAATTTTGAAATTTTGAAATTTTGAAATTTTGAAATTCTGAAATTTTGAAATTTTGAAATTTAGAAATTTTTAAATTTTGAAATTTTGAAATTTAGAAATTTTTAAATTTTGAAGTTTTGAAATTTTGAAATTTTGAAATTTTGAAATTTTGAAATTTTGAAATTTTAAAATTTTGAAATTATGAAATTTTGAAATTTTGAAATTTTAAAATTTTGAAATTTTGAAATTTTGAAATTTTGAAATTTGGAAATTCTTAAACTTTGAAATTTTGAAATTTTGAAATTTTAAAATTTTGAAATTTGGAAATTTTAAAATTTTGAAATTTTGAAATTTCGAAATTTTAAATTTTGAAATTTTGAAATTTTGAAATTTTGAAATTTTGAAATTTTGAAATTTTGAAATTTTGAAATTTTGAAATTTTGATATTTTGAAATTTTGAAATTTTGAAATTTTGAAATTTTGAAATTTTGAAATTTTGAAATTTTGAAATTTTGAAATTTTGAAATTTTGAAATTTTGAAATTTTGAAATTTTGAAATTTTGAAATTTTGAAATTTTGAAATTTTGAAATTTTGAAATTTTGAAATTTTGAAATTTTGAAATTTTGAAATTTTGAAATTTTGAAATTTTGAAATTTTGAAATTTTGAAATTTTTAAATTTTAAAACTTTGAAATTTTGAAATTTTGAAATTTTCAAGTTTTGAAATTTTAAAATTTTGAAATTTTGAAATTTTGAAATTTTGAAATTTTGAAATTTTGAAATTTTGAAATTTAGAAATTTTGAAATTATGAAATTTTGAAATTTTGAAATTTTAAAATTTTGAAATTTTGAAATTTTGAAATTTTGAAATTTTGAAATTTGGAAATTCTTAAATTTTGAAATTTTGAAATTTTGAACTTTTAAAATTTTCAAGTTTTGAAATTTTGAAATTTTAAAATTTTGAAATTTTCAAATTTTCAAATTTTGCAATTTTGAGATTTTAAAATTTTGAAATTTTGAAATTTTGAAATTTTAAAATTTTTAAATATTGAAATTTTGAAATTTTGAAATTTTGAAATTTTAAAATTTTAAAATTTTGAAATTTTGAAATTTTGAAATTCTGAAATTTTGAAATTTTGAAATTTTGAAATTTTGAAATTTTGAAATTTTGAAATTTTGAAATTTTGAAATTTTGAAATTTTGAAATTTTGAAATTTGAAATTTTGAAATTTTGAAATTTTGAAATTTTGAAATTTTGAAATTTTGAAATTTTGAAATTTTGAAATTTTGAAATTTTGAAATTTTGAAAATTTGAAATTTTGAAATTTTAAAATTTTGAAATTTTGAAATTTTGATATTTTGAAATTTTGAAATTTTGAAATTTTTAAATTGTGAAATTTTGAAATTTTGAAATTTTGAAATTTTGAAATTTTGAAATTTTGAAATTTTGAAATTTTAAAATTTTGAAATTTTGAAATTTTGATATTTTGAAATTTTGAAATTCGAAATTTTGAAATTTTGAAATTTTGAAATTTTGAAATTTAGAAATTTAGAAATTTAGAAATTTTAAAATTGTGAAATTTTGAAATTTTGAAATTTTGAAATTTTAAAATTTTGAAATTTTGATATTTTGAAATTTTAAAATTTTGATATTTTGAAATTTTGAAATTTTGAAATTTTGAAATTTTGAAATTTTGAAATTTTGAAATTTTGAAATTTTGAAATTTTGAAATTTTGAAATTTTGAAGTTTTGAAATTTTGAAATTTTGAAATTTTGAAATTTTGAAATTTTGAAATTTTGAAATTTTGAAATTTTGAAATTTTGAAATTTTGAAATTTTTAAATTGTGAAATTTTGAAATTTTGACATTTTGAAATTTTGAAATTTGGAAATTTTGAAATTTTGAAATTTTGAAATTTTGAAATTTTGAAATATTGAAATTTTGAAATTTTGAAATTTTTAAATTTTAAAACTTTGAAATTTTGAAATTTTCAAGTTTTGAATTTTAAAATTTTGAAATTTTAAAATTTTGAAATTTTGAAATTTTGAAATTTTGAAATTTTGAAATTTTGAAATTTTGAAATTTTGAAATTTTGAAATTTTGAAATTTTGAATTTTGAAATTTTGAAATTTGAAATTTTGAAATTTTGAAATTTGAATTTTGAAATTTTGAAATTTTGAAATTTTGAAATTTTGAAATTTTGAAATTTTGAAATTTTGAAATTTTGAAATTTTGAAATTTTGAAATTTTGAAATTTGAAATTTTTAAATTGTGAAATTTTGAAATTTTGAAATTTTGAAATTTTGAAATTTTGAAATTTTGAAATTTTGATATTTTGAAATTTGAAATTTTGAAATTTTGAAATTTTGAAATTTAAAATTTAGAAATTTAGAAATTTTAAAATTGTGAAATTTTGAAATTTTGAAATTTTGAAATTTTAAAATTTTGAATTTAAAATTTTGAAATTTTGATATTTTGAAATTTTAAAATTTTGATATTTTGAAATTTTGAAATTTTGAAATTTTGAAATTTTGAAATTTTGAAATTTTGAAATTTTGAAATTTTGAAATTTTGAAATTTTGAAATTTTGAAATTTTGAAATTTGAAATTTTGAAATTTTGAAATTTTGAAATTTTGAAATTTTTAAATTTTTAAATTGTAAATTTTGAAATTTTGAAATTTGACATTTTGAAATTTTGAAATTTTGAAATTTTGAAATTTTGAAATTTTGAAATTTTGAAATTTTGAAATTTTGAAATTTTGAAATTTGAAATATTGAATTTTGAAATTTTGAAGGTTTGAAATTTTGAAATTTTAATTTTTGAAATTTTGAAAATTTGAAATTTTAAAATTTTGAAATTTTGAAATTTTAAATTTTGAAATTTGAAAAAATTTTGAAATTTTGAAATTTTGAAATTTTAAAATTTTAAATTTTGAAATTTTGAAATTTTGAAATTTTGAAATTTTGAAATTTTGAAATTTTGAAATTTTGAAATTTTGAAATTTTGAAATTTTGAAATTTTGAAATTTGAAATTTTGAAATTTTGAAATTTTGAAATTTTGAAATTTTAAAATTTTGATATTTTGATATTTTGAAATTTTGAAATTTTAAAATTTTGAAATTTTGAAATTTTGAAATTTTGAAATTTTGAAATTTCGAAATTTTGAAATTTTGAAATTTTGAAATTTTGAAATTTTGAAATTTTGAATTTTGAAATTTTGAAATTTTGAAATTTTGAAATTTTGAAATTTTGAAATTTTGAAATTTTGAAATTTTGAATTTTAAAATTTTAAAATTTTGAAATTTTGAAATTTTGAAATTTTTAAATTTTTAAATTGTAAATTTTGAAATTTTGATATTTTAAAATTTTGAAATTTTGAAATTTTGAAATTTTGAATTTTGAAATTTTGAAATTTTGAAATTTTGAAATTTTGAAATTTTGAAATTTTGAAATTTTGAAATTTTGAAATATTGAAATTTTGAAATATTGAATTTTGAAATTTTGAAATTTTGAAATTTTGAAATTTTGAAATTTTGAAATTTTTAAATTTTGAAATTTTTAAATTTTGAAATTTTGAAATTTTGAAATTTTGAAATTTTGAAATTTTGAAATTTTGAAATTTTGAAATTTTGAAATTTTGAAATTTTGAATTTTGAAATTTGAATTTTGAAATTTTGAAATTTTGAAATTTTGAAATTTTGAAATTTTGAAATTTTGAAATTTTGAAATTTTGAATTTTGAAATTTTCAATTTTGAAATTATACAATTTTGAAATTTTGAAATTTTGCAATTTTGAGATTTAAAATTTTGAATTTTGAATTTTGAATTTTGAAATTTTGAATTTTGAAATTCTGAAATTTTGAAATTTGAATTTTGAATTTTGAAATTCTGAAATTTTGAATTTTGAATTATGAAATTTTGAAATTTGGAAATTTTTAAATTTTGAATTTTGAACTTTGAAATTTTGAAATTTTGAAATTTTGAAATTTTGAAATTTTGAAATTTTGAAATTTTGAATTTTGAAATTTGAAATTTTGAAATTTAGAATTTTGAAATTTGAAATTTTGAAAATTTTAAAACTTTGAAATTTTGAATTTTGAAATTTTGAAATTTTAAATTTTTAAATTTAGAAATTTTGTAATTTTGAAATTTTGAGATTTTGAAATTTTGAAATTTAGAAATTTTGAATTTAGAAATTTTGAAATTTTCAAATTTTGAATTTTGAATTTCGAATTTTGAATTTTGAAATTTTGAAATTTTGAAATTTGAAATTTTGAAATTTTGAAATTTTGAAATTTTGAATTTTGAAATTTTGAAATTTTGAAATTTGAAATTTTGAAATTTGAAATTTTGAATTTTGAAATTTGAAATTTTGAACTTTTGAAATTTGGAAATTTTGAAATTTTGGAATTTTGAATTTTGTAATTGTGAATTTTGAATTTTGTATTTTGAAATATTGAAATTTTGAAATTTTGAAATTTTGAAATTTGAAATTTTAAAATTTTAAAATTTTGAAATTTTCAATTTTGAAATTATACATTTTGAAATTTTCAAATTTTGCAATTTTGAGATTTTGAAATTTTGAAATTTTGAAACCTTGAAATTTGAAATTTGAAATTTTGAAATTTTGAAATTTTGAAATTTTGAAATCTTGAAACTTTGAAATTTTGAAATTTTGAAATTTTGAGATTTGAAATTTTGAAATTATGAAATTTTGAAATGTTGAAATTTAGAAATTTTGAAATTTTGAAATTTTGAAATTTTGAAATTTTCAATTTTGAAATTTTCAACTTTTGAAATTATACAATTTTGAAATTTTCAAATTTTGCAAATTTGAGATTTTGAAATTTTCAAATTATGAAATTTTGAAATTTTGAATTTTGAAATTTTGAAATTTTGAAATTTTGAAATTTTGAGATTTTGAAATTTTGAAATTATGAAATTTTGAAATGTTGAAATTTTGAAATTTTGAAATCTTGAAATTTTCAAATTTTGCAATTTTGAGATTTTAAAATGTTGAAATTTTTAAATTTTGAAATTTTGAATTTTAAAATTTTGAAATTTGAAATTTTGAAATTTTGAAATTTTGAAATTTTGAAATTTTGAAATTTTGAAATTTTGAAATTTTGAATTTTGAGATTTTGAATTTTGAGATTTTGCAATTGTGAAATTTTGAAATTTTGAGATTTGAAATTTTGAATTTTTGAAATTTTGAAATTTGATATTTTGAAATTCTGAAATTTTGAAATTTTGAAATTTTGAATTTTGAAATTTTAAAATTTTGAATTTGGAAATTTGAGATTTTGAAATTTTGAAACTTTGAAATTTTGAAATTTGAAATTTTGAATTTTGAAATTTTAAGACTTTGAAATTTTGAATTTTAAAATTTTGAAATTTAGAAATTTTGTAATTTTGAAATTTTCAAATTTTCAAATTATGAAATTTTGAAATTTTGAAATTTGAAATTTGAAATTTTGAAATTTGAAATTTTGAGATTTTGAAATTTTGAAATTATGAAATTTTGAAATGTTGAAATTTTGAAATTTTGAAATCTTGAAATTTTTAAATTTTGCAATTTTGAGATTTTAAATGTTGAAATTTTTAAATTTTTAAATTTTGAAATTTTAAATTTTGAAATTTTGAAATTTTGAAATTTTGAATTTTGAAATTTTGAGATTTTGAAATTTTGAGATTTTGAAATTGTGAAATTTGAAATTTGAGATTTTGAAATTTTGAATTTTTGAATTTTGAAATTTTGATATTTTGAAATTCTGAAATTTTGAAATTTTGAAATTTTGAAATTTTGAAATTTAAAAATTTTGAAATTTGGAAATTTTGAGATTTGAAATTTTGAAACTTTGAAATTTTGAAATTTTGAAATTTTGAAATTTTGAAATTTTAAACTTTGAAATTTTGAAATTTTGAAATTTTAAAATTTGAAATTTAGAATTTTGTAATTTGAAATTTTGAGATTTTGAAATTTTAAATTTGGAAATTTTGAAATTTTGAAATTTTAAAATTTGAAATTTTGAATTTTGAAATTTTCAAATTTTGAAATTTTGAAATTTCGAATTTTGAATTTGAAATTTTAAATTTTGAATTTTGAAATTTTGAAATTTTGAAATTTTGAAATTTGAAATTTTGAAATTTTGAATTTTGAAATTTTGAATTTGAAATTTTGAAATTCTGAAATTTGAAATTTTGAAATTTTGAAATTTTGAATTTTGAAATTTTGAAATTTTGAAATTTTGAAATTTTGAAATTTTGAAATTTTGAAATTTGAAATTTTGAAATTTTGAAATTTGAAATTTGAATTTTGAACTTTTGAAATTTGGAAATTTGAAATTTTGAAATTTTGTATTTTGAAATTTGAAATTTTGAAATTTTGAATTTTGAAATTTTGAAATTTTGAATTTTGAAATTTTCAATTTTGAAATTTGAAATTTTCAAATTTTGAAATATTGAAATTTTGAAATTCTGAAATTTTGAAATTTTGAAATTTTGAAATTTTGCAATTTTGAAATTTTGAAATTTTGAAATTTTGAGATTTTGGATTTTTAAATTTGAAATTTTGAAATTTTGAAATTGTGAAATTTTGAAATTTTGAAATTTCAAATTTGAAATTTCGAAATTTTGAAATTTTGAACCTTGAAATTTTGAAATTTTGAAATTTGTGATTTTGAAATTTCGAAATTTTGAAATTTTGAAATTTTGATATTTTGAAATCTTGAAATTTTGAAATTTTGAAATTTTGAAATTTGAAATTTTAAATTTTGAAATTTTGAAATTTTGAGATTTTGAAATTTTGAAATTATGAATTTTGAAATGTTGAAATTTTGAAATTTTGAAATTTTGAAATTTTCCAATTTGAAATTTTGAGATTTTGAGATTTTGAAATTTTGAAATTATGAAATTTTGAAATGTTGAAATTTTGAAATTTTGAAATTTGAAATTTCAAATTTTGCAATTTTGAGATTTTAAAATTTTCAAATTTTGAAATTTTTAAATTTGAAATTTTCACATTTTGAAATTTTGAAATTATACAATTTTGAAATTTTCAAATTTTGCAATTTTGAGATTTTGAAATTTTGAAATTTTGAAATTTTGAAATTTTAGATCTTGAAATTTTGAAATTTTGAAATTTTGAAATTTGAAATTTTGAAATTTTGAAATTTTGAAATTTTGAAATTTGAAATCTTGAAATTTTGAAATTATACAATTTTGAAATTTTCAAATTTTGCAATTTTGAGATTTTGAAATTTTGAAATTTTGAAATTTTGAAATCTTGAAATTTTGAAATTTGAAATTTGAA
>CATPCP010000147.1:5000-22500 GCA_955652365.1 Eristalinus aeneus
ATAATAATAATAATAATAATAATAATAATAATAATAATAATAATAATAATAATAATAATAATAATAATAATAATAATAATAATAATAATAATAATAATAATAATAATAATAATAATAATAATAATAATAATAATAATAATAATAATAATAATAATAATAATAATAATAATAATAATAATAATAATAATAATAATAATAATAATAATAATAATAATAATAATAATAATAATAATAATAATAATAATAATAATAATAATAATAATAATAATAATAATAATAATAATAATAATAATAATAATAATAATAATAATAATAATAATAATAATAATAATAATAATAATAATAATAATAATAATAATAATAATAATAATAATAATAATAATAATAATAATAATAATAATAATAATAATAATAATAATAATAATAATAATAATAATAATAATAATAATAATAATAATAATAATAATAATAATAATAATAATAATAATAATAATAATAATAATAATAATAATAATAATAATAATAATAATAATAATAATAATAATAATAATAATAATAATAATAATAATAATAATAATAATAATAATAATAATAATAATAATAATAATAATAATAATAATAATAATAATAATAATAATAATAATAATAATAATAATAATAATAATAATAATAATAATAATAATAATAATAATAATAATAATAATAATAATAATAATAATAATAATAATAATAATAATAATAATAATAATAATAATAATAATAATAATAATAATAATAATAATAATAATAATAATAATAATAATAATAATAATAATAATAATAATAATAATAATAATAATAATAATAATAATAATAATAATAATAATAATAATAATAATAATAATAATAATAATAATAATAATAATAATAATAATAATAATAATAATAATAATAATAATAATAATAATAATAATAATAATAATAATAATAATAATAATAATAATAATAATAATAATAATAATAATAATAATAATAATAATAATAATAATAATAATAATAATAATAATAATAATAATAATAATAATAATAATAATAATAATAATAATAATAATAATAATAATAATAATAATAATAATAATAATAATAATAATAATAATAATAATAATAATAATAATAATAATAATAATAATAATAATAATAATAATAATAATAATAATAATAATAATAATAATAATAATAATAATAATAATAATAATAATAATAATAATAATAATAATAATAATAATAATAATAATAATAATAATAATAATAATAATAATAATAATAATAATAATAATAATAATAATAATAATAATAATAATAATAATAATAATAATAATAATAATAATAATAATAATAATAATAATAATAATAATAATAATAATAATAATAATAATAATAATAATAATAATAATAATAATAATAATAATAATAATAATAATAATAATAATAATAATAATAATAATAATAATAATAATAATAATAATAATAATAATAATAATAATAATAATAATAATAATAATAATAATAATAATAATAATAATAATAATAATAATAATAATAATAATAATAATAATAATAATAATAATAATAATAATAATAATAATAATAATAATAATAATAATAATAATAATAATAATAATAATAATAATAATAATAATAATAATAATAATAATAATAATAATAATAATAATAATAATAATAATAATAATAATAATAATAATAATAATAATAATAATAATAATAATAATAATAATAATAATAATAATAATAATAATAATAATAATAATAATAATAATAATAATAATAATAATAATAATAATAATAATAATAATAATAATAATAATAATAATAATAATAATAATAATAATAATAATAATAATAATAATAATAATAATAATAATAATAATAATAATAATAATAATAATAATAATAATAATAATAATAATAATAATAATAATAATAATAATAATAATAATAATAATAATAATAATAATAATAATAATAATAATAATAATAATAATAATAATAATAATAATAATAATAATAATAATAATAATAATAATAATAATAATAATAATAATAATAATAATAATAATAATAATAATAATAATAATAATAATAATAATAATAATAATAATAATAATAATAATAATAATAATAATAATAATAATAATAATAATAATAATAATAATAATAATAATAATAATAATAATAATAATAATAATAATAATAATAATAATAATAATAATAATAATAATAATAATAATAATAATAATAATAATAATAATAATAATAATAATAATAATAATAATAATAATAATAATAATAATAATAATAATAATAATAATAATAATAATAATAATAATAATAATAATAATAATAATAATAATAATAATAATAATAATAATAATAATAATAATAATAATAATAATAATAATAATAATAATAATAATAATAATAATAATAATAATAATAATAATAATAATAATAATAATAATAATAATAATAATAATAATAATAATAATAATAATAATAATAATAATAATAATAATAATAATAATAATAATAATAATAATAATAATAATAATAATAATAATAATAATAATAATAATAATAATAATAATAATAATAATAATAATAATAATAATAATAATAATAATAATAATAATAATAATAATAATAATAATAATAATAATAATAATAATAATAATAATAATAATAATAATAATAATAATAATAATAATAATAATAATAATAATAATAATAATAATAATAATAATAATAATAATAATAATAATAATAATAATAATAATAATAATAATAATAATAATAATAATAATAATAATAATAATAATAATAATAATAATAATAATAATAATAATAATAATAATAATAATAATAATAATAATAATAATAATAATAATAATAATAATAATAATAATAATAATAATAATAATAATAATAATAATAATAATAATAATAATAATAATAATAATAATAATAATAATAATAATAATAATAATAATAATAATAATAATAATAATAATAATAATAATAATAATAATAATAATAATAATAATAATAATAATAATAATAATAATAATAATAATAATAATAATAATAATAATAATAATAATAATAATAATAATAATAATAATAATAATAATAATAATAATAATAATAATAATAATAATAATAATAATAATAATAATAATAATAATAATAATAATAATAATAATAATAATAATAATAATAATAATAATAATAATAATAATAATAATAATAATAATAATAATAATAATAATAATAATAATAATAATAATAATAATAATAATAATAATAATAATAATAATAATAATAATAATAATAATAATAATAATAATAATAATAATAATAATAATAATAATAATAATAATAATAATAATAATAATAATAATAATAATAATAATAATAATAATAATAATAATAATAATAATAATAATAATAATAATAATAATAATAATAATAATAATAATAATAATAATAATAATAATAATAATAATAATAATAATAATAATAATAATAATAATAATAATAATAATAATAATAATAATAATAATAATAATAATAATAATAATAATAATAATAATAATAATAATAATAATAATAATAATAATAATAATAATAATAATAATAATAATAATAATAATAATAATAATAATAATAATAATAATAATAATAATAATAATAATAATAATAATAATAATAATAATAATAATAATAATAATAATAATAATAATAATAATAATAATAATAATAATAATAATAATAATAATAATAATAATAATAATAATAATAATAATAATAATAATAATAATAATAATAATAATAATAATAATAATAATAATAATAATAATAATAATAATAATAATAATAATAATAATAATAATAATAATAATAATAATAATAATAATAATAATAATAATAATAATAATAATAATAATAATAATAATAATAATAATAATAATAATAATAATAATAATAATAATAATAATAATAATAATAATAATAATAATAATAATAATAATAATAATAATAATAATAATAATAATAATAATAATAATAATAATAATAATAATAATAATAATAATAATAATAATAATAATAATAATAATAATAATAATAATAATAATAATAATAATAATAATAATAATAATAATAATAATAATAATAATAATAATAATAATAATAATAATAATAATAATAATAATAATAATAATAATAATAATAATAATAATAATAATAATAATAATAATAATAATAATAATAATAATAATAATAATAATAATAATAATAATAATAATAATAATAATAATAATAATAATAATAATAATAATAATAATAATAATAATAATAATAATAATAATAATAATAATAATAATAATAATAATAATAATAATAATAATAATAATAATAATAATAATAATAATAATAATAATAATAATAATAATAATAATAATAATAATAATAATAATAATAATAATAATAATAATAATAATAATAATAATAATAATAATAATAATAATAATAATAATAATAATAATAATAATAATAATAATAATAATAATAATAATAATAATAATAATAATAATAATAATAATAATAATAATAATAATAATAATAATAATAATAATAATAATAATAATAATAATAATAATAATAATAATAATAATAATAATAATAATAATAATAATAATAATAATAATAATAATAATAATAATAATAATAATAATAATAATAATAATAATAATAATAATAATAATAATAATAATAATAATAATAATAATAATAATAATAATAATAATAATAATAATAATAATAATAATAATAATAATAATAATAATAATAATAATAATAATAATAATAATAATAATAATAATAATAATAATAATAATAATAATAATAATAATAATAATAATAATAATAATAATAATAATAATAATAATAATAATAATAATAATAATAATAATAATAATAATAATAATAATAATAATAATAATAATAATAATAATAATAATAATAATAATAATAATAATAATAATAATAATAATAATAATAATAATAATAATAATAATAATAATAATAATAATAATAATAATAATAATAATAATAATAATAATAATAATAATAATAATAATAATAATAATAATAATAATAATAATAATAATAATAATAATAATAATAATAATAATAATAATAATAATAATAATAATAATAATAATAATAATAATAATAATAATAATAATAATAATAATAATAATAATAATAATAATAATAATAATAATAATAATAATAATAATAATAATAATAATAATAATAATAATAATAATAATAATAATAATAATAATAATAATAATAATAATAATAATAATAATAATAATAATAATAATAATAATAATAATAATAATAATAATAATAATAATAATAATAATAATAATAATAATAATAATAATAATAATAATAATAATAATAATAATAATAATAATAATAATAATAATAATAATAATAATAATAATAATAATAATAATAATAATAATAATAATAATAATAATAATAATAATAATAATAATAATAATAATAATAATAATAATAATAATAATAATAATAATAATAATAATAATAATAATAATAATAATAATAATAATAATAATAATAATAATAATAATAATAATAATAATAATAATAATAATAATAATAATAATAATAATAATAATAATAATAATAATAATAATAATAATAATAATAATAATAATAATAATAATAATAATAATAATAATAATAATAATAATAATAATAATAATAATAATAATAATAATAATAATAATAATAATAATAATAATAATAATAATAATAATAATAATAATAATAATAATAATAATAATAATAATAATAATAATAATAATAATAATAATAATAATAATAATAATAATAATAATAATAATAATAATAATAATAATAATAATAATAATAATAATAATAATAATAATAATAATAATAATAATAATAATAATAATAATAATAATAATAATAATAATAATAATAATAATAATAATAATAATAATAATAATAATAATAATAATAATAATAATAATAATAATAATAATAATAATAATAATAATAATAATAATAATAATAATAATAATAATAATAATAATAATAATAATAATAATAATAATAATAATAATAATAATAATAATAATAATAATAATAATAATAATAATAATAATAATAATAATAATAATAATAATAATAATAATAATAATAATAATAATAATAATAATAATAATAATAATAATAATAATAATAATAATAATAATAATAATAATAATAATAATAATAATAATAATAATAATAATAATAATAATAATAATAATAATAATAATAATAATAATAATAATAATAATAATAATAATAATAATAATAATAATAATAATAATAATAATAATAATAATAATAATAATAATAATAATAATAATAATAATAATAATAATAATAATAATAATAATAATAATAATAATAATAATAATAATAATAATAATAATAATAATAATAATAATAATAATAATAATAATAATAATAATAATAATAATAATAATAATAATAATAATAATAATAATAATAATAATAATAATAATAATAATAATAATAATAATAATAATAATAATAATAATAATAATAATAATAATAATAATAATAATGTTAATAATAGTTGTTCGCGCTCATGTTTTGCGTTCTCTAACGAGTAAGACATGGAGCTTTTTTCCGACTCCGAACGGCGAAATTTTAGAAGCTTTTTTCTTAGACAGTTATTTCTCTTTCTTTCTCTTTGAGTGTTGTCGGCAGCTTGAAGGAGGTGGTGCCGTGAAAAATTCGAGAAATTCGTGTTGAGCTGGGAATCGAACCTAAACCTTCGGTGTGTGCCTTCGGGACTGTCTTCGTTTATATCGAACACTAGACCCCAGTACAAGAACTTCTACCCCAATGAGGCTCTGTACAACGAGGCAAACCTGAAAAGGATAGATAATTTTTTATTAAGTTGATCCGGAGTCGCACCGCTCGAGTCATGACTTCAACCAATAACCTGTGGCTTACTTCCCTAATAAATTGTACCATGAACGGGTACGTCGTATCAGTTTTATTTTACCTGATCTCTATCTAGATCTTCTATATAGATGCGAAAAGCCTAATGTAAAATAGGAGAGGCTGCCCTATCATTTTCTACGTCGCACGCAAACAGTAGAAAGGCTATTTTAATAAGGAGGATCTCCTATGATTCAGTAGAGCGATTTCTGCCAGCGATAAAGCAGTTACAGACAAAGAACGTATTTTCTATAATTGTGATGTTCTATGAGTGATTGGACCAAAACCAGCATCCGAGGCCGTTTATTTCCGAAAAATACGAAAATACGAAAAAATTCAAAAATAAGCAAAAAAAATAAAACTACAGAAAAAACACAAAATTACTATACAAACAATACTCCAGCAAACTGGAGTACTTCAAGTTGCAAGGAAAATTGAAATCCTCAACGAAAGATTAACTTTAAAATGTTTTAATTCCAAAAATATATTAATAAAAGATCTGCCGAGTATATAAAAAAATGTTGATTGTACTCATTTATTTATTATTTCTCTATTTTGTTTTAACTTATTTTGTTTGCTTATATTTATTTATTTCACTATTATTTATTATATTCCGTGCTTTTAATTTATACATCTTTACATTTATTATTTAATTAATTATTTATTTATTTATTTTTTTATTTATAAATTTATTTATTTATTCTGTACTCAAATTGTTTATTTATAGATCTATTTATACATTATAATTCTTACATATTATATATATATATATATATTTACAGTTTTCGAATCCGAACGACAGGGACAACGCACCAGAGGACGTCCTAGACTGAGATGGTGCACACAAGTGGAAAAGGACCTCAACCAACTTAGAGTGCGCAATTGGAGACAGCTTGCAAGAGATCGTGCTAGCTGGAGAGGCATGTTGGTTGAGGCCCAGGTCCACCCCGGACTGTAGCTCCATCCGAAGAAGAAGAAGAATATATATTTATTTTATTTTATTGAAGTTGTATTCATTTAATGATGTGCTTACGAAATTTTGCATAATTTTGAATATAAAACATATTAAATTGAAAGTTTTTTATCATAGTTTTTCCTTCAAAATAGTAAAAAAAAAATTTGCAAAATTTTGTTTTCAGATCGTAAAATATACTTTGTCAGTTGCATGATATAAATTATGTATCAAATCTCTGTACAAGCTGCGTCTGTTCCGAAATGTTTTATAAAAATTGTAACTATGAATTTCAATAGAGTATCAAAGTATCTAAACAATACATATATTGTCTGTTTGCGTCAGTATAATGTTACGGACATAGTTAAAACTAGTGTAAATATTTAAGAACATTTAATCTTAGACTTTATTATACGGTTAGGTTTTAGTCTTTACTTTTAATTTTAAGTAATTCTTTGGTCTCATTATTATTAAGATAGGTTAGGTTAAGAATTTGTTATCCGAAGGTTTTGGAGTTTTGGGTGAAAGGTAAATTTTAAAAAAAAGTGATAATAAAAAACAACAAACATAAAAATAAATTTTCCTTCTTCTTCTTGTTGTGGCGCTACACTCCGGGGTGGACCTGGGCCGAAAACCAACATGCCTCTCCACCCAGCACGATCTTTCGCCAACTGTCTGCAGTTGCGCACTCCAAGTTGGTTGAGGTCCTTCTCCACTTTTGTGCGCCACTTAAGTCTAGGTCGCCCTCTGTTGCGTTGTCCCAATGCCTCGGATTCAAGGACTTTTCGGGCCGGAACAGTGGTGTCCATACGCTCTACATGGCCTAGCCATCTTAAGCGTTATATCCGTAGACGCTTGACGAGGCGCATTTCGCTGTAAAGTCTATAGAGTTCGTCGTTAAATCTTCTCCTCCATATGCCATCAATGCAGACAGAACCAAAAATCGTACGCGAAACTTTTCTCTCGAAGAGACTAAGGGCTCCCTCATCCGCCTTTGCTAACGCCCAAGATTCTGCGACATATAGTAGGACGGGGACGATCAATCTGTTATATAAAACGAGCTTAGTCCTTCGAGAGAGGGCTTTATTACTCAATTGCCTCTTGAGCCCAAAGAAACAGCGATTGGCAAGAGAGATTCTGCGTTTGATTTCGGTACTGATGTTTTTGTCCCTGTTTACCGCGGAGCCGAGGTAGAAAAGGTCGTTGACTAGCTCGAAGTTTCTGCTGCCTAGGTGACGTCTCCGCCAGAGACGTCAATGTTGTGTGTCCTTCCTTGATGATAGCATGTACTTCGTTTTGCAATTATTTACCACCAGACCAATTTAAGCCGCTTCCGCTTCAATATCAGCAAAACTGGACATGGCACTGTATAGCTCGTCTCTATGCACACTGTCATATGCAGCCTTGAAATCGACGAATAGGTGGTGAGTGTCAATTTGCATTTCTTGAGTCTTTTCCAGGATCTGCCGTAATGTGAAGATCTGGTCTGCTGTGCACTTCCCTGGCCTGAAACCACACTGGTAGGGACCTATCAGGTCATGGACAAACGGCTTCAGACGCCCACACAATTCGGCAGAGAGGATCTTGTATGCGATGTTCAGGAGACTTATCCCTCGGTAGTTGGCGCAGTCAAAGGGCTCTCCTTTTTTGTGAACCGGGCAAACGACGCTGAGATTTCACTCATCGGGCATGCTTTCCTCCGACCATATCTTACAGATGCGATGGTGCATGCGCCCAACCAGGTCATCTCCAGCTGCTTTAAATAGTTCTGTAGACAGTCCGTCCGCTCCAGCAGCTTTGTTCGACTTCAGCGTGGATATTGCTATCGTCACCTCGTCTAAGTCAGGGGAAACGGAATGCTTGACTACCATCGTCCAAATTGAGTGGAACATTCTGAATAACAGCGGTATTTGTGCAGTCATCGCCGTTAAGCTGTCTACAGAAATGATCCTTCCAGATACTCAGCACAGACTGCGACTCTACTACGAGTTGTCCGTTTATATCCTTCGGATAGCTGTTGGTAAAACTTTCGGACTTCATTCCTGCCATAGCACCTTTGCATTTCCTCGACCGCGCGCTTCTCATGCTCCTTCTTTTTCCTTCCGAGAAAACGGTGCCATGGGTTCCTTCTGGGTGGTGACGGGTAACCCAGCACATCAGTGGCAGCTACTTTGATGGCTTCTTGACAGCGTTTCCATTCTTTTTTTATGCTTAGTGCAGGAAACGTTGAACTCTGAGCGAGTTTCAGAGAGACTCGGTCGGCAAAGTTCCCAGCAATCAGCTGCGATTGTAGCTTTTCGACGTCAAACCGTTTTGGCCTTTCTCGACTCCATTGCTCTCTCGATATCCGTGTTCTTACCGTGGCTACAACAAGATGATAATCCGAGTCAATGTTTGCACCTCGGAAGGTTCGGACATCGAGAATACTGGAGGAGTGTCTGACGTCGATCGCAACATGATTAATCTGGTTGACGGTTGATTGATCAGGAGATCGCCAGGACCCTTTGTGAATGTCCAGGTGTGGAAACCGCGTGCCAGCCACAGAGAAGTTCCGCCCCGAGGCGAAGTCCAACAGCCTGAGTCCGTTTCCGGATGTAATGTAGTGCAGGCTGTGTTTACCGATGACTCCTAGCCTAGACTAGCTCAAGCACTGCCTTTTCTCGCTATAGCAGTTGTTGTATTAGATATCGCAGTTCTTCATCGGTTTCATGCCAGGCCCATCCCATCGCACTTCCTGGATGGCGGTAATGTCTGCCTTGTAGCAATCAAGTCGTCTGTTAAAGGACCTCACATTCCACATGCAAAACTGAAAATCGTTGTTTTTATAACGTTTGTTGATTCGTCAACAGTGGGTCCTACATTATTCGAGGC
Organism: Eristalinus aeneus; assembly: GCA_955652365.1. Taxonomy (NCBI): domain Eukaryota; kingdom Metazoa; phylum Arthropoda; class Insecta; order Diptera; family Syrphidae; genus Eristalinus; species Eristalinus aeneus. Next base: position 15,964 of record CATPCP010000147.1, read on the forward strand.
ATTTCGGCATTTATGAAGGTTTTTTACGTTGTGAGGAAGTAAACCCCACGCATAGCCCGCAGACTGGTAAGCCAGACCCATTATTTAAGCCCTCGGGCAGAGGGTATTGCTGTATACATTGGTTCACCATACAACGGGTGTTGTGATGGCTATCCAGGGGGCGCCGCGTGGTGGTTGTATGTCAACTTGACCTGTGCACTAACGAGGATAGCCTTGGCAGCTCGCCATGTTGAGCGCAATCAACGACGTTACCTCGCGTGCACAGGGCCATGCCCCCCTTTGTTCGGAGTCAGTAAGTTAAAATTGGGATCAACATTAGATTACTGCTATTGTTTAAGTACTTGTTTGTATAGCATGTAAAGAAAATGAAAGCATGAATAAAAAATAAATTGAAAACGAAAAACGAAAACGATACGTCATCTACGCTATCACATATATCCCAACGGTTTTAACAAGTATCAAACACGCCCAAGCTCCCTGCTCAACACCAATTTTTCGAATTTTTTACGGCACCTTCTCTTTCGAGCAGCTGACAACACTCAGAGAGTAATAACTGTCTAAGAAAGCTTCTTAAATCTCGCCGTTCGGAGTCGGCAAAAAACTGTAGGTCCCTTCTACTCTTGAGAGAACAGTAGCGCGCACAACACGAGTAGTTGATGAGCAAGCTAGGCCCTGGTCCACTTTGTTGTACACAGAACAAACAACAACAAAACAGCATGATATCGAAGACAACCTCTGTAAGGAGGCAAATAGACTGCAATGGTCGCCTATTGGCCCAGTGGCAAACCCGATAGGTGGCAAAAGAAGCTTCCGGCGAAAAGACCACTTAATACAAAGATGTCAGTGCGGTGAACAGAGGGGAGGGAGCGGAGGTACGCGCTCTTTTACAAAGCTTAATGCTGTAGATTAAGGTCATGAATGAAGTTGACAGGTTGATACCAGGAAAATCATTTGCGAGGCGTTCAAAGCCAACTTCGATTTTGAGCTTAACGAGATTGATTTACTTAGTCTTAGGAAAGCATTGGGCGGTATTCAAATTGCCATCGTGGGCCTGCCAATGCACAATGGAAATATAATTTTTTGTTCAGGTTTCGAATTTAAGCAAACAACACAGCTTGTTGATAAAACTTTAAACTACGATCGCTTGACCGCTTCAAACCCAGTAGTGTTTCAAGGAGACTTTCTGTTTCTGGTGTCAAATTACTAAGCCCGATAACGCACACCACTGGGGTTGCAAGTGTCAGGTACTTCGGAAAGCATTAGCACGGGAAATAGAATGAAAGTGTTCCAGATAACGCATAATCATTGCGCCGCCGGTCTTGCGCGGCTGCTGACAAAGACAATATAAGAAAGGAATGTAGACGTTGTAGTTAAAAGTAAAGTAAAAAGTAAAAAGTAAATAAAAGTATAGATATGGAAATTGATAATATGTCTAAACCACACAGGTCCCAGGATGCATGCGGCCCAATTTGTCTTAAAGCGCAAAGGAATGTCAGCGACTTAGAAACATGTCAGAATTTCAAGAACGTGCGTGAACGAGCGTGAGTTGTAAAAGGCCATATAAACGAGCAAAGCAAGATGCTTTATAAAACTTTCTGACTAAGCCTTGGTTTAAAAACAAAGAAGCTACCGGGCCACATGGCATCCCGAATAAAGCGGTGAAGGCAACAGCTACGATCAGACCAGATATTTTTCAACATGCTTTGGGGAATGCCTTGTAGAGGGAGTCTTTCCCCCACAGTGGAAACATCAATCCGTACTTCTCTTATCGACATGTGCACACCGCTTATCTGATGAAGAAAGTTATGAACTATTTGACAAACAGGAGACTTATGTTTAACACAGATTGTGGCGTAAAATCGTATAACATAGTAGCTAACGCTCCGCAGGCATAAGCCCTCGGACCTCTACTGTGGAGTATAATGTATAATGTATAATTGCATTCTACGAATCGCGATTCCAGATGGAGTGTAAATACTTGACTTTGTTGAGTACTTTGCTATCGTTATTGTGGCAAAGCTTATTTAGAACGTGGAGGCTCCTACGAATACAGCGTCATGGAACTTGCGGCACACAAAGCGGAGGTGGTGGTTACAACGGTTAGCAAGAAGGTGAAATATGCCAACTTCATACTAAGAGATCAGACAATTTGGTCCAAGGAATGCGTGAAGTACCTATAAGTCATGTTGGACAACAGGCTCTCGTTCAGGCAACACGTAAGGTTTATTAAAAAGAAGGCTTGACTTGTACAAGGAGCACCTTGAATCTTTCCAAATACTGGTGAACCCGGTTTTGCACGGAGAATTCAGTTCTCCTGTATGCAACTCATATTTAAGGTAGAGTACGGCGTACAAACCTTCCGGAATATGATCTATCATTTCAGAAATGCTACCAATAAACATTTTTACATAGAGCATATAAGAGTGTTCCACCTAACCGTGGACTGATATCCAACCGAACTTACTAAAGGAGAATAACGAGCTGCGTCCATATCAAACTGGCATGCCACATGGGACAACTCCACAAAAGGCAAATGGAAGCATGTAAATAGAAGGTGGAAGTGCACAAAAACCAATGTAGAAGTGGAAGTGCACACCAAATAGGCTGAAGTAGAAAGCGCCTCATCCCATAGTACCGCGTAAATAATAACAATAATATATAATAAATAATAATACTCAACGATAGTTCCGCGGGTGATTGAAGTGTGTAAAGTGAGGGTTTAGTACATATGCGTTTTCCCGTAATCAATTATCACGGGTGCAAATCATGCATGCTGACAGCTCGGGCTGCTAGTATCGTCGGAATATTATAACATCCTTGTTCGTATCACAAACCACAAAAAAAAATAAACATATGGCTATAGTGAAATGCTATATTCAGATGAATATAATCATTAGTATCCTTGAGTGGTACCTCTCAGCACACGAGTAAATTATATTCAATTTGTTGTCCATCCAAAGCTTCCAGCCCATGTATGTAAGACAAAAGCTTTGCAACATCAGATGGTTTATTGTCAATAAGAGACCAGCCACCAGGATCGTCGGCTTCTACAGCTTGAGTCTTTCACATAATTCTACGAAATAATAATAATAAATTATAATGATTATTATTATCATTATTATTATTATTTTTATTATTATTATTATTATTATTATTATTATTATTATTAATATTATTATTATTATTATTATTATTATTATTATTATTATTATTATTATTATTATTATTATTATAACTATTATTATTATTATTATTATTATTAATATTATTATTATTATTATTATTATTATTATTATTATTATTAATATTATTATTATTGTTATTATTATTATTATTATTATTATTATTATTATTATTATTATTATTATTATTATTATTATTATTATTATTATTATTAATATTATTATTATTATTATTATTATTATTATTATTATTATTATTATTATTATTATTATTATTATTATTATTATTATTATTATTATTATTATTATTATTATTATTATTATTATTATTATTATTATTATTATTATTATTATTATTATTATTATTATTATTATTATTATTATTAATACTATTATTATTATTATTATTATTATTATTATTATTATTATTATTATTATTATTATTATTATTATTATAACTATTATTATTATTATTATTATTATTATTAATATTATTATTATTATTATTATTATTATTATTATTATTATTATTATTAATATTATTATTATTGTTATTATATTATTATTATTATATTATTATTATTATTATTATTATTATTATTATTATTATTATTATTAATATTATTATTATTATTATTATTATTATTATTATTATTAATATTATTATTATTGTTATTATTATTATTATTATTAGTTATTATTATTATTATTATTATTATTATTATTATTATTATTATTATTATTATTATTATTATTATATTATTATTATTATTATTATTATTATTATTATTATTATTATTATTATTATTATTATTATTATTATTATTAGTATTATTATTATTATTATTATTATTATTATTATTATTATTATTATTATTATTATTATTATTATTATTATTATTATTAATATTATTATTATTATTATTATTATTATTATTATTATTATAACTATTATTATTATTATATTAATATTATTATTATTATTATTATTATTATTATTATTATTAATATTATTATTATTGTTATTATTATTATTATTATTATTATTATTATTATTATTATTAATATTATTATTATTATTATTATTATTATTATTATTATTATTATTATTATTATTATTATTATAACTATTATTATTATTATTATTATTATTAATATTATTATTATTATTATTATTATTATTATTATTATTATTAATATTATTATTATTGTTATTATTATTATTATTATTATTATTATTATTATTATTATTATTATTATTATTATTATTATAACTATTATTATTATTATTATTAATTATTAATATTATTATTATTATTATTATTATTATATTATTAATATTATTATTATTGTTATTATTATTATTATTATTATTATTATTATTATTATTATTATTATTATTATTATTATTATTATTATTATTATTATTATTATTATTATTATTATTATTATTATTATTATTATTATTATTATTATTATTATTATTATTATTATTATTATTATTATTATTATTATTATTATTATTATTATTATTATTATTATTATTATTATTATTATTATTATTATTATTATTATTATTATTATTAATATTATTATTATTGTTATTATTATTATTATTATTATTATTATTATTATTATTATTATTATTATTATTATTATTATTAATTATTATATTATTATTATTATTATTATTATTATTATTATTATTATTATTATTATTATTATTATTATTATTATTATTATTATTATTATTATTATTATTATTATTATTATTATAACTATTATTATTATTATTATTATTATTAATATTATTATTATTATTATTATTATTATTATTATTATTATTATTATTATTATTATGTATTATTATTATTATTATTATTATTATTATTATTATTATTATTATTATTATTATTATTATTATTATTATTATTATTATTAATATTATTATTATTATTATTATTATTATTATTATTATTATTATTATTATTATTATTATTATTATTATTAATATATTATTATTATTATTATTATTATTATTATTATTATTATTATTATTATATTATTATTATTATTATTATTATTATTAATATTATTATTATTATTATTATTATTATTATTATTATTATAACTATTATTATTATTATTATTATTATTAATATTATTATTATTATTATTATTATTATTATTATTATTAATATTATTATTATTGTTATTATTATTATTATTATTATTATTATTATTATTATTATATTATTATTATTATTATTATTATTATTATTATTATTATTATTATTATTATTATTAATATTATTATTATTATTATTATTATTATTATTATTATTATTATATTATTATTATTATTATTATTATTATTATTATTATATTATTATTATTATTATTATTATTATTATTATTATTATTATTATTATTATTATTATTATTATTATTATTATTATTATTATTATTATTATTATTATTATTATTATTATTATTATTATTATTATTATTATTATTATTATTATTATTATTATTATTATTATTATTATTATTATTATTATTATTATTATTATTATATTATTATTATTATTATTATTATTATTATTATTATTATTATTATTATTATTATTATTTTATTATTATTATTATTATTATTATTATTATTATTATTATTATTATTATTATTATTATTATTATTATTATTATTATTATTATTATTATTATTATTATTATTATTATTATTATTATTATTATTATTATTATTATTATTATTATTATTATTATTATTATTATTATTATTATTATTAATTATTATTATAATATTATTATTATTATTATTATTATTATTATTATTATTATTATTATTATTATTATTATTATTATTATTATTATTATTATTATTATTATTATTATTATTATTATTATTATTATTATTATTATTATTATTATTATTATTATTATTATTATTATTATTATTATTATTATTATTATTATTATTAATTATTATTATTATTATTATTATTATTATTAGTATTATTATTATTATTTATTAGTATTATTATTAGTATTATTATTAGTATTATTATTAGTATTATTATTATTATTTATTATTATTATTAGTATTATTATTAGTATTATTATTAGTATTATTATTATTAGTATTATTATTATTATTATTATTATTATTATTATTATTATTATTATTATTATTATTATTATTATTATTATTATTATTATTATTATTATTATTATTATTATTATTTATTATTATTATTATTATTATTATTATTATTATTATTATTATTATTATTATTATTATTATTATTATTATTATTATTATTATTATTATTATTAT
>CATPCP010000148.1:0-56776 GCA_955652365.1 Eristalinus aeneus
AAATTTTGGAATTTTGAATTTTGAGATTGTAAAATTTTTAAATTTTTAAATTTCTAAATTCTAAAATTTTGAAATTTTGAAATTTTGAAATTTTGAACTTTTGAAATTTTGAAATTTTGAAATTTTGAAATTTAAAAATTTTGAAATTTTGAAATTTTGAAATTTTGAAATTTTGAAATTTGGAAATTTTGAAATTTCGAAATTTTGAAATTTTGAAATTTTTTGAAATTTTGAAATTTTGAAATTTTTTGAAATTTTGAAATTTTGAATTTAAAATTTTTAAATTTTTAAATTCCTAAATTTCTGAATGTTGAAATTTTGAAATATTGAAATTTTGAAACTTTCAAATTTTAAAATTTTGAAATTTGAAATTTTGAAATTTTGAAATTTTGAAATTTTGAAATTTTGAAATTTTGAAATTTTGAAATTTTGAAATTTTGAAATTTTGAAATTTTGAAATTTTGAATTTTTGGAAATTTGAAATTTTAAAATTTTGAAATTTTGAAATTTTGAAATTTTGAAATTTCGAAATTTTGAAATTTTGAAATTTTAAAATTTTAAAATTTTGAAATTTTGAAATTTCGAAATTTGGAAATTTTGAAATTTTGAAATTTTGAAATTTTGAAATTTTGAAATTTTGAAATTTTGAAATTTTGAAATTTTGAAATTTTGGAATTTTGAAATTTTGAGATTGTAAAATTTTTAAATTTTTAAATTTCTAAATTCTAAAATTTTGAAATTTTGAAATTTTGAAATTTTGAACTTTTGAAATTTTGAAATTTAGAAATTTTGAAATTTTGAAATTTTGAAATTTTAAAATTTTGAATTTTTGAAATTTTGAAATCTTGAAATTTTGAAATTTTGAAATTTTGAAATTCTGAAATTTTGAAATTTTGAAATTTTGAAATTTTGAAATTTTGAAATTTTAAAATTTTGAAATTTTGAAATTTTGAAATTTTGAAATTTTGAACTTTTGAATTTTGAAATTTTGAAATTTTGAAATTTTGAAATTTTGAAATTTTAAAATTTTGAAATTTTGAAATTTTGAACTTTTGAATTTTGAAATTTTGAAATTTTGATGAAATTTTGAAATTTTGAAATTTTGAAATTTTGAAATTTTGAAATTTTAAAATTTTGAAATTTTGAAATATTGAAATTTTGAAATTTTGAAATTTTGAAATTTTGAAATTTTGAAATTTTGAAATTTTGAAATTTTGAAATTTTGAAATTTTGAAATTTTGAAATTTTGAAATTTTGAAATTTTGAAATTTTGAAATTTTGGAATTTTGAAATTTTGAGATTGTAACTTTTTTAAATTTTTTAAATTTCTAAATTCTAAAATTTTGAAATTTTGAAATTTTGAAATTTTGAAATTTTGAAATTTTGAAATTTTGAAATTTAAAATTTTTAAATTTTTAAATTCTTAAATTTCTGAATGCTGAAATTTTGAAATATTGAAATTTTGAAACTTTCAAATTTGAAAATTTTGAAATTTTGAAATTTTGAAATTTTGAAATTTTGAAATTTTGAAATTTTGAATTTTTGGAATTTTGAAATTTTGAAATTTTGAAATTTTGAAATTTTGAAATTTTGAAATTTTAAAATTTTAAAATTTTGAAATTTTGAAATTTCGAAATTTGGAAATTTTGAAATTTTGAAATTTTGAAATTTTGAAATTTTGAAATTTTGAAATTTTGAAATTTTGAAATTTTGAAATTTTGAAATTTTAAAATTTTGAAATTTTGAAATTTTGAAATTTTGATATTTTGAAATTTTGAAATTTTGGAATTTTGAAATTTTGAGATTGTAAAATTTTTAATTTTTTAAATTTCTAAATTCTAAAATTTTGAAATTTTGAAATTTTGAAATTTTGAACTTTTGAAATTTTGAAATTTTGAAATTTTGAAATTTTAAAATTTTGAAATTTTGAAATTTTGAAATTTTGAAATTTTGAAATTTTGAAATTTTGAAATTTTGAAATTTTGAAATTTTGAAATTTTGAAATTTTGAAATTTTGAAATTTCGAAATTTTGAAATTTTGAAACTTTGAAATTTTGAAATTTTTTGAAATTTTGAAATTTTGAAATTTTTTGAAATTTTGAAATTTTGAAATTTTGAAATTTTGAAATTTTGAAATTTAAAATTTTTAAATTTTTAAATTCTTAAATTTCTGAATGTTGAAATTTTGAAATATTGAAATTTTGAAACTTTCAAATTTTAAAATTTTGAAATTTTGAAATTTTGAAATTTTGAAATTTTGAAATTTTGAAATTTTGAAATTTTGAATTTTTGGAATTTTGAAATTTTGAAATTTTGAAATTTTGAAAGTTTGAAATTTTGAAATTTTGAAATTTTAAAATTTTGAAATTTTAAAATTTTAAAATTTTGAAATTTTGAAATTTCGAAATTTGGAAATTTTGAAATTTTGAAATTTTGAAATTTTGAAATTTTGAAATTTTGAAATTTTGAAATTTTGAAATTTTGAAATTTTGAAATTTTGAAATTTTGAAATTTTGAAATTTTGAAATTTTGAAATTTTGAAATTTTGAAATTTAGGAATTTTGAAATTTTGAGATTGTAAAATTTTTAAATTTTTAAATTTCTAAATTCTAAAATTTTGGAATTTTGAAATTTTGAACTTTTGAAATTTTGAAATTTAGACATTTTGAAATTTTAAAACTTTGAAATTTTGAAATTTTGAAATTTTGAAATTTTGAAATTTCGAAATTTTGAAATTTTGACATTTTGAAATTTTTTGAAATTTTGAAATTTTGTGAAATTTTGAAATTTTGAAATTTTGAAATTTTGAAATTTTGAAATTTTGAAATTTTGAAATTTTGAAATTTAAAATTTTTAAATTTTTAAATTCTTAAATTTCTGAATGTTGAAATTTTGAAATATTGAAATTTTGAAACTTTCAAATTTTAAAATTTTGAAATTTTGAAGTTTTGAAATTTTGAAATTTTGAAATTTTGAAATTTTGAAATTTTGAAATTTTGAAATTTTGAAATTTTGAAATTTTGAAATTTTGAAATTTTGAAATTTTGAAATTTTGAAATTTTGAAATTTTGAATTTTTTGAATTTTGAGATTTTGAAATTTTGAAATTTTGAAATTTTGAAATTTTGAAATTTTGAAATTTTGAAATTTTGAAATTTTGAAATTTTAAAATTTTTAAATTTTGAAATTTCGAAATTTTGAAACTTGAAAATTTGAAATTTTGAAATTTTGAAATTTCGAAATTTTGAAATTTAAAAATTCTGAAGTTTTGAAATTTTGAAATTTTGAGATTTTGATATTTTAAAATTTTGAAATTTTGAACTTTTGAAATTTTAAAATTTTTAGAATTGGAAATTTTGAAATTTTGGAATTTCTAAATTTTAAAAATTTGAAATTTTGAAATTTTGAAATTTTAGATTTTTGAAATTTTGAAATTTTGATATTTTGAAATTTTGAAATTTTGAAATTTTGAAATTTTGAAATTTTGAAATTTTGAAATTTTGAAATTTTCAAATTTTGAAATTTTGAAATTTTGAAATTTTGAAATTTTGAAATTTTGAAATTTTGAAATTTTGAAATTTTGAAATTTTGAAATTTTGAAATTTTGAAATTTTGAAATTTTGAAATTTTGAAATTTTGAATTTTTGGAAATTTGAAATTTTAAAATTTTGAAATTTTGAAATTTTGAAATTTTGAAATTTTGAAATTTTGAATTTTTGGAAATTTGAAATTTTAAAATTTTGAAATTTTGAAATTTTGAAATTTTGAAATTTTGAAATTTTGAAATTTTGAAATTTTGAAATTTTAAAATTTTTAAATTCCTAAATTTCTGAATGTTGAAATTTTGAAATATTAAAATTTTGAAACTTTCAAATTTTAAAATTTTGAAATTTTGAAATTTTGAAATTTTGAATTTTTGGAAATTTGAAATTTTAAAATTTTGAAATTTTGAAATTTTGAAATTTTGAAATTTTGAAATTTTGAAATTTTAAAATTTTGAAATTTTGAAATTTTGAAATTTTGTGAAATTTTGAAATTTTGAAATTTTGAAATTTTGAAATTTAAAATTTTTAAATTTTTAAATTCTTAAATTTCTGAATGTTGAAATTTTGAAATATTGAAATTTTGAAACTTTCAGATTTTAAAATTTTGAAATTTTGAAGTTTTGAAATTTTGAACTTTTGAAATTTTGAAATTTTGAAATTTTGAAATTTTGAAATTTTGAAATTTTGAAATTTTGAAATTTTGAAATTTTGAAATTTTGAATTTTTTGAATTTTGAGATTTTGAAATTTTGAAATTTTGAAATTTTGAAATTTTGAAATTTTGAAGTTTTGAAATTTTGAAATTTTGAAATTTTGAAATTTTGAAATTTTGAAATTTTGAAATTTTGAAATTTTGAAATTTTGAAATTTTGAAATTTTGAACTTTTGAATTTTGAAATTTTGATTAAATTTTGAAATTTTGAAATTTTGAAATTTTTAAAATTTTGAAATTTTGAAATTTTGAAATTTTGAATTTTTGGAATTTTGAAATTTTGAAATTTTGAAATTTTGAAATTTTGAAATTTTGAAATTTTGAAATTTTGAAATTTTGAAATTTTGAAATTTTGAAATTTTAAAATTTTAAAATTTTGAAATTTTGAAATTTCGAAATTTGGAAATTTTGAAATTTTGAAATTTTGAAATTTTGAAATTTTGAAATTTTGAAATTTTGAAATTTTGAAATTTTGAAATTTTGAAATTGTGAAGTTTTGAAATTTTGAAATTTTGGAATTTTGAAATTTTGAGATTGTAAAATTTTTAAATTTTTAAATTTCTAAATTCTAAAATTTTGAAATTTTGAAATTTTGAAATTTTGAACTTTTGAAATTTTGAAATTTTGAAATTTTGAAATTTAAAAATTTTGAAATTTTGAAATTTTGAAATTTTGAAATTTGGAAATTTTGAAATTTCGAAATTTTGAAATTTTGAAATTTTGAAATTTTTTGAAATTTTGAAATTTTGAAATTTTTTGAAATTTTGAAATTTTGAAATTTAAAATTTTTAAATTTTTAAATTCCTAAATTTCTGAATGTTGAAATTTTGAAATATTGAAATTTTGAAACTTTCAAATTTTAAAATTTTGAAATTTTGAAATTTTGAAATTTTGAAATTTTGAAATTTTGAAATTTTGAAATTTTGAAATTTTGAAATTTTGAAATTTTGAAATTTTGAAATTTTGAATTTTTGGAAATTTGAAATTTTAAAATTTTGAAATTTTGAAATTTTGAAATTTTGAAATTTCGAAATTTTGAAATTTTGAAATTTTAAAATTTTAAAATTTTGAAATTTTGAAATTTCGAAATTTGGAAATTTTGAAATTTTGAAATTTTGAAATTTTGAAATTTTGAAATTTTGAAATTTTGAAATTTTGAAATTTTGAAATTTTGGAATTTTGAAATTTTGAGATTGTAAAATTTTTAAATTTTTAAATTTCTAAATTCTAAAATTTTGAAATTTTGAAATTTTGAAATTTTGAACTTTTGAAATTTTGAAATTTAGAAATTTTGAAATTTTGAAATTTTGAAATTTTAAAATTTTGAATTTTTGAAATTTTGAAATCTTGAAATTTTGAAATTTTGAAATTTTGAAATTCTGAAATTTTTAAATTTTGAAATTTTGAAATTTTGAAATTTTAAAATTTTGAAATTTTGAAATTTTGAAATTTTGAAATTTTGAACTTTTGAATTTTGAAATTTTGAAATTTTGAAATTTTGAAATTTTGAAATTTTGAAATTTTAAAATTTTGAAATTTTGAAATTTTGAACTTTTGAATTTTGAAATTTTGAAATTTTGATGAAATTTTGAAATTTTGAAATTTTGAAATTTTGAAATTTTGAAATTTTGAAATTTTAAAATTTTGAAATTTTGAAATATTGAAATTTTGAAGTTTTGAAATTTTGAAATTTTGAAATTTTGAAATTTTGAAATTTTGAAATTTTGAAATTTTGAAATTTTGAAATTTTGAAATTTTGAAATTTTGAAATTTTGAAATTTTGAAATTTTGAAATTTTGAAATTTTGAAATTTTGGAATTTTGAAATTTTGAGATTGTAACTTTTTTAAATTTTTTAAATTTCTAAATTCTAAAATTTTGAAATTTTGAAATTTTGAAATTTTGAAATTTTGAAATTTTGAAATTTAAAATTTTTAAATTTTTAAATTCTTAAATTTCTGAATGCTGAAATTTTGAAATATTGAAATTTTGAAACTTTCAAATTTGAAAATTTTGAAATTTTGAAATTTTGAAATTTTGAAATTTTGAAATTTTGAAATTTTGAATTTTTGGAATTTTGAAATTTTGAAATTTTGAAATTTTGAAATTTTGAAATTTTGAAATTTTAAAATTTTAAAATTTTGAAATTTTGAAATTTCGAAATTTGGAAATTTTGAAATTTTGAAATTTTGAAATTTTGAAATTTTGAAATTTTGAAATTTTGAAATTTTGAAATTTTGAAATTTTGAAATTTTGAAATTTTAAAATTTTGAAATTTTGAAATTTTGAAATTTTGATATTTTGAAATTTTGAAATTTTGGAATTTTGAAATTTTGAGATTGTAAAATTTTTAATTTTTTAAATTTCTAAATTCTAAAATTTTGAAATTTTGAAATTTTGAAATTTTGAACTTTTGAAATTTTGAAATTTTGAAATTTTGAAATTTTAAAATTTTGAAATTTTGAAATTTTGAAATTTTGAAATTTTGAAATTTTGAAATTTTGAAATTTTGAAATTTTGAAATTTTGAAATTTTAAAATTTTGAAATTTCGAAATTTTGAAATTTTGAAACTTTGAAATTTTGAAATTTTTTGAAATTTTGAAATTTTGAAATTTTTTGAAATTTTGAAATTTTGAAATTTTGAAATTTTGAAATTTTGAAATTTAAAATTTTTAAATTTTTAAATTCTTAAATTTCTGAATGTTGAAATTTTGAAATATTGAAATTTTGAAACTTTCAAATTTTAAAATTTTGAAATTTTGAAATTTTGAAATTTTGAAATTTTGAAATTTTGAAATTTTGAAATTTTGAATTTTTGGAATTTTGAAATTTTGAAATTTTGAAATTTTGAAAGTTTGAAATTTTGAAATTTTGAAATTTTAAAATTTTGAAATTTTAAAATTTTAAAATTTTGAAATTTTGAAATTTCGAAATTTGGAAATTTTGAAATTTTGAAATTTTGAAATTTTGAAATTTTGAAATTTTGAAATTTTGAAATTTTGAAATTTTGAAATTTTGAAATTTTGAAATTTTGAAATTTTGAAATTTTGAAATTTTGAAATTTAGGAATTTTGAAATTTTGAGATTGTAAAATTTTTAAATTTTTAAATTTCTAAATTCTAAAATTTTGGAATTTTGAAATTTTGAACTTTTGAAATTTTGAAATTTAGACATTTTGAAATTTTAAAACTTTGAAATTTTGAAATTTTGAAATTTTGAAATTTTGAAATTTCGAAATTTTGAAATTTTGACATTTTGAAATTTTTTGAAATTTTGAAATTTTGTGAAATTTTGAAATTTTGAAATTTTGAAATTTTGAAATTTTGAAATTTTTAAATTTTGAAATTTTGAAATTTAAAATTTTTAAATTTTTAAATTCTTAAATTTCTGAATGTTGAAATTTTGAAATATTGAAATTTTGAAACTTTCAAATTTTAAAATTTTGAAATTTTGAAGTTTTGAAATTTTGAAATTTTGAAATTTTGAAATTTTGAAATTTTGAAATTTTGAAATTTTGAAATTTTGAAATTTTGAAATTTTGAAATTTTGAAATTTTGAAATTTTGAAATTTTGAAATTTTGAAATTTTGAATTTTTTGAATTTTGAGATTTTGAAATTTTGAAATTTTGAAATTTGGAAATTTTGAAATTTTGAAATTTTGAAATTTTGAAATTTTGAAATTTTAAAATTTTTAAATTTTGAAATTTCGAAATTTTGAAACTTGAAAATTTGAAATTTTGAAATTTTGAAATTTCGAAATTTTGAAATTTAAAAATTCTGAAGTTTTGAAATTTTGAAATTTTGAGATTTTGATATTTTAAAATTTTGAAATTTTGAACTTTTGAAATTTTAAAATTTTTAGAATTGGAAATTTTGAAATTTTGGAATTTCTAAATTTTAAAAATTTGAAATTTTGAAATTTTGAAATTTTAGATTTTTGAAATTTTGAAATTTTGATATTTTGAAATTTTGAAATTTTGAAATTTTGAAATTTTGAAATTTTGAAATTTTGAAATTTTGAAATTTTCAAATTTTGAAATTTTGAAATTTTGAAATTTTGAAATTTTGAAATTTTGAAATTTTGAAATTTTGAAATTTTGAAATTTTGGAATTTTGAAACTTTGAAGTTTTGAAATTTTGAGATTTCTGAATTTTGAAATTTTGAAATTTTGAAATTTTGAAATTTTGAAATTTTGAAATTTTGAAATTTTGAAATTTTGAAATTTTGAAATTTTGAAATTTTGAAATATTGAAATTTTGGAATTTTGAAATTTTGAGATTGTAACTTTTTTAAATTTTTTAAATTTCTAAATTCTAAAATTTTGAAATTTTGAAATTTTGAACTTTTGAAATTTTGAAATTTTGAAATTTTGAAATTTTGAAATTTTGAAATTTTAAAATTTTGAAATATTGAAATTTTGAAATTTTGAAATTTTGAAATTTTGAAATTTTGAAATTTTGAAATTTTGAAATTTTGAAATTTTGAAATTTTGAAATTTTGAAATTTTGAAATTTTGAAATTTCGAAATTTTGAAATTTTGAAATTTTGAAATTTTTTGAAATTTTGAAATTTTGAAATTTTGAAATTTTGAAATTTTGAAATTTTGAAATTTAAAATTTTTAAATTTTTAAATTCTTAAATTTCTGAATGTTGAAATTTTGAAATATTGAAATTTTGAAACTTTCAAATTTGAAAATTTTGAAATTTTGAAATTTTGAAATTTTGAAATTTTGAAATTTTGAAATTTTGAAATTTTGAAATTTTGAAATTTTGAAATTTTGAATTTTTGGAATTTTGAAATTTTGAAATTTTGAAATTTTGAAATTTTGAAATTTTAAAATTTTAAAATTTTGAAATTTTGAAATTTCGATATTTGGAAATTTTGAAATTTTGAAATTTTGAAATTTTGAAATTTTGAAATTTTGAAATTTTGAAATTTTGAAATTTTGAAATTTTGAAATTTTGAAATTTTGAAATTTTGAAATTTTGAAATTTTGGAATTTTGAAATTTTGAGATTGTAAAATTTTTAATTTTTTAAATTTCTAAATTCTAAAATTTTTAAATTTTGAAATTTTGAACTTTTGAAATTTTGAAATTTTGAAATTTTGAAATTTTGAAATTTTGAAATTTTAAAATTTTGAAATTTTGAAATTTTGAAATTTTGAAATTTTGAAATTTTGAAATTTTGAAATTTTGAAATTTTGAAATTTTTAAATTTTGAAATTTTGAAATTTTGAAATTTCGAAATTTTGAAATTTTGAAACTTTGAAATTTTGAAATTTTTTGAAATTTTGAAATTTTGAAATTTTTTGAAATTTTGAAATTTTGAAATTTTGAAATTTTGAAATTTTGAAATTTTGAAATTTTGAAATTTTGAAATTTTGAAATTTAAAATTTTTAAATTTTTAAATTCTTAAATTTCTGAATGTTGAAATTTTGAAATATTGAAATTTTGAAACTTTCAAATTTTAAAATTTTGAAATTTTGAAATTTTGAAATTTTGAATTTTTGGAATTTTGAAATTTTGAAATTTTGAAATTTTGAAATTTTGAAATTTTGAAATTTTGAAATTTTGAGATTTTGAAATTTTGAAATTTTGAAATTTTGAAATTTTGAAATTTGGAAATTTTAAAATTTTGAAATTTTAAAATTTTAAAATTTTGAAATTTTGAAATTTCGAAATTTGGAAATTTTGAAATTTTGAAATTTTGAAATTTTGAAATTTTGAAATTTTGAAATTTTGAAATTTTGAAATTTTGAAATTTTGAAATTTTGAAATTTTGAAATTTAGGAATTTTGAAATTTTGAGATTGTAAAATTTTTAAATTTTTAAATTTCTAAATTCTAAAATTTTGGAATTTTGAAATTTTGAAATTTTGAAATTTCGAAATTTCGAAATTTTGAAATTTTGAAATTTTGAAATTTTGAAATTTTGACATTTTGAAATTTTTTGAAATTTTGAAATTTTGAAATTTTGTGAAATTTTGAAATTTAAAATTTTTAAATTTTTAAATTCTTAAATTTCTGAATGTTGAAATTTTGAAATATTGAAATTTTGAAACTTTCAGATTTTAAAATTTTGAAATTTTGAAGTTTTGAAATTTTGAAATTTTGAAATTTTGAAATTTTGAAATTTTGAAATTTTGAAATTTTGAAATTTTGAAATTTTGAAATTTTGAATTTTTTGAATTTTGAGATTTTGAAATTTTGAAATTTTGAAATTTTGAAGTTTTGAAATTTTGAAATTTTGAAATTTTGAAATTTTGAAATTTTGCAATTTTGAAATTTTGAAATTTTGAACTTTTGAATTTTGAAATTTTGATGAAATTTTGAAATTTTGAAATTTTGAAATTTTGAAATTTTGAAATTTTGAATTTTTGGAATTTTGAAATTTTGAAATTTTGAAATTTTGAAATTTTGAAATTTTGAAATTTTGAAATTTTGAAATTTTGAAATTTTGAAATTTTGAAATTTTGAAATTTTGAAATTTTAAAATTTTAAAATTTTGAAATTTTGAAATTTTGAAATTTTGAAATTTTGAAATTGTGATGTTTTGAAATTTTGAAATTTTGGAATTTTGAAATTTTGAGATTGTAAAATTTTTAAATTTTTAAATTTCTAAATTCTAAAATTTTGAAATTTTGAAATTTTGAAATTTTGAAATTTGGAAATTTTGAAATTTCGAAATTTTGAAATTTTGAAATTTTGAAATTTTTTGAAATTTTGAAATTTTGAAATTTTTTGAAATTTTGAAATTTTGAAATTTAAAATTTTTAAATTTTTAAATTCCTAAATTTCTGAATGTTGAAATTTTGAAATATTGAAATTTTGAAACTTTCAAATTTTAAAATTTTGAAATTTTGAAATTTTGAAATTTTGAAATTTTGAAATTTTGAAATTTTGAATTTTTGGAAATTTGAAATTTTAAAATTTTGAAATTTTGAAATTTTGAAATTTTGAAATTTCGAAATTTTGAAATTTCGAAATTTTGAAATTTTGAAATTTTAAAATTTTAAAATTTTGAAATTTTGAAATTTCGAAATTTGGAAATTTTGAAATTTTGAAATTTTGAAATTTTGAAATTTTGAAATTTTGAAATTTTGAAATTTTGAAATTTTGAAATTTTGAAATTTTGAAATTTTGAAATTTTGGAATTTTGAAATTTTGAGATTGTAAAATTTTTAAATTTTTAAATTTCTAAATTCTAAAATTTTGAAATTTTGAAATTTTGAAATTTTGAAATTTTGAAATTTTGAAATTCTGAAATTTTGAAATTTTGAAATTTTGAAATTTTGAAATTTTAAAATTTTGAAATTTTGAAATTTTGAAATTTTGAAATTTTGAACTTTTGAATTTTGAAATTTTGAAATTTTGAAATTTTGAAATTTTAAAATTTTGAAATTTTGAAATTTTGAACTTTTGAATTTTGAAATTTTGAAATTTTGATGAAATTTTGAAATTTTGAAATTTTGAAATTTTGAAATTTTAAAATTTTGAAATTTTGAAATATTGAAATTTTGAAATTTTGAAATTTTGAAATTTTGAAATTTTGAAATTTTGAAATTTTGAAATTTTGAAATTTTGAAATTTTGAAATTTTGAAATTTTGAAATTTTGAAATTTTGGAATTTTGAAATTTTGAGATTGTAACTTTTTTAAATTTTTTAAATTTCTAAATTCTAAAATTTTGAAATTTTGAAATTTTGAAATTTTGAACTTTTGAAATTTTGAAATTTTGAAATTTTGAAATTTTAAAATTTTGAAATATTGAAATTTTGAAATTTTGAAATTTTGAAATTTTGAAATTTTGAAATTTTGAAATTTTGAAATTTTGAAATTTTGAAATTTTGAAATTTTGAAATTTTGAAATTTTGAAATTTCGAAATTTTCAAATTTTGAAATTTCGAAATTTTGAAATTTTGAAATTTTTAAATTTTTTGAAATTTTGAAATTTTGAAATTTTGAAATTTTGAAATTTAAAATTTTTAAATTTTTAAATTCTTAAATTTCTGAATGTTGAAATTTTGAAATATTGAAATTTTGAAACTTTCAAATTTGAAAATTTTGAAATTTTGAAATTTTGAAATTTTGAAATTTTGAAATTTTGAAATTTTGAAATTTTGAAATTTTGAATTTTTGGAATTTTGAAATTTTGAAATTTTGAAATTTTGAAATTTTGAAATTTTGAAATTTTGAAATTTTGAAATTTTGAAATTTTAAAATTTTGAAATTTTGAAATTTCGAAATTTGGAAATTTTGAAATTTTGAAATTTTGAAATTTTGAAATTTTGAAATTTTGAAATTTTAAAATTTTAAAATTTTGAAATTTTGAAATTTTGAAATTTTGAAATTTTGAAATTTTGAAATTTTGGAATTTTGAAATTTTGAGATTGTAAAATTTTTAATTTTTTAAATTTCTAAATTCTAAAATTTTGAAATTTTGAAATTTTGAAATTTTGAACTTTTGAAATTTTGAAATTTTGAAATTTTGAAATTTTGAAATTTTGAAATTTTAAAATTTTGAAATTTTGAAATTTTGAAATTTTGAAATTTTGAAATTTTGAAATTTTGAAATTTTGAAATTTTGAAATTTTGAAATTTTGAAATTTTGAAATTTTGAAATTTCGAAATTTTGAAATTTTGAAACTTTGAAATTTTGAAATTTTGAAATTTTTTGAAATGTTGAAATTTTGAAATTTTGAAATTTTGAAATTTTGAAATTTAAAATTTTTAAATTTTTAAATTCTTAAATTTCTGAATGTTGAAATTTTGAAATATTGAAATTTTGAAACTTTCAAATTTTAAAATTTTGAAATTTTGAAATTTTGAATTTTTGGAATTTTGAAATTTTGAAATTTTGAAATTTTGAAATTTTGAAATTTTGAAATTTTGAAATTTTGAAATTTTGAAATTTTGAAATTTTAAAATTTTGAAATTTTAAAATTTTAAAATTTTGAAATTTTGAAATTTCGAAATTTGGAAATTTTGAAATTTTGAAATTTTGAAATTTTGAAATTTTGAAATTTTGAAATTTTGAAATTTTGAAATTTTGAAATTTTGAAATTTTGAAATTTTGAAATTTTGAAATTTAGGAATTTTGAAATTTTGAGATTGTAATATTTTTAAATTTTTAAATTTCTAAATTCTAAAATTTTGGAATTTTGAAATTTTGAAATTTTGAACTTTTGAAATTTTGAAATTTAGACATTTTGAAATTTTAAAATTTTGAAATTTTGAAATTTTGAAATTTCGAATTTCGAAATTTTGAAATTTTGAAATTTTGAAATTTTGAAATTTCGAAATTTTGAAATTTTGACATTTTGAAATTTTTTGAAATTTTGAAATTTTGAAATTTTGTGAAATTTTGAAATTTTGAAATTTTGAAATTTTGAAATTTTGAAATTTTGAAATTTTGAAATTTTGAAATTTAAAATTTTTAAATTTTTAAATTCTTAAATTTCTGAATGTTGAAATTTTGAAATATTGAAATTTTGAAACTTTCAAATTTTAAAATTTTGAAATTTTGAAGTTTTGAAATTTTGAAATTTTGAAATTTTGAAATTTTGAAATTTTGAAATTTTGAAATTTTGAAATTTTGAAATTTTGAAATTTTGAAATTTTGAAATTTTGAAATTTTGAAATTTTGAAATTTTGAA
The DNA here is from genome assembly GCA_955652365.1 of Eristalinus aeneus. NCBI lineage: Eukaryota > Metazoa > Arthropoda > Insecta > Diptera > Syrphidae > Eristalinus > Eristalinus aeneus. Next base: position 13,913 of record CATPCP010000148.1, read on the forward strand.
ATTTTGAATTTTTTTAATTTTGAGATTTTGAAATTTTGAAATTTTGAAATTTTGAAATTTGGAAATTTTGAAATTTTGAAATTTTGAAATTTTGGAATTTTGAAATTTTGAAATTTTGAAATTTTTAAATTTTGAAATTTCGAAATTTTGAAACTTGAAAATTTGAAATTTTGAAATTTTGAAATTTCGAAATTTTGAAATTTAAAAATTCTGAAGTTTTGAAATTTTGAAATTTTGAGATTTTGATATTTTAAAATTTTGAAATTTTGAACTTTTGAAATTTTAAAATTTTTAGAATTGGAAATTTTGAAATTTTGGAATTTCTAAATTTTAAAAATTTGAAATTTTGAAATTTTGAAATTTTAGATTTTTGAAATTTTGAAATTTTGATATTTTGAAATTTTGAAATTTTGAAATTTTGAAATTTTGAAATTTTGAAATTTTGAAATTTTGAAATTTTGAAATTTTGAAATTTTGAAATTTTCAAATTTTCAAATTTTGAAATTTTGAAATTTTGAAATTTTGAAATTTTGAAATTTTGAAATTTTGAAATTTTGAAATTTTGAAATTTTGGAATTTTGAAATTTTGAAGTTTTGAAATTTTGAGATTTCTAAATTTTGAAATTTTGAAATTTTGAAATTTTGAAATTTTGAAATTTTGAAATTTTGAAATTTTGAAATTTTGAAATTTTGAAATTTTGAAATTTTGAAATTTTAAAAATTTTGAAATTTGGAATTTGGAAATTTTGAAATTTTGAAATTTTGAAATTTTGAAATTTGGAAATTTTGAAATTTTTAAATTTTTAAATTTTTAAATTTCTAAATTCTAAAATTTTGAAATTTTGAAATTTTAAAATTTTGAAATTTTGTAATTTTGAAATTTTGAAATTTTGAACTTTTGAAATTTTAAAATTTTTAGAATTTGAAATTTTGAAATTTTGAAATTTTGAAATTTTGAAATATTGAAATTTTGAAATTTTGAAATTTTTTGAAATTTTGAAATTTTGAAATTTTGAAATTTTGAAATTTTGAAATTTTGAAATATTGAAATTTTGAAATTTTGAAATTTTGAAGTTTTGAAATGTTGAAATTTAAAATTTTTAAATTTTTAAATTCTTAAATTTCTAAATGTTGAAATTTTGAAATTTTGAAATTTTGAAACTTTAAAATTTTGATATTTTGAAATTTTGAAATTTTGAAATTTTGAAATTTTGAAATTTCCAAATTTTGAAATTTTGAAATTTCTAAATTCTAAAATTTTGAAATTTTGAAATTTTAAAATTTTGAAATTTTGTAATTTTGAAATTGTGAATTTTTAAAATTTTGAAATTTTGAAATTTTGAACTTTTGAAATTTTAAAATTTTTAGAATTTGAAATTTTGAAATTTTGGAATTTTGAAATTTTAAAATTTTGAAATTTTGAAATTTTGAAATATTAAAATTTTAAAATTTTGAAGTCTTGAAATTATGAAATTTTAAAATTTTGAAATTTTGAAATTTTGAAATTTTGAAATTTTGAAATTTCGAAATTTTGAAATTTTGAAATTTTGAAATTTCGAAATTTTGAAATTTTGACATTTTGAAATTTTTTGAAATTTTGAAATTTTGAAATTTTGTGAAATTTTGAAATTTTGAAATTTTGAAATTTTGAAATTTTGAAATTTTGAAATTTTGAAATTTTGAAATTTAAAATTTTTAAATTTTTAAATTCTTAAATTTCTGAATGTTGAAATTTTGAAATATTGAAATTTTGAAACTTTCAAATTTTAAAATTTTGAAATTTTGAAGTTTTGAAATTTTGAAATTTTGAAATTTTGAAATTTTGAAATTTTGAAATTTTGAAATTTTGAAATTTTGAAATTTTGAAATTTTGAAATTTTGAAATTCTTAAATTTTGAAATTTTGAATTTTTTGAATTTTGAGATTTTGAAATTTTGAAATTTTGAAATTTTGAAATTTTGAAATTTTGAAATTTTGAAATTTTGAAATTTTGAAATTTTGAAATTTTGAAATTTTGAAACTTTGAAATTTTAAAATTTTAAAATTTTGAAATTTTGAAATTTCGAAATTTTGAAATTTTGAAATTTTGAAATTTTGAAATTTTAAAATTTTGAAATTTTGAAATTTTGAAATTTTGAAATTATGAAATTTTGAACTTTTGAATTTTGCAATTTTGAAATTTTGATGAAATTTTGAAATTTGGAAATTTTGAAATTTTGAAATTTTGAAATTTTGAAATTTTTAAATTTTGAAATTTCGAAATTTTGAAACTTTAAATTTTGAAATTTTGAAATTTCGAAATTTTAAAATTTAAAAATTCTGAAGTTTTGAAATTTTGAAATTTTGAGATTTTGATATTTTAAAATTTTGAAATTTTGATCTTTTGAAATTTTAAAATTTTTAGAATTGGAAATTTTGACTTTTGGAATTTCTAAATTTTAAAAATTTGAAATTTTGAAATTTTGAAATTTTGAAATTTTAGATTTTTGAAATTTTGAAATTTTGATATTTTGAAATTTTGAAATTTTGAAATTTTGAAATTTTGAAGTTTTGAAATTTTGAAATTTTGAAATTTTGAAATTTTGAAATTTTGAAATTTTGAAATTTTGAAATTTTGAAATTTTGAAATTTTGAAATTTTGAAATTTTGAAATTTTGAAATTTTGAAATTTTGGAATTTTGAAATTTTGAAGTTTTGAAATTTTGAAATTTCTAAATTTTGAAATTTTGAAATTTTGAAATTTTGAAATTTTGAAATCTTAAAATTTTGAAATTTTGAAATTTGGAATTTGGAAATTTTCAAATTTTGAAATTTTGAAATTTGGAAATTTTGAAATTTTGAAATTTTGAAATTTTTAAATTTCTAAATTCTAAAATTTTGAAATTTTCAAATTTTAAAATTTTGAAATTTTGTAATTTTGAAATTTTGAATTTTTAAAATTTTGAAATTTTGAAATTTTGAACTTTTGAAATTTTAAAATTTTTAAAATTTTTTGAAATTTTGAAATTTTGAAATTTTGAAATTTTGAAATTTTGAAATTTTGAGATTTTGATATTTTAAAATTTTGAAATTTTGATCTTTTGAAATTTTAAAATTTTTAGAATTGGAAATTTTGACTTTTGGAATTTCTAAATTTTAAAAATTTGAAATTTTGAAATTTTGAAATTTTGAAATTTTAGATTTTTGAAATTTTGAAATTTTGATATTTTGAAATTTTGAAATTTTGAAATTTTGAAATTTTGAAGTTTTGAAATTTTGAAATTTTGAAATTTTGAAATTTTGAAATTTTGAAATTTTGAAATTTTGAAATTTTGAAATTTTGAAATTTTGAATTTTTTTAATTTTGAGATTTTGAAATTTTGAAATTTTGAAATTTTGAAATTTGGAAATTTTGAAATTTTGAAATTTTGAAATTTTGGAATTTTGAAATTTTGAAATTTTGAAATTTTTAAATTTTGAAATTTCGAAATTTTGAAACTTGAAAATTTGAAATTTTGAAATTTTGAAATTTCGAAATTTTGAAATTTAAAAATTCTGAAGTTTTGAAATTTTGAAATTTTGAGATTTTGATATTTTAAAATTTTGAAATTTTGAACTTTTGAAATTTTAAAATTTTTAGAATTGGAAATTTTGAAATTTTGGAATTTCTAAATTTTAAAAATTTGAAATTTTGAAATTTTGAAATTTTAGATTTTTGAAATTTTGAAATTTTGATATTTTGAAATTTTGAAATTTTGAAATTTTGAAATTTTGAAATTTTGAAATTTTGAAATTTTGAAATTTTGAAATTTTGAAATTTTGAAATTTTCAAATTTTCAAATTTTGAAATTTTGAAATTTTGAAATTTTGAAATTTTGAAATTTTGAAATTTTGAAATTTTGAAATTTTGAAATTTTGGAATTTTGAAATTTTGAAGTTTTGAAATTTTGAGATTTCTAAATTTTGAAATTTTGAAATTTTGAAATTTTGAAATTTTGAAATTTTGAAATTTTGAAATTTTGAAATTTTGAAATTTTGAAATTTTGAAATTTTAAAAATTTTGAAATTTGGAATTTGGAAATTTTGAAATTTTGAAATTTTGAAATTTTGAAATTTGGAAATTTTGAAATTTTTAAATTTTTAAATTTTTAAATTTCTAAATTCTAAAATTTTGAAATTTTGAAATTTTAAAATTTTGAAATTTTGTAATTTTGAAATTTTGAAATTTTGAACTTTTGAAATTTTAAAATTTTTAGAATTTGAAATTTTGAAATTTTGAAATTTTGAAATTTTGAAATATTGAAATTTTGAAATTTTGAAATTTTTTGAAATTTTGAAATTTTGAAATTTTGAAATTTTGAAATTTTGAAATTTTGAAATATTGAAATTTTGAAATTTTGAAATTTTGAAGTTTTGAAATGTTGAAATTTAAAATTTTTAAATTTTTAAATTCTTAAATTTCTAAATGTTGAAATTTTGAAATTTTGAAATTTTGAAACTTTAAAATTTTGATATTTTGAAATTTTGAAATTTTGAAATTTTGAAATTTCCAAATTTTGAAATTTTGAAATTTCTAAATTCTAAAATTTTGAAATTTTGAAATTTTAAAATTTTGAAATTTTGTAATTTTGAAATTGTGAATTTTTAAAATTTTGAAATTTTGAAATTTTGAACTTTTGAAATTTTAAAATTTTTAGAATTTGAAATTTTGAAATTTTGGAATTTTGAAATTTTAAAATTTTGAAATTTTGAAATTTTGAAATATTAAAATTTTAAAATTTTGAAGTCTTGAAATTATGAAATTTTAAAATTTTGAAATTTTGAAATTTTGAAATTTTGAAATTTTGAAATTTCGAAATTTTGAAATTTTGAAATTTTGAAATTTCGAAATTTTGAAATTTTGACATTTTGAAATTTTTTGAAATTTTGAAATTTTGAAATTTTGTGAAATTTTGAAATTTTGAAATTTTGAAATTTTGAAATTTTGAAATTTTGAAATTTTGAAATTTTGAAATTTAAAATTTTTAAATTTTTAAATTCTTAAATTTCTGAATGTTGAAATTTTGAAATATTGAAATTTTGAAACTTTCAAATTTTAAAATTTTGAAATTTTGAAGTTTTGAAATTTTGAAATTTTGAAATTTTGAAATTTTGAAATTTTGAAATTTTGAAATTTTGAAATTTTGAAATTTTGAAATTTTGAAATTTTGAAATTCTTAAATTTTGAAATTTTGAATTTTTTGAATTTTGAGATTTTGAAATTTTGAAATTTTGAAATTTTGAAATTTTGAAATTTTGAAATTTTGAAATTTTGAAATTTTGAAATTTTGAAATTTTGAAATTTTGAAACTTTGAAATTTTAAAATTTTAAAATTTTGAAATTTTGAAATTTCGAAATTTTGAAATTTTGAAATTTTGAAATTTTGAAATTTTAAAATTTTGAAATTTTGAAATTTTGAAATTTTGAAATTATGAAATTTTGAACTTTTGAATTTTGCAATTTTGAAATTTTGATGAAATTTTGAAATTTGGAAATTTTGAAATTTTGAAATTTTGAAATTTTGAAATTTTTAAATTTTGAAATTTCGAAATTTTGAAACTTTAAATTTTGAAATTTTGAAATTTCGAAATTTTAAAATTTAAAAATTCTGAAGTTTTGAAATTTTGAAATTTTGAGATTTTGATATTTTAAAATTTTGAAATTTTGATCTTTTGAAATTTTAAAATTTTTAGAATTGGAAATTTTGACTTTTGGAATTTCTAAATTTTAAAAATTTGAAATTTTGAAATTTTGAAATTTTGAAATTTTAGATTTTTGAAATTTTGAAATTTTGATATTTTGAAATTTTGAAATTTTGAAATTTTGAAATTTTGAAGTTTTGAAATTTTGAAATTTTGAAATTTTGAAATTTTGAAATTTTGAAATTTTGAAATTTTGAAATTTTGAAATTTTGAAATTTTGAAATTTTGAAATTTTGAAATTTTGAAATTTTGAAATTTTGGAATTTTGAAATTTTGAAGTTTTGAAATTTTGAAATTTCTAAATTTTGAAATTTTGAAATTTTGAAATTTTGAAATTTTGAAATCTTAAAATTTTGAAATTTTGAAATTTTGAAATTTGGAATTTGGAAATTTTCAAATTTTGAAATTTTGAAATTTGGAAATTTTGAAATTTTGAAATTTTGAAATTTTTAAATTTCTAAATTCTAAAATTTTGAAATTTTCAAATTTTAAAATTTTGAAATTTTGTAATTTTGAAATTTTGAATTTTTAAAATTTTGAAATTTTGAAATTTTGAACTTTTGAAATTTTAAAATTTTTAAAATTTTTTGAAATTTTGAAATTTTGAAATTTTGAAATTTTGAAATTTTGAAATTTTGAAATATTGAAATTTTGAAATTTTGAAATTTTGAAATTTTGAAGTTTTGAAATGTTGAAATTTAAAATTTTTAAATTTTTAAATTCTTAAATTTCTAAATGTTGAAATTTTGAAATTTTGAAATTTTGAAACTTTCAAATTTTGATATTTTGAAATTTTGAAATTTTGAAATTTTGAAATTTCCAAATTTTGAAATTTTGAAATTTCTAAATTCTAAAATTTTGAAATTTTGAAATTTTAAAATTTTGAAATTTTGTAATTTTGAAATTTTGAATTTTTAAAATTTTGAAATTTTGAAATTTTGAACTTTTGAAATTTTAAAATTTTTAGAATTTGAAATTTTGAAATTTTGGAATTTTGAAATTTTAAAATTTTGAAATTTTGAAATTTTGAAATTTTAAAATTTTAAAATTTTGAAGTCTTGAAATTATGAAATTTTAAAATTTTGAAATTTTGAAATTTTGAAATTTCGAAATTTTGAAATTTTGAAATTTTGAAATTTTGAAATTTTGAAATTTTGAAATTTTGAAATTTTAAAAATTTTTAAATTTGGAATTTGGAAATTTTGAAATTTTGAAATTTTGAAATTTTGAAATTTGGAAATTTTGAAATTTTGAAATTTTTAAATTTTTAAATTTTTAAATTTCTAAATTCTAAAATTTTGAAATTTTGAAATTTTAAAATTTTGAAATTTTGTAATTTTGAAATTTTGAATTTTTAAAATTTTGAAATTTTGAAATTTTGAAATTTTGAACTTTTGAAATTTTAAAATTTTTAGAATTTGAAATTTTGAAATTTTGAAATATTGAAATTTTGAAATTTTGAAATTTTTTGAAATTTTGAAATTTTGAAATTTTGAAATTTTGAAATATTAAAATTTTAAAATTTTGAAGTCTTGAAATTTTAAAATTTTGAAATTTTGAAATTTTGAAATTTTGAAATTTCGAAATTTTGAAATTTTGAAATTTCGAAATTTTGAAATTTTGACATTTTGAAATTTTTTGAAATTTTGAAATTTTGAAATTTTGTGAAATTTTGAAATTTTGAAATTTTGAAATTTTGAAATTTTGAAATTTTGAAATTTTGAAATTTAAAATTTTTAAATTTTTAAATTCTTAAATTTCTGAATGTTGAAATTTTGAAATATTGAAATTTTGAAACTTTCAAATTTTAAAATTTTGAAATTTTGAAGTTTTGAAATTTTGAAATTTTGAAATTTTGAAATTTTGAAATTTTGAAATTTTGAAATTTTGAAATTTTGAAATTCTTAAATTTTGAAATTTTGAATTTTTTGAATTTTGAGATTTTGAAATTTTGAAATTTTGAAATTTTGAAATTTTGAAATTTTGAAATTTTGAAATTTTGAAATTTTGAAATTTTGAAATTTTGAAATTTTGAAACTTTGAAATTTTAAAATTTTAAAATTTTGAAATTTTGAAATTTCGAAATTTTGAAATTTTGAAATTTTGAAATTTTGAAATTTTAAAATTTTGAAATTTTGAAATTTTGAAATTTTGAAATTATGAAATTTTGAACTTTTGAATTTTGCAATTTTGAAATTTTGATGAAATTTTGAAATTTGGAAATTTTGAAATTTTGAAATTTTGAAATTTTGAAATTTTTAAATTTTGAAATTTCGAAATTTTGAAACTTTAAATTTTGAAATTTTGAAATTTTGAAATTTCGAAATTTTAAAATTTAAAAATTCTGAAGTTTTGAAATTTTGAAATTTTGAGATTTTGATATTTTAAAATTTTGAAATTTTGAACTTTTGAAATTTTAAAATTTTTAGAATTGGAAATTTTGACTTTTGGAATTTCTAAATTTTAAAAATTTGAAATTTTGAAATTTTGAAATTTTGAAATTTTAGATTTTTGAAATTTTGAAATTTTGATATTTTGAAATTTTGAAATTTTGAAATTTTGAAATTTTAAAGTTTTGAAATTTTGAAATTTTGAAATTTTGAAATTTTGAAATTTTGAAATTTTGAAATTTTGAAATTTTGAAATTTTGAAATTTTGAAATTTTGAAATTTTGAAATTTTGAAATTTTGAAATTTTGAAATTTTGGAATTTTGAAATTTTGAAGTTTTGAAATTTTGAAATTTCTAAATTTTGAAATTTTGAAATTTTGAAATTTTGAAATTTTGAAATCTTGAAATTTTGAAATTTTGAAATTTTGAAATTTGGAATTTGGAAATTTTCAAATTTTGAAATTTTGAAATTTGGAAATTTTGAAATTTTGAAATTTTGAAATTTTTAAATTTCTAAATTCTAAAATTTTGAAATTTTCAAATTTTAAAATTTTGAAATTTTGTAATTTTGAAATTTTGAATTTTTAAAATTTTGAAATTTTGAAATTTTGAACTTTTGAAATTTTAAAATTTTTAAAATTTTTTGAAATTTTGAAATTTTGAAATTTTGAAATTTTGAAATATTGAAATTTTGAAATTTTGAAATTTTGAAATTTTGAAGTTTTGAAATGTTGAAATTTAAAATTTTTAAATTTTTAAATTCTTAAATTTCTAAATGTTGAAATTTTGAAATTTTTAAATTTTGAAACTTTCAAATTTGAAAATTTTGAAATTTTGAAATTTTGAAATTTTGAAATTTTGAAATTTTGAATTTTTGGAATTTTGAAATTTTGAAATTTTGAAATTTTGAAATTTTGAAATTTTGAAATTTTAAAATTTTAAAATTTTGAAATTTTGAAATTTCGAAATTTGGAAATTTTGAAATTTTGAAATTTTGAAATTTTGAAATTTTGAAATTTTGAAATTTTGAAATTTTGAAATTTTGAAATTTTGAAATTTTAAAATTTTGAAATTTTGAAATTTTGAAATTTTGATATTTTGAAATTTTGAAATTTTGGAATTTTGAAATTTTGAGATTGTAAAATTTTTAATTTTTTAAATTTCTAAATTCTAAAATTTTGAAATTTTGAAATTTTGAAATTTTGAACTTTTGAAATTTTGAAATTTTGAAATTTTGAAATTTTAAAATTTTGAAATTTTGAAATTTTGAAATTTTGAAATTTTGAAATTTTGAAATTTTGAAATTTTGAAATTTTGAAATTTTGAAATTTTGAAATTTCGAAATTTTGAAATTTTGAAACTTTGAAATTTTGAAATTTTTTGAAATTTTGAAATTTTGAAATTTTTTGAAATTTTGAAATTTTGAAATTTTGAAATTTTGAAATTTTGAAATTTAAAATTTTTAAATTTTTAAATTCTTAAATTTCTGAATGTTGAAATTTTGAAATATTGAAATTTTGAAACTTTCAAATTTTAAAATTTTGAAATTTTGAAATTTTGAAATTTTGAAATTTTGAAATTTTGAAATTTTGAAATTTTGAATTTTTGGAATTTTGAAATTTTGAAATTTTGAAATTTTGAAAGTTTGAAATTTTGAAATTTTGAAATTTTAAAATTTTGAAATTTTAAAATTTTAAAATTTTGAAATTTTGAAATTTCGAAATTTGGAAATTTTGAAATTTTGAAATTTTGAAATTTTGAAATTTTGAAATTTTGAAATTTTGAAATTTTGAAATTTTGAAATTTTGAAATTTTGAAATTTTGAAATTTTGAAATTTTGAAATTTTGAAATTTTGAAATTTTGAAATTTTGAAATTTAGGAATTTTGAAATTTTGAGATTGTAAAATTTTTAAATTTTTAAATTTCTAAATTCTAAAATTTTGGAATTTTGAAATTTTGAACTTTTGAAATTTTGAAATTTAGACATTTTGAAATTTTAAAACTTTGAAATTTTGAAATTTTGAAATTTTGAAATTTTGAAATTTCGAAATTTTGAAATTTTGACATTTTGAAATTTTTTGAAATTTTGAAATTTTGTGAAATTTTGAAATTTTGAAATTTTGAAATTTTGAAATTTTGAAATTTTTAAATTTTGAAATTTTGAAATTTAAAATTTTTAAATTTTTAAATTCTTAAATTTCTGAATGTTGAAATTTTGAAATATTGAAATTTTGAAACTTTCAAATTTTAAAATTTTGAAATTTTGAAGTTTTGAAATTTTGAAATTTTGAAATTTTGAAATTTTGAAATTTTGAAATTTTGAAATTTTGAAATTTTGAAATTTTGAAATTTTGAAATTTTGAAATTTTGAAATTTTGAAATTTTGAAATTTTGAATTTTTTGAATTTTGAGATTTTGAAATTTTGAAATTTTGAAATTTGGAAATTTTGAAATTTTGAAATTTTGAAATTTTGAAATTTTGAAATTTTAAAATTTTTAAATTTTGAAATTTCGAAATTTTGAAACTTGAAAATTTGAAATTTTGAAATTTTGAAATTTCGAAATTTTGAAATTTAAAAATTCTGAAGTTTTGAAATTTTGAAATTTTGAGATTTTGATATTTTAAAATTTTGAAATTTTGAACTTTTGAAATTTTAAAATTTTTAGAATTGGAAATTTTGAAATTTTGGAATTTCTAAATTTTAAAAATTTGAAATTTTGAAATTTTGAAATTTTAGATTTTTGAAATTTTGAAATTTTGATATTTTGAAATTTTGAAATTTTGAAATTTTGAAATTTTGAAATTTTGAAATTTTGATATTTTGAAATTTTGAAATTTTGAAATTTTGAAATTTTGAAATTTTGAAATTTTGAAATTTTGAAATTTTGGAATTTTGAAATTTTGAAGTTTTGAAATTTTGAGATTTCTGAATTTTGAAATTTTGAAATTTTGAAATTTTGAAATTTTGAAATTTTGAAATTTTGAAATTTTGAAATTTTGAAATTTTGAAATTTTGAAATTTTGAAATTTTGAAATTTTGAAATTTTGAAATATTGAAATTTTGGAATTTTGAAATTTTGAGATTGTAACTTTTTTAAATTTTTTAAATTTCTAAATTCTAAAATTTTGAAATTTTGAAATTTTGAACTTTTGAAATTTTGAAATTTTGAAATTTTGAAATTTTAAAATTTTGAAATATTGAAATTTTGAAATTTTGAAATTTTGAAATTTTGAAATTTTGAAATTTTGAAATTTTGAAATTTTGAAATTTTGAAATTTTGAAATTTTGAAATTTCGAAATTTTGAAATTTTGAAATTTTGAAATTTTTTGAAATTTTGAAATTTTGAAATTTTGAAATTTTGAAATTTTGAAATTTTGAAATTTAAAATTTTTAAATTTTTAAATTCTTAAATTTCTGAATGTTGAAATTTTGAAATATTGAAATTTTGAAACTTTCAAATTTGAAAATTTTGAAATTTTGAAATTTTGAAATTTTGAAATTTTGAAATTTTGAAATTTTGAAATTTTGAAATTTTGAAATTTTGAATTTTTGGAATTTTGAAATTTTGAAATTTTGAAATTTTGAAATTTTGAAATTTTAAAATTTTAAAATTTTGAAATTTTGAAATTTCGATATTTGGAAATTTTGAAATTTTGAAATTTTGAAATTTTGAAATTTTGAAATTTTGAAATTTTGAAATTTTGAAATTTTGAAATTTTGAAATTTTGAAATTTTGAAATTTTGAAATTTTGAAATTTTGAAATTTTGAAATTTTGGAATTTTGAAATTTTGAGATTGTAAAATTTTTAATTTTTTAAATTTCTAAATTCTAAAATTTTTAAATTTTGAAATTTTGAACTTTTGAAATTTTGAAATTTTGAAATTTTGAAATTTTGAAATTTTAAAATTTTGAAATTTTGAAATTTTGAAATTTTGAAATTTTGAAATTTTGAAATTTTGAAATTTTGAAATTTTGAAATTTTGAAATTTTGAAATTTTGAAATTTTGAAATTTTGAAATTTCGAAATTTTGAAATTTTGAAACTTTGAAATTTTGAAATTTTTTGAAATTTTGAAATTTTGAAATTTTTTGAAATTTTGAAATTTTGAAATTTTGAAATTTTTAAATTTTGAAATTTTGAAATTTTGAAATTTTGAAATTTAAAATTTTTAAATTTTTAAATTCTTAAATTTCTGAATGTTGAAATTTTGAAGTATTGAAATTTTGAAACTTTCAAATTTTAAAATTTTGAAATTTTGAAATTTTGAAATTTTGAATTTTTGGAATTTTGAAATTTTGAAATTTTGAAATTTTGAAATTTTGAAATTTTGAAATTTTGAAATTTTGAAATTTTGAAATTTTGAAATTTTGAAATTTTGAAATTTTGAAATTTGGAAATTTTAAAATTTTGAAATTTTAAAATTTTAAAATTTTGAAATTTTGAAATTTCGAAATTTGGAAATTTTGAAATTTTGAAATTTTGAAATTTTGAAATTTTGAAATTTTGAAATTTTGAAATTTTGAAATTTTGAAATTTTGAAATTTTGAAATTTTGAAATTTTGAAATTTTGAAATTTTGAAATTTAGGAATTTTGAAATTTTGAGATTGTAAAATTTTTAAATTTTTAAATTTCTAAATTCTAAAATTTTGGAATTTTGAAATTTTGAAATTTTGAAATTTCGAAATTTCGAAATTTTGAAATTTTGAAATTTTGAAATTTCGAAATTTTGAAATTTTGACATTTTGAAATTTTTTGAAATTTTGAAATTTTGAAATTTTGTGAAATTTTGAAATTTAAAATTTTTAAATTTTTAAATTCTTAAATTTCTGAATGTTGAAATTTTGAAATATTGAAATTTTGAAACTTTCAGATTTTAAAATTTTGAAATTTTGAAGGTTTGAAATTTTGAAATTTTGAAATTTTGAAATTTTGAAATTTTGAAATTTTGAAATTTTGAAATTTTGAAATTTTGAATTTTTTGAATTTTGAGATTTTGAAATTTTGAAATTTTGAAATTTTGAAGTTTTGAAATTTTGAAATCTTGAAATTTTGAAATTTTGAAATTTTTTGAAATTTTGAAATTTTGAAATTTTTTGAAATTTTGAAATTTTGAAATTTAAAATTTTTAAATTTTTAAATTCCTAAATTTCTGAATGTTGAAATTTTGAAATATTGAAATTTTGAAACTTTGAAATTTTAAAATTTTGAAATTTTGAAATTTTGAAATTTTGAAATTTTGAAATTTTGAAATTTTGAAATTTTGAATTTTTGGAAATTTGAAATTTTAAAATTTTGAAATTTTGAAATTTTGAAATTTTGAAATTTCGAAATTTTGAAATTTTGGAATTTTGAAATTTTGAGATTGTAAAATTTTTAAATTTTTAAATTTCTAAATTCTAAAATTTTGAAATTTTGAAATTTTGAAATTTTGAAATTTTGAAATTTTGAAATTCTGAAATTTTGAAATTTTGAAATTTTGAAATTTTGAAATTTTAAAATTTTGAAATTTTGAAATTTTGAAATTTTGAAATTTTGAAATTTTGAACTTTTGAATTTTGAAATTTTGAAATTTTGAAATTTTGAAATTTTAAAATTTTAAAATTTTGAAATTTTGAAATTTCGAAATTTGGAAATTTTGAAATTTTGAAATTTTGAAATTTTGAAATTTTGAAATTTTGAAATTTTGAAATTTTGAAATTTTGGAATTTTGAAATTTTGAGATTGTAAAATTTTTAAATTTTTAAATTTCTAAATTCTAAAATTTTGAAATTTTGAAATTTTGAAATTTTGAAATTTTGAAATTTTGAAATTCTGAAATTTTGAAATTTTGAAATTTTGAAATTTTGAAATTTTAAAATTTTGAAATTTTGAAATTTTGAAATTTTGAAATTTTGAAATTTTGAACTTTTGAATTTTGAAATTTTGAAATTTTGAAATTTTGAAATTTTAAAATTTTGAAATTTTGAAATTTTGAACTTTTGAATTTTGAAATTTTGAAATTTTGATGAAATTTTGAAATTTTGAAATTTTGAAATTTTGAAATTTTGAAATTTTAAAATTTTGAAATTTTGAAATATTGAAATTTTGAAATTTTGAAATTTTGAAATTTTGAAATTTTGAAATTTTGAAATTTTGAAATTTTGAAATTTTGAAATTTTGAAATTTTGGAATTTTGAAATTTTGAGATTGTAACTTTTTTAAATTTTTTAAATTTCTAAATTCTAAAATTTTGAAATTTTGAAATTTTGAAATTTTGAACTTTTGAAATTTTGAAATTTTGAAATTTTGAAATTTTGAAATTTTAAAATTTTGAAATATTGAAATTTTGAAATTTTGAAATTTTGAAATTTTGAAATTTTGAAATTTTGAAATTTTGAAATTTTGAAATTTTGAAATTTTGAAATTTTGAAATTTTGAAATTTTGAAATTTTGAAATTTCGAAATTTTCAAATTTTGAAATTTCGAAATTTTGAAATTTTGAAATTTTTAAATTTTTTGAAATTTTGAAATTTTGAAATTTTGAAATTTTGAAATTTAAAATTTTTAAATTTTTAAATTCTTAAATTTCTGAATGTTGAAATTTTGAAATATTGAAATTTTGAAACTTTCAAATTTGAAAATTTTGAAATTTTGAAATTTTGAAATTTTGAAATTTTGAAATTTTGAAATTTTGAAATTTTGAAATTTTGAATTTTTGGAATTTTGAAATTTTGAAATTTTGAAATTTTGAAATTTTGAAATTTTGAAATTTTGAAATTTTGAAATTTTAAAATTTTAAAATTTTGAAATTTTGAAATTTCGAAATTTGGAAATTTTGAAATTTTGAAATTTTGAAATTTTGAAATTTTGAAATTTTGAAATTTTAAAATTTTAAAATTTTGAAATTTTGAAATTTTGAAATTTTGAAATTTTGAAATTTTGAAATTTTGGAATTTTGAAATTTTGAGATTGTAAAATTTTTAATTTTTTAAATTTCTAAATTCTAAAATTTTGAAATTTTGAAATTTTGAAATTTTGAACTTTTGAAATTTTGAAATTTTGAAATTTTGAAATTTTGAAATTTTGAAATTTTAAAATTTTGAAATTTTGAAATTTTGAAATTTTGAAATTTTGAAATTTTGAAATTTTGAAATTTTGAAATTTTGAAATTTTGAAATTTTGAAATTTTGAAATTTTGAAATTTTGAAATTTTGAAATTTCGAAATTTTGAAATTTTGAAACTTTGAAATTTTGAAATTTTTTGAAATTTTGAAATTTTGAAATTTTTTGAAATGTTGAAATTTTGAAATTTTGAAATTTAAAATTTTTAAATTTTTAAATTCTTAAATTTCTGAATGTTGAAATTTTGAAATATTGAAATTTTGAAACTTTCAAATTTTAAAATTTTGAAATTTTGAAATTTTGAAATTTTGAAATTTTGAAATTTTGAATTTTTGGAATTTTGAAATTTTGAAATTTTGAAATTTTGAAATTTTGAAATTTTGAAATTTTGAAATTTTGAAATTTTGAAATTTTAAAATTTTGAAATTTTAAAATTTTAAAATTTTGAAATTTTGAAATTTCGAAATTTCGAAATTTGGAAATTTTGAAATTTTGAAATTTTGAAATTTTGAAATTTTGAAATTTTGAAATTTTGAAATTTTGAAATTTTGAAATTTTGAAATTTTGAAATTTTGAAATTTTGAAATTTTGAAATTTAGGAATTTTGAAATTTTGAGATTGTAATATTTTTAAATTTTTAAATTTCTAAATTCTAAAATTTTGGAATTTTGAAATTTTGAAATTTTGAACTTTTGAAATTTTGAAATTTAGACATTTTGAAATTTTAAAATTTTGAAATTTTGAAATTTTGAAATTTTGAAATTTCGAATTTCGAAATTTTGAAATTTTGAAATTTTGAAATTTTGAAATTTTGAAATTTCGAAATTTTGAAATTTTGACATTTTGAAATTTTTTGAAATTTTGAAATTTTGTGAAATTTTGAAATTTTGAAATTTTGAAATTTTGAAATTTTGAAATTTTGAAATTTAAAATTTTTAAATTTTTAAATTCTTAAATTTCTGAATGTTGAAATTTTGAAATATTGAAATTTTGAAACTTTCAAATTTTAAAATTTTGAAATTTTGAAGTTTTGAAATTTTGAAATTTTGAAATTTTGAAATTTTGAAATTTTGAAATTTTGAAATTTTGAAATTTTGAAATTTTGAAATTTTGAAATTTTGAAATTTTGAAATTTTGAAATTTTGAATTTTTTTAATTTTGAGATTTTGAAATTTTGAAATTTTGAAATTTTGAAATTTGGAAATTTTGAAATTTTGAAATTTTGAAATTTTGAAATTTTGAAATTTTGAAATTTTTAAATTTTGAAATTTCGAAATTTTGAAACTTGAAAATTTGAAATTTTGAAATTTTGAAATTTCGAAATTTTGAAATTTAAAAATTCTGAAGTTTTGAAATTTTGAAATTTTGAGATTTTGATATTTTAAAATTTTGAAATTTTGAACTTTTGAAATTTTAAAATTTTTAGAATTGGAAATTTTGAAATTTTGGAATTTCTAAATTTTAAAAATTTGAAATTTTGAAATTTTGAAATTTTAGATTTTTGAAATTTTGAAATTTTGATATTTTGAAATTTTGAAATTTTGAAATTTTGAAATTTTGAAATTTTGAAATTTTGAAATTTTGAAATTTTGAAATTTTGAAATTTTGAAATTTTGAAATTTTCAAATTTTCAAATTTTGAAATTTTGAAATTTTGAAATTTTGAAATTTTGAAATTTTGAAATTTTGAAATTTTGAAATTTTGAAATTTTGGAATTTTGAAATTTTGAAGTTTTGAAATTTTGAGATTTCTAAATTTTGAAATTTTGAAATTTTGAAATTTTGAAATTTTGAAATTTTGAAATTTTGAAATTTTGAAATTTTGAAATTTTGAAATTTTAAAAATTTTGAAATTTGGAATTTGGAAATTTTGAAATTTTGAAATTTTGAAATTTTGAAATTTGGAAATTTTGAAATTTTTAAATTTTTAAATTTTTAAATTTCTAAATTCTAAAATTTTGAAATTTTGAAATTTTAAAATTTTGAAATTTTGTAATTTTGAAATTTTGAAATTTTGAACTTTTGAAATTTTAAAATTTTTAGAATTTGAAATTTTGAAATTTTGAAATTTTGAAATATTGAAATTTTGAAATTTTGAAATTTTTTGAAATTTTGAAATTTTGAAATTTTGAAATTTTGAAATTTTGAAATTTTGAAATATTGAAATTTTGAAATTTTGAAATTTTGAAATTTTGAAGTTTTGAAATGTTGAAATTTAAAATTTTTAAATTTTTAAATTCTTAAATTTCTAAATGTTGAAATTTTGAAATTTTGAAATTTTGAAACTTTAAAATTTTGATATTTTGAAATTTTGAAATTTTGAAATTTCCAAATTTTGAAATTTTGAAATTTCTAAATTCTAAAATTTTGAAATTTTGAAATTTTAAAATTTTGAAATTTTGTAATTTTGAAATTGTGAATTTTTAAAATTTTGAAATTTTGAAATTTTGAACTTTTGAAATTTTAAAATTTTTAGAATTTGAAATTTTGAAATTTTGGAATTTTGAAATTTTAAAATTTTGAAATTTTGAAATTTTGAAATATTAAAATTTTAAAATTTTGAAGTCTTGAAATTATGAAATTTTAAAATTTTGAAATTTTGAAATTTTGAAATTTTGAAATTTTGAAATTTCGAAATTTTGAAATTTTGAAATTTTGAAATTTCGAAATTTTGAAATTTTGACATTTTGAAATTTTTTGAAATTTTGAAATTTTGAAATTTTGTGAAATTTTGAAATTTTGAAATTTTGAAATTTTGAAATTTTGAAATTTTGAAATTTTGAAATTTAAAATTTTTAAATTTTTAAATTCTTAAATTTCTGAATGTTGAAATTTTGAAATATTGAAATTTTGAAACTTTCAAATTTTAAAATTTTGAAATTTTGAAGTTTTGAAATTTTGAAATTTTGAAATTTTGAAATTTTGAAATTTTGAAATTTTGAAATTTTGAAATTTTGAAATTTTGAAATTTTGAAATTTTGAAATTCTTAAATTTTGAAATTTTGAATTTTTTGAATTTTGAGATTTTGAAATTTTGAAATTTTGAAATTTTGAAATTTTGAAATTTTGAAATTTTGAAATTTTGAAATTTTGAAATTTTGAAATTTTGAAATTTTGAAATTTTGAAACTTTGAAATTTTAAAATTTTAAAATTTTGAAATTTTGAAATTTCGAAATTTTGAAATTTTGAAATTTTGAAATTTTGAAATTTTAAAATTTTGAAATTTTGAAATTTTGAAATTTTGAAATTTTGAAATTATGAAATTTTGAACTTTTGAATTTTGCAATTTTGAAATTTTGATGAAATTTTGAAATTTGGAAATTTTGAAATTTTGAAATTTTGAAATTTTGAAATTTTTAAATTTTGAAATTTCGAAATTTTGAAACTTTAAATTTTGAAATTTTGAAATTTTGAAATTTCGAAATTTTAAAATTTAAAAATTCTGAAGTTTTGAAATTTTGAAATTTTGAGATTTTGATATTTTAAAATTTTGAA
This sequence comes from Eristalinus aeneus, assembly GCA_955652365.1. Lineage (NCBI taxonomy): Eukaryota > Metazoa > Arthropoda > Insecta > Diptera > Syrphidae > Eristalinus > Eristalinus aeneus. The sequence goes on from CATPCP010000148.1 coordinate 32,626, forward strand.
ATTTTGATCTTTTGAAATTTTAAAATTTTTAGAATTGGAAATTTTGACTTTTGGAATTTCTAAATTTTAAAAATTTGAAATTTTGAAATTTTGAAATTTTGAAATTTTAGATTTTTGAAATTTTGAAATTTTGAAATTTTGATATTTTGAAATTTTGAAATTTTGAAATTTTGAAATTTTGAAGTTTTGAAATTTTGAAATTTTGAAATTTTGAAATTTTGAAATTTTGAAATTTTGAAATTTTGAAATTTTGAAATTTTGAAATTTTGAAATTTTGAAATTTTGGAATTTTGAAATTTTGAAGTTTTGAAATTTTGAAATTTCTAAATTTTGAAATTTTGAAATTTTGAAATTTTGAAATTTTGAAATCTTGAAATTTTGAAATTTTGAAATTTTGAAATTTGGAATTTGGAAATTTTCAAATTTTGAAATTTTGAAATTTGGAAATTTTGAAATTTTGAAATTTTGAAATTTTTAAATTTCTAAATTCTAAAATTTTGAAATTTTCAAATTTTAAAATTTTGAAATTTTGTAATTTTGAAATTTTGAATTTTTAAAATTTTGAAATTTTGAAATTTTGAACTTTTGAAATTTTAAAATTTTTAAAATTTTTTGAAATTTTGAAATTTTGAAATTTTGAAATTTTGAAATTTTGAAATTTTGAAATATTGAAATTTTGAAATTTTGAAATTTTGAAATTTTGAAGTTTTGAAATGTTGAAATTTAAAATTTTTAAATTTTTAAATTCTTAAATTTCTAAATGTTGAAATTTTGAAATTTTGAAATTTTGAAACTTTCAAATTTTGATAATTTGAAATTTTGAAATTTTGAAATTTTGAAATTTCCAAATTTTGAAATTTTGAAATTTCTAAATTCTAAAATTTTGAAATTTTGAAATTTTAAAATTTTGAAATTTTGTAATTTTGAAATTTTGAATTTTTAAAATTTTGAAATTTTGAAATTTTGAACTTTTGAAATTTTAAAATTTTTAGAATTTGAAATTTTGAAATTTTGGAATTTTGAAATTTTAAAATTTTGAAATTTTGAAATTTTGAAATTTTAAAATTTTAAAATTTTGAAGTCTTGAAATTATGAAATTTTAAAATTTTGAAATTTTGAAATTTTGAAATTTCGAAATTTTGAAATTTGGAAATTTTGAAATTTTGAAATTTTTAAATTTTTAAATTTTTAAATTTCTAAATTCTAAAATTTTGAAATTTTGAAATTTTAAAATTTTGAAATTTTGTAATTTTGAAATTTTGAATTTTTAAAATTTTGAAATTTTGAAATTTTGAACTTTTGAAATTTTAAAATTTTTAGAATTTGAAATTTTGAAATTTTGAAATATTGAAATTTTGAAATTTTGAAATTTTTTGAAATTTTGAAATTTTGAAATTTTGAAATTTTGAAATATTAAAATTTTAAAATTTTGAAGTCTTGAAATTATGAAATTTTAAAATTTTGAAATTTTGAAATTTTGAAATTTTGAAATTTTGAAATTTCGAAATTTTGAAATTTTGAAATTTTGAAATTTCGAAATTTTGAAATTTTGACATTTTGAAATTTTTTGAAATTTTGAAATTTTGAAATTTTGTGAAATTTTGAAATTTTGAAATTTTGAAATTTTGAAATTTTGAAATTTTGAAATTTTGAAATTTAAAATTTTTAAATTTTTAAATTCTTAAATTTCTGAATGTTGAAATTTTGAAATATTGAAATTTTGAAACTTTCAAATTTTAAAATTTTGAAATTTTGAAGTTTTGAAATTTTGAAATTTTGAAATTTTGAAATTTTGAAATTTTGAAATTTTGAAATTTTGAAATTTTGAAATTTTGAAATTCTTAAATTTTGAAATTTTGAATTTTTTGAATTTTGAGATTTTGAAATTTTGAAATTTTGAAATTTTGAAATTTTGAAATTTTGAAATTTTGAAATTTTGAAATTTTGAAATTTTGAAATTTTGAAACTTTGAAATTTTAAAATTTTAAAATTTTGAAATTTTGAAATTTCGAAATTTTGAAATTTTGAAATTTTGAAATTTTGAAATTTTAAAATTTTTAAATTTTGAAATTTTGAAATTTTGAAATTATGAAATTTTGAACTTTTGAATTTTGCAATTTTGAAATTTTGATGAAATTTTGAAATTTGGAAATTTTGAAATTTTGAAATTTTGAAATTTTGAAATTTTTAAATTTTGAAATTTCGAAATTTTGAAACTTTAAATTTTGAAATTTTGAAATTTTGAAATTTCGAAATTTTAAAATTTAAAAATTCTGAAGTTTTGAAATTTTGAAATTTTGAGATTTTGATATTTTAAAATTTTGAAATTTTGAACTTTTGAAATTTTAAAATTTTTAGAATTGGAAATTTTGACTTTTGGAATTTCTAAATTTTAAAAATTTGAAATTTTGAAATTTTGAAATTTTGAAATTTTAGATTTTTGAAATTTTGAAATTTTGATATTTTGAAATTTTGAAATTTTGAAATTTTGAAATTTTAAAGTTTTGAAATTTTGAAATTTTGAAATTTTGAAATTTTGAAATTTTGAAATTTTGAAATTTTGAAATTTTGAAATTTTGAAATTTTGAAATTTTGAAATTTTGAAATTTTGAAATTTTGAAATTTTGGAATTTTGAAATTTTGAAGTTTTGAAATTTTGAAATTTCTAAATTTTGAAATTTTGAAATTTTGAAATTTTGAAATCTTGAAATTTTGAAATTTTGAAATTTTGAAATTTGGAATTTGGAAATTTTCAAATTTTGAAATTTTGAAATTTGGAAATTTTGAAATTTTGAAATTTTGAAATTTTTAAATTTCTAAATTCTAAAATTTTGAAATTTTCAAATTTTAAAATTTTTAAATTTTGTAATTTTGAAATTTTGAATTTTTAAAATTTTGAAATTTTGAACTTTTGAAATTTTAAAATTTTTAAAATTTTTTGAAATTTTGAAATTTTGAAATTTTGAAATTTTGAAATTTTGAAATTTTGAAATATTGAAATTTTGAAATTTTGAAATTTTGAAATTTTGAAGTTTTGAAATGTTGAAATTTAAAATTTTTAAATTTTTAAATTCTTAAATTTCTAAATGTTGAAATTTTGAAATTTTGAAATTTTGAAACTTTCAAATTTTGATATTTTGAAATTTTGAAATTTTGAAATTTTGAAATTTCCAAATTTTGAAATTTTGAAATTTCTAAATTCTAAAATTTTGAAATTTTGAAATTTTAAAATTTTGAAATTTTGTAATTTTGAAATTTTGAATTTTTAAAATTTTGAAATTTTGAAATTTTGAACTTTTGAAATTTTAAAATTTTTAGAATTTGAAATTTTGAAATTTTGGAATTTTGAAATTTTAAAATTTTGAAATTTTGAAATTTTGAAATTTTAAAATTTTAAAATTTTGAAGTCTTGAAATTATGAAATTTTAAAATTTTGAAATTTTGAAATTTTGAAATTTCGAAATATTGAAATTTTGAAATTTTGAAATTTTGAAATTTTGAAATTTTGAAATTTTAAAAATTTTTAAATTTGGAATTTGGAAATTTTGAAATTTTGAAATTTTGAAATTTTGAAATTTGGAAATTTTGAAATTTTGAAATTTTGAAATTTTGAAATTTTTAAATTTTTAAATTTCTAAATTCTAAAATTTTGAAATTTTGAAATTTTAAAATTTTGAAATTTTGTAATTTTGAAATTTTGAATTTTTAAAATTTTGAAATTTTGAAATTTTGAACTTTTGAAATTTTAAAATTTTTAGAATTTGAAATTTTGAAATTTTGAAATATTGAAATTTTGAAATTTTGAAATTTTTTGAAATTTTGAAATTTTGAAATTTTGAAATTTTGAAATTTTGAAATTTTGAAATTTTGAAATTTTGAAATATTGAAATTTTGAAATTTTGAAATTTTGAAGTTTTGAAATGTTGAAATTTAAAATTTTTAAATTTTTAAATTCTTAAATTTCTAAATGTTGAAATTTTGAAATTTTGAAATTTTGAAACTTTCAAATTTTGATATTTTGAAATTTTAAAATTTTGAAATTTTGAAATTTCCAAATTTTGAAATTTTGAAATTTCTAAATTCTAAAATTTTGAAATTTTGAAATTTTAAAATTTTGAAATTTTGTAATTTTGAAATTGTGAATTTTTAAAATTTTGAAATTTTGAAATTTTGAAATTTTGAAATTTTGAAATTTTGGAATTTTGAAATTTTGAAGTTTTGAAATTTTGAAATTTCTAAATTTTGAAATTTTGAAATTTTGAAATTTTGAAATTTTGAAATCTTGAAATTTTGAAATTTTGAAATTTTGAAATTTGGAATTTGGAAATTTTCAAATTTTGAAATTTTGAAATTTGGAAATTTTGAAATTTTGAAATTTTGAAATTTTTAAATTTCTAAATTCTAAAATTTTGAAATTTTCAAATTTTAAAATTTTGAAATTTTGTAATTTTGAAATTTTGAATTTTTAAAATTTTGAAATTTTGAAATTTTGAACTTTTGAAATTTTAAAATTTTTAAAATTTTTTGAAATTTTGAAATTTTGAAATTTTGAAATTTTGAAATTTTGAAATATTGAAATTTTGAAATTTTGAAATTTTGAAGTTTTGAAATGTTGAAATTTAAAATTTTTAAATTTTTAAATTCTTAAATTTCTAAATGTTGAAATTTTGAAATTTTGAAATTTTGAAACTTTCAAATTTTGATATTTTGAAATTTTGAAATTTTGAAATTTTGAAATTTCCAAATTTTGAAATTTTGAAATTTCTAAATTCTAAAATTTTGAAATTTTGAAATTTTAAAATTTTGAAATTTTGTAATTTTGAAATTTTGAATTTTTAAAATTTTGAAATTTTGAAATTTTGAACTTTTGAAATTTTAAAATTTTTAGAATTTGAAATTTTGAAATTTTGGAATTTTGAAATTTTAAAATTTTGAAATTTTGAAATTTTGAAATTTTAAAATTTTAAAATTTTGAAGTCTTGAAATTATGAAATTTTAAAATTTTGAAATTTTGAAATTTTGAAATTTCGAAATTTTGAAATTTTGAAATTTTGAAATTTTGAAATTTTGAAATTTTGAAATTTTGAAATTTTGAAATTTTAAAAATTTTTAAATTTGGAATTTGGAAATTTTGAAATTTTGAAATTTTGAAATTTTGAAATTTGGAAATTTTGAAATTTTGAAATTTTGAAATTTTTAAATTTTTAAATTTTTAAATTTCTAAATTCTAAAATTTTGAAATTTTGAAATTTTAAAATTTTGAAATTTTGTAATTTTGAAATTTTGAATTTTTAAAATTTTGAAATTTTGAAATTTTGAACTTTTGAAATTTTAAAATTTTTAGAATTTGAAATTTTGAAATTTTGAAATTTTGAAATATTGAAATTTTGAAATTTTGAAATTTTTTGAAATTTTGAAATTTTGAAATTTTGAAATTTTGAAATTTTGAAATTTTGAAATTTTGAAATTTTGAAATTTTGAAATATTGAAATTTTGAAATTTTGAAATTTTGAAATTTTGAAGTTTTGAAATGTTGAAATTTAAAATTTTTAAATTTTTAAATTCTTAAATTTCTAAATGTTGAAATTTTGAAATTTTGAAATTTTGAAACTTTCAAATTTTGATATTTTGAAATTTTAAAATTTTGAAATTTTGTAATTTTGAAATTGTGAATTTTTAAAATTTTGAAATTTTGAAATTTTGAACTTTTGAAATTTTAAAATTTTTAGAATTTGAAATTTTGAAATTTTGGAATTTTGAAATTTTAAAATTTTGAAATTTTGAAATTTTGAAATATTAAAATTTTAAAATTTTGAAGTCTTGAAATTATGAAATTTTAAAATTTTGAAATTTTGAAATTTTGAAATTTCGAAATTTTGAAATTTTGAAATTTTGAAATTTCGAAATTTTGAAATTTTGACATTTTGAAATTTTTTGAAATTTTGAAATTTTGAAATTTTGTGAAATTTTGAAATTTTGAAATTTTGAAATTTTGAAATTTAAAATTTTTAAATTTTTAAATTCTTAAATTTCTGAATGTTGAAATTTTGAAATATTGAAATTTTGAAACTTTCAAATTTTAAAATTTTGAAATTTTGAAGTTTTGAAATTTTGAAATTTTGAAATTTTGAAATTTTGAAATTTTGAAATTTTGAAATTTTGAAATTTTGAAATTTTGAAATTTTGAAATTTTGAAATTTTGAATTTTTTGAATTTTGAGATTTTGAAAATTTGAAATTTTGAAATTTTGAAATTTTGAAATTTTGAAATTTTGAAACTTTGAAATTTTAAAATTTTAAAATTTTGAAATTTTGAAATTTCGAAATTTTGAAATTTTGAAATTTTGAAATTTTAAAATTTTGAAATTTTGAAATTTTGAAATTTTGAAATTATGAAATTTTGAACTTTTGAATTTTGCAATTTTGAAATTTTGATGAAATTTTGAAATTTGGAAATTTGGAAATTTTGAAATTTTGAAATTTTGAAATTTTGAAATTTTTAAATTTTGAAATTTCGAAATTTTGAAACTTGAAATTTTGAAATTTTGAAATTTTGAAATTTCGAAATTTTAAAATTTAAAAATTCTGAAGTTTTGAAATTTTGAAATTTTGAGATTTTGATATTTTAAAATTTTGAAATTTTGAACTTTTGAAATTTTAAAATTTTTAGAATTGGAAATTTTGACTTTTGGAATTTCTAAATTTTAAAAATTTGAAATTTTGAAATTTTGAAATTTTGAAATTTTAGATTTTTGAAATTTTGAAATTTTGATATTTTGAAATTTTGAAATTTTGAAATTTTGAAATTTTGAAATTTTGAAGTTTTGAAATTTTGAAATTTTGAAATTTTGAAATTTTGAAATTTTGAAATTTTGAAATTTTGAAATTTTGAAATTTTGAAATTTTGAAATTTTGGAATTTTGAAATTTTGAAGTTTTGAAATTTTGAAATTTCTAAATTTTGAAATTTTGAAATTTTGAAATTTTGAAATTTTGAAATCTTGAAATTTTGAAATTTTGAAATTTTGAAATTTGGAATTTGGAAATTTTCAAATTTTGAAATTTTGAAATTTGGAAATTTTGAAATTTTGAAATTTTGAAATTTTTAAATTTCTAAATTCTAAAATTTTGAAATTTTCAAATTTTAAAATTTTGAAATTTTGTAATTTTGAAATTTTGAATTTTTAAAATTTTGAAATTTTGAACTTTTGAAATTTTAAAATTTTTAAAATTTTTTGAAATTTTGAAATTTTGAAATTTTGAAATTTTGAAATTTTGAAATATTGAAATTTTGAAATTTTGAAATTTTGAAGTCTTGAAATGTTGAAATTTAAAATTTTTAAATTTTTAAATTCTTAAATTTCTAAATGTTGAAATTTTGAAATTTTGAAATTTTGAAACTTTCAAATTTTGATATTTTGAAATTTTGAAATTTTGAAATTTTGAAATTTCCAAATTTTGAAATTTTGAAATTTCTAAATTCTAAAATTTTGAAATTTTGAAATTTTAAAATTTTGAAATTTTGTAATTTTGAAATTTTGAATTTTTAAAATTTTGAAATTTTGAAATTTTGAACTTTTGAAATTTTAAAATTTTTAGAATTTGAAATTTTGAAATTTTGGAATTTTGAAATTTTAAAATTTTGAAATTTTGAAATTTTGAAATTTTAAAATTTTAAAATTTTGAAGTCTTGAAATTATGAAATTTTAAAATTTTGAAATTTTGAAATTTTGAAATTTCGAAATTTTGAAATTTTGAAATTTCGAAATTTTGAAATTTTGACATTTTGAAATTTTTTGAAATTTTGAAATTTTGAAATTTTGTGAAATTTTGAAATTTTGAAATTTTGAAATTTTGAAAATTTGAAATTTTGAAATTTTGAAATTTAAAATTTTTAAATTTTTAAATTCTTAAATTTCTGAATGTTGAAATTTTGAAATATTGAAATTTTGAAACTTTCAAATTTTAAAATTTTGAAGTTTTGAAATTTTGAAATTTTGAAATTTTGAAATTTTGAAATTTTGAAATTTTGAAATTTTGAAATTTTGAAATTTTGAAATTTTGAATTTTTTGAATTTTGAGATTTTGAAATTTTGAAATTTTGAAATTTTGAAATTTTGAAATTTTGAAATTTTGAAATTTTGAAATTTTGAAATTTTGAAATTTTGAAATTTTGAAATTTTGAAATTTCGAAACTTTGAAATTTTAAAATTTTGAAATTTTGAAATTTCGAAATTTTGAAATTTTGAAATTTTAAAGTTTTGAAATTTTGAAATTTTGAAATTTTGAAATTATGAAATTTTGAACTTTTGAATTTTGAAATTTTGATGAAATTTTGAAATTTGGAAATTTTGAAATTTTGAAATTTTGAAATTTTGAAATTTTGAAATTTTGAAATTTTGAAATTTTGAAATTTCGAAATTTTGAAACTTTAAATTTTGAAATTTTGAAATTTTGAAATTTTGAAATTTTGAAATTTTGAAATTTTGAAATTTTGAAATTTTGAAATTTTGAAATTTTGAAATTTTGAAATTTTGAAATTTTGAAATTTTGAAGTTTTGAAATTTTGAAATTTTGAAAGTTTGAAATTTTGAAATTTTGAAATTTTGAAATTTTGAAATTTTGAAATTTTAAAATTTTTAGAATTGGAAATTTTGACTTTTGGAATTTCTAAATTTTAAAAATTTGAAATTTTGAAATTTTGAAATTTTAGATTTTTGAAATTTTGAAATTTTGATATTTTGAAATTTTGAAATTTTGAAATTTTGAAATTTTGAAATTTTGAAATTTTGAAGTTTTGAAATTTTGAAATTTTGAAATTTTCAAATTTTGAAATTTTGAAATTTTGAAATTTTGAAATTTTGAAATTTTGAAATTTTGAAATTTTGAAATTTTGAAATTTTGAAATTTTGAAATTTTGGAATTTTGAAATTTTGAAGTTTTGAAATTTTGAAATTTCTAAATTTTGAAATTTTGAAATTTTGAAATTTTGAAATTTTGAAATCTTGAAATTTTGAAATTTTGAAATTTTGAAATTTGGAATTTGGAAATTTTCAAATTTTGAAATTTTGAAATTTGGAAATTTTGAAATTTTGAAATTTTGAAATTTTGAAATTTTGAAATTTCTAAATTCTAAAATTTTGAAATTTTCAAATTTTAAAATTTTGAAATTTTGTAATTTTGAAATTTTGAATTTTTAAAATTTTGAAATTTTGAAATTTTGAACTTTTGAAATTTTAAAATTTTTAGAATTTGAAATTTTGAAATTTTGGAATTTTGAAATTTTAAAATTTTGAAATTTTGAAATTTTAAAATTTTAAAATTTTAAAATTTTTAAATTTTTAAATTTTGAAATTTTGAAATTTTTAAATTTTGAAATTTTTAAATTTTGAAATTTCGAAATTTTGAAACTTGAAATTTTGAAATTTTGAAATTTTGAAATTTCGAAATTTTAAAATTTAAAAATTCTGAAGTTTTGAAATTTTGAAATTTTGAGATTTTGATATTTTAAAATTTTGAAATTTTGAACTTTTGAAATTTTAAAATTTTTAGAATTGGAAATTTTGAAATTTTGGAATTTCTAAATTTTAAAAATTTGAAATTTTGAAATTTTAGATTTTTGAAATTTTGAAATTTTGATATTTTAAAATTTTGAAATTTTGAAATTTTGAAATTTTGAAATTTTGAAATTTTGAAATTTTGAAATTTTGAAATTTCGAAATTTTGAAATTTTGACATTTTGAAATTTTTTGAAATTTTGAAATTTTGAAATTTTGTGAAATTTTGAAATTTTGAAATTTTGAAATTTTGAAATTTTGAAATTTAAAATTTTTAAATTTTTAAATTCTTAAATTTCTGAATGTTGAAATTTGAAATATTGAAAATTTGAAACTTTCAAATTTTAAAATTTTGAAATTTTGAAGTTTGAAATTTTGAAATTTTGAAATTTTGAAATTTGAAATTTGAAATTTTGAATTTGAAATTTTGAAATTTTGAAATTTTGAAATTTGAAATTTTGAAATTTTGAATTTTTTTGAATTTTGAGATTTGAAATTTGAAATTTTGAAATTTGAAATTTTGAAATTTTGAATTTTGAAACTTTGAAATTTAAAATTTTAAAATTTTGAAATTTTGAAATTTCGAAATTTGAAATTTGAAATTTTGAAATTTTGAAATTTAAAATTTTGAAATTTGAAATTTTGAAATTTTGAAATTATGAAATTTTGAACTTTTATTTTGAAATTTTGAAATTTTGAAATATTGAAATTTTGAAATTTTGAAATTTTGAAATTTTGAAGTTTTGAAATGTTGAAATTTAAAATTTTTAAATTTTTAAATTCTTAAATTTCTAAATGTTGAAATTTTGAAATTTTGAAACTTTCAAATTTTGATATTTTGAAATTTTGAAATTTTGAAATTTTGAAATTTTGAAATTTTGAAATTTCCAAATTTTGAAATTTTGAAATTTCTAAATTCTAAAATTTTGAAATTTTGAAATTTTAAAATTTTGAAATTTTGTAATTTTGAAATTTTGAATTTTTAAAATTTTGAAATTTTGAAATTTTGAACTTTTGAAATTTTAAAATTTTTAGAATTTGAAATTTTGAAATTTTGGAATTTTGAAATTTTAAAATTTTGAAATTTTGAAATTTTGAAATTTTAAAATTTTAAAATTTTGAAGTCTTGAAATTATGAAATTTTAAAATTTTGAAATTTTGAAATTTTGAAATTTTGAAATTTCGAAATTTTGAAATTTTGAAATTTTGAAATTTCGAAATTTTGAAATTTTGAAATTTTGAAATTTCGAAATTTTGAAATTTTGAAATTTTGAAATTTCGAAATTTTGAAATTTTGAAATTTTGAAATTTTAAAATTTTAAAATTTTGAAATTTTGAAATTTCGAAATTTTGAAATTTTGAAATTTTGAAATTTTGAAATTTTAAAATTTTGAAATTTTGAAATTTTGAAATTTTGAAATTTTGAAATCTTGAGACTTTGAAATTTTAAAATTTTAAAATTTTGAAATTTTGAAATTTCGAAAGTTTGAAATTTTGAAATTTTGAAATTTTGAAATTTTAAAATTTTGAAATTTTGAAATTTTGAAATTTTGAAATTTTGAAATTTTGAAATTATGAAATTTTGAACTTTTGAATTTTGCAATTTTGAAATTTTGAAATTTTGAAATTTTGAAATTTTGAAATTTTGAAATTTTGAAATTTTGAAATTTTGAAATTTTGAAATTTTGAAATTTTGAAATTTTGAAATTTTGAATTTTTTGAATTTTGAGATTTTGAAATTTTGAAATTTTGAAATTTTGAAATTTTGAAATTTTGAAATTTTGAAATTTTGAAATTTTGAAATTTTGAAATTTTGAAATTTTGAAATTTTTAAACTTTGAAATTTTAAAATTTTAAAATTTTGAAATTTTGAAATTTCGAAATTTTGAAATTTTGAAATTTTGAAATTTTAAAATTTTGAAATTTTGAAATTTTGAAATTTTGAAATTTTGAAATTTTGAAATTATGAAATTTGAACTTTTGAATTTTGCAATTTTGAAATTTTGATGAAATTTGGAAATTTTGAAATTTTGAAATTTTGAAATTTTGAAATTTTTAAATTTTGAAATTTCGAAATTTTGAAACTTTAAATTTTGAAATTTTGAAATTTTGAAATTTTGAAATTTCGAAATTTTGAAATTTAAAAATTCTATAGTTTTGAAATTTTGAAATTTTGAGATTTTGATATTTTAAAATTTTGAAATTTTGAACTTTTGAAATTTTAAAATTTTTAGAATTGGAAATTTTGACTTTTGGAATTTCTAAATTTTAAAAATTTGAAATTTTGAAATTTTGAAATTTTGAAATTTTAGATTTTTGAAATTTTGAAATTTTGATATTTTGAAATTTTGAAATTTTGAAATTTTGAAATTTTGAAGTTTTGAAATTTTGAAATTTTGAAATTTTCAAATTTTGAAATTTTGAAATTTTGAAATTTTGAAATTTTGAAATTTTGAAATTTTGGAATTTTGAGATTTTGAAGTTTTGAAATTTTGAAATTTCTTAATTTTGAAATTTTGAAATTTTGAAATTTTGAAATTTTGAAATTTTGAAATTTTGAAATTTTGAAATTTTGAAATTTTGAAATTTTGAAATTTTGAAATTTTGAAATTTTGAAATTTGGAATTTGGAAATTTTCAAATTTTGAAATTTTGAAATTTGGAAATTTTGAAATTTTTGAATATTTGTTGAAATTTTTAAATTTCTAAATTCTAAAATTTTGAAATTTTCAAATTTAAAATTTTGAAATTTTGTAATTTTGAAATTTTGAATTTTTAAAATTTTGAAATTTTGAAATTTTGAACTTTTGAAATTTTAAAATTTTTAGAATTTGAAATTTTGAAATTTTGGAATTTTGAAATTTTAAAATTTTGAAATTTTGAAATTTTGAAATTTTAAAATTTTAAAATTTTGAAGTCTTGAAATTATAAAATTTTGAAATTTTGAAATTTTGAAATTTTGAAATTTTGAAATTTGAAATTTTGAAATTTTGAAATTTTGAAATTTTGAAATTTTGAAATTTTGAAATTTTGAAATTTTGAAATTTTGAAATTTTGAAATTTTGAAATTTTGAAATTTTGAAATTTTGAAATTTTGAAATTTTGAAATTTTGAAATTTTAAAATTTTGAAATTTTAAAATTTTGAAATTTTGAAATTTTGAAATTTTGAAATTTTTAAATTTTTAAATTTTGAAATTTTGAAATTTTGATATTTTGAAATTTTGAAATTTTGAAATTTTGAAATTTCGAAATTTTGAAATTTTGAAATTTTGAAATTTTGAAATTTTGAAATTTTGATATTTTGAAATTTTGAAATTTTGAAATTTTGAAATTTTTAAATTTTGAAATTTTGAAATTTTGATATTTTGAAATTTTGAAATTTTGAAATTTTGAAATTTTGAAATTTTGAAATTTTGAAATTTTGAAATTTTGAAATTTTGAAATTTTGAAATTTTGAAATTTTGAAATTTTGAAATTTTGAAATTTTGAAATTTTGAAATTTTGACATTTTGAAATTTTGAAATTTTGAAATTTTGAAATTTTGAAATTTTGAAATTTTGAAATATTGAAATTTTGAAATTTTGAAATTTTTTGAAATTTTGAAATTTTGAAATTTTGAAATTTCGAAATTTTGAAATTTTGAAATATTGAAATTTTGAAATTTTGAAATTTTGAAATTTTGAAGTTTTGAAATGTTGAAATTTAAAATTTTTAAATTTTTAAATTCTTAAATTTCTAAATGTTGAAATTTTGGAATTTTGAAATTTTGAAACTTTCAAATTTTGATATTTTGAAATTTTAAAATTTTGAAATTTTGAAATTTTGAAATTTTGAAATTTTGAAATTTTGAAATTTTGAAATTTTGAAATTTCGAAATTTTGAAATTTTGAAATTTTGAAATTTTGAAATTTTGAAATTTTGAAATTTTGAAATTTTGAAATTTTGAAATTTTAAAATTTTGAATTTTTGAAATTTTGAAATTTTGAAATTTTGAAATTTTGAAATTTTGAAATTTTGAAATTTTGGAATTTTGAAATTTTGAAATTTTGAAATTTTGAAATTTTGAAATTTTGAAATTTTGAAATTTTGAAATTTTGAAATTTTGAAATTTTGAAATTTTAAAATTTTAAAATTTTTAAATTTTTAAATTTTGAAATTGTAAAATTTTTTAATTTCTAATCTCTAAAATTTTGAAATTTTGAAATTTTGAAATTTTGAAATTTTGAAATTTTGAAATTTTGAAATTTTGAAATTTTGAAATTTTTAAATTTTGAAATTTTGAAATTTTGAAATTTTGAAATTTTGAAATTTTGAAATTGTAACACCTTAAATTTTTAAATTTCTAAATTCTAAAATTTTGAAATTTTGAAATTTTGAAATTTTAAAATTTTGAAATTTTTAAATTTTAAAATTTTGAAATTTTGAAATTTTGAAATTTTGAAAGTTTGAAATTTTGAAATTTTGAAATTTTGAAATTTTGAAATTTTGATATTTCGAAATTTTGAAATTTTGAAATTTTGAAATTTTGAAATTTTGAAATTTTGAAATTTTGAAATTTTGAAATTTTGAAATTTTGAAATTTTGAAATTTTGAAATTTTGAAATTTTGAAATTTTGAAATTTTGAAATTTTGAAATTTTGAAATTTTGAAATTTTGAAATTTTGAAATTTTGAAATTTTGAAATTTTGAAATTTTGAAATTTTGAAATTTTGAAATTTTGAAATTTTGAAATTTTGAAATTTTGAAATTTTGAAATTTTGAAATTTTGAAATTTTGAAATTTTGAAATTTTGAAATTGTAAAACTTTAAATTTTTAAATTTCTAAATTCTAAAATTTTGAAATTTTGAAATTTTGAAATTTTAAAATTTTGAAATTTTGAAATTTTGAAATTTTGAAATTTTGAGATTTTGAAATTTTGAAATTTTGAAATTTTGAAATTTTGAAATTTTGAAATTTTGAAATTTTGAAATTTTGAAATTTTGAAATTTTGGAATTTTGATATTTTGAAATTTTAAAATTTTGGAATTTTGAAATTTTGAAATTCTGAAATTTTGAAATTTTGAACTTTCGAAATTTTGAAATTCTGAAATTTTGAAATTTTGAAATTTTGAAATTTTTAAATTTTGAAATTTCGAAATTTTGAAACTTGAAATTTTGAAATTTTGAAATTTCGAAATTTTGAAATTTAAAAATTCTGAAGTTTTGAAATTTTGAAATTTTGAAATTTTGAAATTTTTATATTTTAAAATTTTGAAATTTTGAACTTTTGAAATTTTAAAATTTTTAGAATTGGAAATTTTAAAATTTTGGAATTTCTAAATTTTAAAAATTTGAAATTTTGAAATTTTGAAGTTTTAGATTTTTGAAATTTTGAAATTTTGAAATTTTGAAATTTTGAAATTTTGAAATTTTGAAATTTTGAAATTTTGAAATTCTGAAATTTTGAAATTTTGAAATTTTGAAATTTTGAAATTTTGAAATTTTGAAATTTTGAAATTTTGAAATTTTGGAATTTTGAAATTTTGAAGTTTTGAAATTTTGAAATTTCTAAATTTTGAAATTTTGAAATTTTGAAATTTGGAAATTTTGAAATTTTGAAATTTTGAAATTTTGAAATTTGGAATTTGAAAATTTTCAAATTTTGAAATTTTGAAATTTTGAAATTTGGAAATTTTGAAATTTGGAAATTTTGAAATTTTGAAATTTTGAAATTTTCAAATTTCTAAATTCTAAAATTTTGAAATTTTGAAATTTTAAAATTTTGAAATTTTGTAATTTTGAAATTTTGAATTTTTAAAATTTTGAAATTTTGAAATTTTGAAATTTGGAATTTGGAAATTTTCAAATTTTGAAATTTTGGAATTTTGGAATTTTAAAATTTTGAAATTTTGAAATTTTGAAATTTTAAAATTTTGAAGTCTTGAAAGTATGAAATTTTGAATTTTTGAAATTTTGAAATTTTGAAATTTTGAAATTTTGAGATTTTGAAATTTTGAAATTTTGAAATTTTAAAATTTTGAAATTTTGAAATTTTGAAATTTTGAAATTTTGAAATTTTGAAATTTTGAAATTTTGAAATTTTGAAATTTTGAAATTTTGCAATTTTGAAATTTTGAAATTTTGAAATTTTGAAATTTTGAAATTTTGAAATTTTGAAATTTTGAAATTTTGAAATTTTGAAATTTTGAAATTTTGAAATTTTGAAATTTTGAAATTTTGAAATTTTGAAATTTTGAAATTTTGAAATTTTGAAATTTTGAAATTTTGAAATTTTGAAATTTTGAAATTTTAAAATTTTGAAATTTTGAAATTTTGAAATTTTGAAATTTTGAAATATTGAAATATTGAAATTTTGAAATTTTTTGAAATTTCGAAATTTTGAAATTTTGAAATTTTGAAATTTTGAAATTTTGAAATTTTGAAATTTTGAAATTTTGAAATTTTGAAATTTTGAAATTTTGAAATTTTGAAATTTTGAAATTTTGAAATTTTGAAATATTGAAATTTTGAAATTTTGAAATTTTGAAGTTTTGAAATGTTGAAATTTAAAATTTTTAAATTTTTAAATTCTTAAATTTCTAAATGTTGAAATTTTGAAATTTTGAAATTTTGAAACTTTCAAATTTTGATATTTTGAGATTTTGAAATTTTGAAATTTTGAAATTTTGAAATTTTGAAATTTTGAAATTTTGAAATTTTGAAATTTTGAAATTTTGAAATTTCGAAATTTTGAAATTTTGAAATTTTGAAATTTTGAAATTTTGAAATTTTGAAATTTTGAAATTTTGAAATTTTGAAATTTTGAAATTTTGAAATTTTGAAATTTTGAAATTTTGAAATTTTGAAATTTTAAAATTTTAAAATTTTGATATTTTGAAATTTTGAAATTTTGAAATTTTGAAATTTTGAAATTTTGAAATTTTGAAATTTTGAAATTTTGAAATTTTGAAATTTTGAAATTTTGAAATTTTGAAATTTTGAAATTTTGAAATTTTGAAATTTTGAAATTTTGAAATTTTGAAATTTTGAAATTTTGAAATTTTGAAATTTTGAAATTTTGAAATTTTGAAATTTTTAAATTTTTAAATTTTGAAATTGTAAAATTTTTAAATTTCTAATCTCTAAAATTTGGAAATTTTGAAATTTTGAAATTTTGAAATTTTGAAATTTTGAAATTTTGAAATTTTGAAATTTTGAAATTTTGAAATTTTGAAATTTTGAAATTTTGAAATTTTGAAATTTTGAAATTTTGAAATTTTGAAATTTTGAAATTTTGAAATTTTGAAATTTTGAAATTTTGAAATTTTGAAATTTTGAATTTTTTGAATTTTGAGATTTTGAAATTTTGAAATTTTGAAATTTTGAAATTTTGAAATTTTGAAATTTTGAAATTTTGAAATTTTGAAATTTTGAAATTTCGAAATTTTGAAACTTGAAAATTTGAAATTTTGAAATTTTGAAATTTCGAAATTTTGAAATTTAAAAATTCTGAAGTTTTGAAATTTTGAAATTTTGAGATTTTGATATTTTAAAATTTTGAAATTTTGAACTTTTGAAATTTTAAAATTTTTAGAATTGGAAATTTTGAAATTTTGGAATTTCTAAATTTTAAAAATTTGAAATTTTGAAATTTTGAAATTTTAGATTTTTGAAATTTTGATATTTTGAAATTTTGAAATTTTGAAATTTTGAAATTTTGAAATTTTGAAATTTTGAAATTTTGAAATTTTGAAATTTTAAAATTTTGAAATTTTGAAATTTTGAAATTTTGAAATTTTGAAATTTTGAAATTTTGAAATTTGAAATTTTGAAATTTTGGAATTTTGAAATTTTGAAGTTTTGAAATTTTGAGATTTCTAAATTTTGAAATTTTGAAATTTTGAAATTTTGAAATTTTGAAATTTTGAAATTTTGAAATTTTGAAATTTTGAAATTTGGAATTTGGAAATTTTCAAATTTTGAAATTTTGAAATTTTGAAATTTGGAAATTTTGAAATTTTGAAATTTTGAAATTTTTAAATTTTTAAATTTCTAAATTCTAAAATTTTGAAATTTTAAAATTTTGAAATTTTGTAATTTTGAAATTTTGAATTTTTAAAATTTTGAAATTTTGAAATTTTGAACTTTTGAAATTTTAAAATTTTTAGAATTTGAAATTTTGAAATTTTGAAATTTTGAAATATTGAAATTTTGAAATTTTGAAATTTTTTGAAATTTTGAAATTTTGAAATTTTGAAATTTTGAAATTTTGAAATTTTGAAATATTGAAATTTTGAAATTTTGAAATTTTGAAATTTTGAAGTTTTGAAATGTTGAAATTTAAAATTTTTAAATTTTTAAATTCTTAAATTTCTAAATGTTGAAATTTTGAAATTTTGAAACTTTCAAATTTTGATATTTTGAAATTTTGAAATTTTGAAATTTTGAAATTTTGAAATTTTGAAATTTCCAAATTTTGAAATTTTGAAATTTCTAAATTCTAAAATTTTGAAATTTTGAAATTTTAAAATTTTGAAATTTTGTAATTTTGAAATTTTGAATTTTTAAAATTTTGAAATTTTGAAATTTTGAACTTTTGAAATTTTAAAATTTTTAGAATTTGAAATTTTGGAATTTTGAAATTTTAAAATTTTGAAATTTTGAAATTTTGAAATTTTAAAATTTTAAAATTTTGAAGTCTTGAAATTATGAAATTTTAAAATTTTGAAATTTTGAAATTTTGAAATTTCGAAATTTTGAAATTTTGAAATTTTGAAATTTCGAAATTTTGAAATTTTGACATTTTAAAATTTTTTGAAATTTTGAAATTTTGAAATTTTGTGAAATTTTGAAATTTTGAAATTTTGAAATTTTGAAATTTTGAAATTTTGAAATTTTGAAATTTTGAAATTTTGAAATTTAAAATTTTTAAATTTTTAAATTCTTAAATTTCTGAATGTTGAAATTTTGAAATATTGAAATTTTGAAACTTTCAAATTTTAAAATTTTGAAATTTTGAAGTTTTGAAATTTTGAAATTTTGAAATTTTGAAATTTTGAAATTTTGAAATTTTGAAATTTTGAAATTTTGAAATTTTGAAATTTTGAAATTTTGAAATTTTGAAATTTTGAAATTTTGAAATTTTGAAATTTTGAAATTTTGAAATTTTGAATTTTTTGAATTTTGAGATTTTGAAATTTTGAAATTTTGAAATTTTGAAATTTTGAAATTTTGAAATTTTGAAATTTTGAAATTTTGAAATTTTGAAATTTTGAAATTTTGAAACTTTGAAATTTTAAAATTTTAAAATTTTGAAATTTTTAAAATTCGAAATTTTGAAATTTTGAAATTTTGAAATTTTGAAATTTTGAAATTTTAAAATTTTGAAATTTTGAAATTTTGAAATTTTGAAATTTTGAAATTATGAAATTTTGAACTTTTGAATTTTGCAATTTTGAAATTTTGATGAAATTTTAAAATTTGGAAATTTTGAAATTTTGAAATTTTGAAATTTTTAAAATTTGAAATTTCGAAATTTTGAAACTTTAAATTTTGAAATTTTGAAATTTTGAAATTTCGAAATTTTGAAATTTAAAAATTCTGAAGTTTTGAAATTTTGAAATTTTGAGATTTTGATATTTTAAAATTTTGAAATTTTGAACTTTTGAAATTTTAAAATTTTTAGAATTGGAAATTTTGACTTTTGGAATTTCTAAATTTTAAAAATTTGAAATTTTGAAATTTTGAAATTTTGAAATTTTAGATTTTTGAAATTTTGAAATTTTGATATTTTTAAGTTTTGAAATTTTGAAATTTTGAAATTTTGAAGTTTTGAAATTTTGAAATTTTGAAATTTTCAAATTTTCAAATTTTCAAATTTTCAAATTTTGAAATTTTGAAATTTTGAAATTTTGAAATTTTGAAATTTTGAAATTTTGAAATTTTGGAATTTTGAAATTTTGAAGTTTTGAAATTTTGAAATTTCTAAATTTTGAAATTTTGAAATTTTGAAATTTTGAAATTTTGAAATTTGGAATTTGGAAATTTTCAAATTTTGAAATTTTGAAATTTTGAAATTTTGAAATTATGAAATTTTGAACTTTTGAATTTTGCAATTTTGAAATTTTGATGAAATTTTAAAATTTGGAAATTTTGAAATTTTGAAATTTTGAAATTTTGAAATTTTTAAATTTTGAAATTTCGAAATTTTGAAACTTTAAATTTTGAAATTTTGAAATTTTGAAATTTCGAAATTTTGAAATTTAAAAATTCTGAAGTTTTGAAATTTTGAAATTTTGAGATTTTGATATTTTAAAATTTTGAAATTTTGAACTTTTGAAATTTTAAAATTTTTAGAATTGGAAATTTTGACTTTTGGAATTTCTAAATTTTAAAAATTTGAAATTTTGAAATTTTGAAATTTTGAAATTTTAGATTTTTGAAATTTTGAAATTTTGATATTTTTAAGTTTTGAAATTTTGAAATTTGAAATTTTGAAGTTTGAAATTTTGAAATTTTGAAATTTTCAAATTTTCAAATTTTCAAATTTTCAAATTTTGAAATTTTGAAATTTTGAAATTTTGAAATTTTGAAATTTTGAAATTTTGAAATTTTGGAATTTTGAAATTTTGAAGTTTTGAAATTTTGAAATTTCTAAATTTTGAAATTTTGAAATTTTGAAATTTTGAAATTTTGAAATTTGGAAATTTTCAAATTTTGAAATTTTGAAATTTGGAATTTTGAAATTTTGAAATTTTGAAATTTTGAAATTTTGAAATTTTTAAATTTCTAAATTCTAAAATTTTGAAATTTTCAAATTTTAAAATTTTGAAATTTTGTAATTTTGAAATTTTGAATTTTTTAAATTTTGAAATTTTGAAATTTTGAACTTTTGAAATTTTAAAATTTTTAGAATTTGAAATTTTGAAATTTTGGAATTTTGAAATTTTAAAATTTTGAAATTTTGAAATTTTGAAATTTTAAAATTTTAAAATTTTGAAGTCTTGAAATTATGAAATTTTGAAATTTTGAAATTTTGAAATTTTGAAATTTTGAAATTTTGAAATTTTGAAATTTTGAAATTTTGAAATTTTGAAATTTTGAAATTTTGAAATTTTGAAATTTTGAAATTTTGAAATTTTGAAATTTTAAGATTTTGAAATTTTAAAATTTTGAAATTTTGAAATTTTGAAATTTTGAAATTTTGAAATTTTGAAATTTTGAAATTTTGAAATTTTGATATTTTGAAATTTTGAAATTTTGAAATTTTGAAATTTTGAAATTTTGAAATTTTGAAATTTTGATATTTTGAAATTTTGAAATTTTGAAATTTTGAAATTTTAAATTTTTAAATTTTGAAATTTTGAAATTTTGATATTTTGATATTTTGAAATTTTGAAATTTTGAAATTTTGAAATTTTGAAATTTTGATATTTTAAAATTTTGAAATTTTGAAATTTTGAAATTTTGAAATTTTGAAATTTTGAAATTTTGAAATTTTGAAATTTTGAAATTTTGAAATTTTGAAATTTTGAAATTTTGAAATTTTGAAATTTTGAAATTTTGAAATATTGAAATTTTGAAATTTTGAAATTTTTTGAAATTTTGAAATTTTGAAATTTTAAAATTTTGAAATTTTGAAATATTGAAATTTTGAAATTTTGAAATTTTGAAATTTTGAAATTTTGAAGTTTTGAAATGTTGAAATTTAAAATTTTTAAATTTTTAAATTCTTAAATTTCTAAATGTTGAAATTTTGAAATTTTGAAATTTTGAAACTTTCAAATTTTGATATTTTGAAGTTTCGAAATTTTGAAATTTTGAAATTTGAAATTTTGAAATTTTGAAATTTTGAAATTTTGAAATTTTGAAATTTTAAATTTTGAATTTTTTAAATTTTGAAATTTTGAAATTTTGAAATTTTGAAATTTTGAAATTTTGAAATTTGGAATTTTGAAATTTTGAAATTTTGAAATTTTGAAATTTTGAAATTTTAAAATTTTAAAATTTTAAAATTTTTAAATTTTTAAATTTTGAATTGTAAAATTTTTAAATTTCTAATCTCTAAAATTTTGAAATTTGAAATTTTGAAATTTTGAAATTTTGAAATTTTAAAATTTGAAATTTTGAAATTTTGAAATTTTGAAATTGTAACACCTTAAATTTTTAAATTTCTAAATTCTAAAATTTTGAAATTTTGAAATTTTGAAATTTTGAAATCTTAAAATTTTGAATTTTGAAATTTTAAAATTTTGAAATTTTGAAATTTTGAAATTTTGAAAGTTTGAAATTTTGAAATTTTGAAATTTTGAAATTTTGAAATTTTGAAATTTCGAAATTTTGAAATTTTGAAATTTTGAAATTTTGAAATTTGAAATTTTGAAATTTTGAAATTTTGAAATTTTAAAATTTTGAAATTTTGAAATTTTGAAATTTTGAAATTTTGAAATTTTTAAATTTTGAAATTTTGAAATTTTGAACTTTTGAATTTTGCAATTTTGAAATTTTGATGAAATTTTGAAATTTTGAAATTTTGAAATTTTGAAATTTTGAAATTTTGAAATTTTGAAATTTTGAAATTGTAAAACTTTAAATTTTTAAATTTCTAAATTCTAAAATTTTGAAATTTTGAAATTTTGAATTTTAAAATTTTGAAATTTTGAAATTTTGAAATTTTGAAATTTTGAGATTTTGAAATTTTGAAATTTTGAAATTTTGAAATTTTGAAATTTTGAAATTTTGGAATTTTGATATTTTGAAATTTTGAAATTTTGGAATTTTGAAATTTTGAAATTCTGAAATTTTGAAATTTTGAACTTTCGAAATTTTGAAATTCTGAAATTTTGAAATTTTGAAATTTTGAAATTTTGAAATTTTGAAATTTTGAAATTTTTAAATTTTGAAATTTCGAAATTTTGAAACTTGAAATTTTGAAATTTTGAAATTTCGAAATTTTGAAATTTAAAAATTCTGAAGTTTTGAAATTTTGAAATTTTGAAATTTTGAAATTTTTATATTTTAAAATTTTGAAATTTTGAACTTTTGAAATTTTAAAATTTTTAGAATTGGAAATTTTGAAATTTTGGAATTTCTAAATTTTAAAAATTTGAAATTTTGAAATTTTAGATTTTTGAAATTTTGAAATTTTGAAATTTTGAAATTTTGAAATTTTGAAATTGTGAAATTTTGAAATTTTGAAATTTTGAAATTTGAAATTTTGAAATTTTGAAATTTTGAAATTTTGAAATTTTGAAATTTTGAAATTTGAAATTTTGAAATTTTAAAATTTTGGAATTTTGAAATTTTTAAGTTTTGAAATTTTGAAATTTCTAAATTTTGAAATTTTGAAATTTTGAAATTTGGAAATTTTGAAATTTTGAAATTTTGAAATTTTGAAATTTTGAAATTTGGAATTTGAAAATTTTCAAATTTTGAAATTTTGAAATTTGGAAATTTTGAAATTTTGAAATTTTCAAATTTCTAAATTCTAAAATTTTGAAATTTTGAAATTTTAAAATTTTGAAATTTTGTAATTTTGAAATTTTGAATTTTTAAAATTTTGAAATTTTGAAATTTTGAGATTTGGAATTTGGAAATTTTCAAATTTTGAAATTTTGGAATTTTGGAATTTTAAAATTTTGAAATTTTGAAATTTTGAAATTTTGAAATTTTAAAATTTTGAAGTCTTGAAATTATGAATTTTAAATTTTTGAAATTTTGAAATTTTGAAATTTTGAAATTTTGAAATTTTGAGATTTTGAAATTTTGAAATTTTGAAATTTTAAAATTTTGAAATTTTGAAATTTTGGAATTTGAAATTTTGAAATTTTGAAATTTTGAAATTTTGAAATTTTGAAATTTGAAATTTTGAAATTTTGAAATTTGAAATTTTGAAATTTTGAAATTTTGAAATTTGAAATTTTGAAATTTTGAAATTTTGAAATTTTTGAAATTTTGAAATTTTGAAATTTTGAAATTTTGAAATTTTGAAATTTTGAAATTTTGAAATTTTGAAATTTTGAAATTTTGAAATTTTGAAATTTTGAAATTTTGAAATTTTGAAATTTTGAAATTTTGAAATTTTGAAATTTTGAAATTTTGAAATTTTGAATTTTGAAATTTTGAAATTTTAAAATTTTGAAATTTTGAAATTTTGAAATTTTGAAATTTTGAAATTTTGAAATATTGAAATATTGAAATTTTGAAATTTTTTGAAATTTTGAAATTTTGAAATTTTGAAATTTTGAAATTTTGAAATTTTGAAATTTTGAATTTTGAAATTTTGAAATTTTGAAATTTTGAAATTTTGAAATTTTGAAATTTTGAAATTTTGAAATTTTGAAATTTTGAAATATTGAAATTTTGAAATTTTGAAATTTTGAAGTTTTGAAATGTTGAAATTTAAAATTTTTAAATTTTTAGATTCTTAAATTTCCAAATGTTGAAATTTTGAAATTTTGAAATTTTGAAATTTTGAAATTTTGAAATATTGAAATTTTGAAATTTTGAAATTTTTTGAAATTTTGAAATTTTGAAATTTTGAAATATTGAAATTTTGAAATTTTGAAATTTTGAAATTTTGAAATTTTGAAGTTTTGAAATGTTGAAATTTGAAAT
>CATPCP010000149.1:0-21446 GCA_955652365.1 Eristalinus aeneus
CCGACTAAGTGAGTTTTAGCGATTTTTGCTTACCGCGCTAAGTGATTTTTTTGATTTTCTCTTACCTGGGTAAGTGAATTTTTGCGGCTTTCACTTTCCCGGGTAAGTGAATTTTGTGATTTTCACATACCCGGCCAAGTGAAGTTTCTGAGTTTCACAAACCTGGCTAAGTGAATTTATGCGATTTTCACTTACCCGACTAAGTGAATTTTAGCGATTTTCACTTACCGCGATAAGTGAATTTTTGTGATTTTCACTTACCTGGCTAAGTGAATTTTGGGATTTTCACTTACCTGGCTAAGTGTATTTTCGTGATTTTCACTTACCCGGCTAAGTGAATTTTTGTGATTTTCACTTTCCTGGTTGAGTGAATTTTTGCGATTTTCACTTACTAAATGAATTTTTGCGATTTTCACTTACCCGGCTAAGTGAATTTTTACGATTTTCACGTACCCGACTGAGTGAATTTTTGCGATTTTCAGTTACCGCGCTAAGTGAATTTTTGTGATTTCACTTACCAGGCTAAGTGGATTTTTGCGATTTTCACTTACCCGACTAAGTGAATTTTAGCGATTTTCACTTACCGCGCTAAGTGAATTTTTGTGATTTTCATTTACCTGGCTAAGTGAATTTATGTGATTTTCACTTACCCGGCTAAGTGAATTTTTGTGATTTTCACTTACCTGGCTGAGTGAATTTTCGCGATTTTCACTTACCGCGCTAAGTGAATTTTTGTGATTTTCACTTACCTGGCTAAGTGAATTTTTGCGATTTTCACTTACCCGAGATAGTGACTTTTTACGATTTTCACTTCCCTTTCAAAGTAATTTTAAGCGATATTCACTTACCACACTATGTGTATATTTGTGATTTTCACTTACCCGGCTGTGAATATTTGCAAGTTTTACTTTCTCGGCAAAGTGAATTTTTGCGTATTTCACTTACCCGGGTAAGGAATTTTAGCGATATTCACTTACTTGGCTAAGGAGTTTTTGCGGTTTTCACTTACACGCCTAAGGAATTTAAACGATTTTCACTTACCCCACTATGTGAATTTTTGTTATTTTCAATATGTGAATATTTGTGATTTTCACCTACCCTGCTAAGTGAATTTTTGCGACTTTCACTTACCGGACTAAGTGAGTTTTAGCGATTCTCGCTTACCGCGCTAAGTGATTTTTTTGATTTTCCCTTACCTGAGTAAGTGAATTTTTGCGGCTTTCACTTACCCGGGTAAGTGAATTTTTGTGATTTTCACTTACCCGGCCAAGTGAAGTTTTATTATTTTCACATACCTGGCTAAGTGCATTTTTGCGATTTTCACTTACCTGGCTAAGAGAATTTTTGCATCTTTCACTTACCCGACTAAAAGAATTTAAGCGATTTTCACTTACAGCGCTAAGTGAATTTTTGTGATTTTCACTTACCTGGCTAAGTGAATTTTCGTGATTTTCACTTACCCGGCTAAGTGAATTTTTGTGATTTTCACTTTCCTGGCTGAGTGAATTTTTGCGATTTTCACTTACCGGACTAAGTGAATTTTTGCGGTTTTCACTTACCCGGCTAAGTGAATTTTTCCGATTTTCACTTACCTGGCTGAGTGAATTTTTGCGATTTTCAGTTACCGCGCTAAGTGAATTTTTGTGATTTTCACTAACCTGGCTAAGTGGATTTTTGCGATTTTCACTTACCGGACTAAATGAATTTTTGCGGTTTTCACTTACCCGGCTAAGTGAATTTTTATGATTTTCACTTACCTGGCTGAGTGAATTTTTGCGATTTTCACTTACCGCGCTAAGTGAATTTTTGTGATTTTCACTTACCTGGCTAAGTGAATTTTTGTGATTTTCACTTACCCGGCTAAGTGAATTTTTTGAGTTTCACTTACCTGGCTGAGTGAATTTCTGCGATTTTCAGTTACCGCGATAAGTGAATTTTTGTGATTTTCACTTACCTGGCTAAGTGAATTTTTGTGATTTTCACTTACCGCGCTAAGTGAATTTTTGTGATTTTCACTTACCTGGCTAAGTGAATTTTTGTGATTTTCACTTACCTGTCTAAGTGAATTTTTGTGATTTTCACTTACCCGGCTAAGTGAATTTTTTGAGTTTCACTTACCTGGCTGAGTGAATTTCTGCGATTTTCAGTTACCGCGATAAGTGAATTTTTGTGACTTTCACTTACCTGGCTAAGTGGATTTTTGCGATTTTCACTTACCCGACTAAGTGAATTTTAGCGATTTTCACTTACCGCGCTAAGTGAATTTTTGTGATTTTCACTTACCTGGCTAAGTGAATTTTCGTGATTTTCACTTACCGCGCTAAGTGAATTTTTGTGATTTTCACTTACCTAACTAAGTGAATTTTTGTGATTTTCACTTACCCGGCTAAGTGAATTTTCGTGATTTTCACTTACCTGACTGAGTAAATTTTTGCGATTTTCACTTACCGGACTAAGTGAATTTTTGCGATTTTCACTTACCCGAGATAGTGAATTTTTACGATTTTCACTTACCTTTCAAAGTGATTTTTAGCGATATTCACTTCCCACGCTATGTGTATAATTGTGATTTTCACTTACCCGGCTGTGGATTTTTGCAATTTTTACTTACTCGGCAAAGTGAATTTTTGCGTATTTCACTTACCCGGGTAAGGAATTTAAGCGATTTTCACTTACCCCACTATGTGAATTTTTGTTATTTTCAATATGTGAATATTTGTGATTTTCACTTACCCTGCTAAGTGAATTTTTGCGACTTTCACTTACCCTTTTCACTTAGTTTTATCGATTTTCGCTTACCGCGCTAAGTGATATTTTGATTTTCCCTTACCTGGGTAAGTGAATTTTTGCGGCTTTCACTTACCCGGGTAAGTGAATTTTTGTGATTTTCACTTACCCGGCCAAGTGAAGTTTTATGATTTTCACGTACCTGGTTAAGTGAAAATTTACGATTTTCACTAACCCGACTAAGTGAATTTTAGCGATTTTCACTTACCGCGCTAAGTGAATTTTTGTGATTTCCACTTACCTGGCTAAGTG
This sequence comes from Eristalinus aeneus, assembly GCA_955652365.1. Classification (NCBI taxonomy): domain Eukaryota; kingdom Metazoa; phylum Arthropoda; class Insecta; order Diptera; family Syrphidae; genus Eristalinus; species Eristalinus aeneus. The sequence goes on from CATPCP010000149.1 coordinate 3,040, forward strand.
AATTTTTGCGACTTTCACTTACCCGACTAAGTGAATTTAAGCTAATTTCACTTACAGCTCTAAGTGAATTTTTGTGATTTTCACTTATCTGGCTAAGTGAATTTTCGTGATATTCACTTACATGGCTTAGTGATTTTTTGCGGCTTTGAAAAAAATTACTTAGCGCGGTAAGCGAAAATCGCTAAAACTCACTTAGTCGGGTAAGTGAAAGTCGCAAAAAATCACTAAGCCATGTAAGTGAATATCACGAAAATTCACTTAGCCAGATAAGTGAAAATCACAAAAATTCACTTAGCGCTGTAAGTGAAAATAGCTTAAATTCACTTAGTCGGGTAAGTGAAAGTCGCAAAAATTCACTTAGCCAGGTAAGTGGAAATCACAAAAATTCACTTAGCGCGGTAAGTGAAAATCGCTAAAATTAATTTAGTCGGGTTAGTGAAAATCGTAAAATTTCACTTAGCCAGGTATGTGAAAATCATAAAACTTCACTTGGCCGGGTAAGTGAAAATCACAAAAATTCACTTACCCGGGTAAGTGAAAGCCGCAAAAATTCACTTACCCAGGTAAGGGAAAATCACAAAATCACTTAGCGCGGTAAGCGAAAATCGCTAAAACTAAGTGAAGAGGGTAAGTGAAAGTCGCAAAAATTCACTTAGCAGGGTAAGTGAAAATCACAAATATTCACATATTGAAAATAACAAAAATTCACATAGTGGGGTAAGTGAAAATCGCTTAAATTCCTCACCCGGGTAAGTGAAATACGCAAAAATTCACTTTGCCGAGTAAGTAAAAATTGCAAAAATCCACAGCCGGGTAAGTGAAAATCACAAATATACACATAGCGTGGGAAGTGAATATCGCTAAAAATCACTTTGAAAGGTAAGTGAAAATCGTAAAAATTCACTATCTCGGGTAAGTGAAAATCGTAAAAATTCACTATCTCGGGTAAGTGAAAATCGCAAAAATTCACTTAGTCCGGTAAGTGAAAATCGCAAAAATTCACTTAGTTAGGTAAGTGAAAATCACAAAAATTCACTTAGCGCGGTAAGTGAAAATCACGAAAATTCACTTAGCCAGGTAAGTGAAAATCACAAAAATTCACTTAGCGCGGTAAGTGAAAATCGCTAAAATTCACTTAGTCGGGTAAGTGAAAATCGCAAAAATCCACTTAGCCAGGTAAGTGAAAGTCACAAAAATTCACTTATCGCGGTAACTGAAAATCGCAGAAATTCACTCAGCCAGATAAGTGAAACTCAAAAAATTCACTTAGCCGGGGATGTGAAAATCACAAAAATTCACTTAGCCAGGTAAGTGAAAATCACAAAAATTCACTTAGCGCGGAAAGTGAAAATCGCTAAAATTCACTTAGTCGGGTAAGTGAAAATCGCAAAATCCACTTAGCCAGGTAAGTGAAAATCACAAAAATTCACTTATCGCGGTAACTGAAAATCGCAGAAATTCACTCAGCCAGGTAAGTGAAACTCAAAAAATTCACTTAGACGGGTAAGTGAAAATCACAAAATTCACTTAGCCAGGTAAGTGAAAATCACAAAAATTCACTTAGCGCGGTAACTGAAAATCGCAGAAATTCACTCAGCCAGGTAAGTGAAACTCAAAAAATTCACTTAGCCGGGTAAGTGAAAATCACAAAAATTCACTTAGCCAGGTAAGTGAAAATCACAAAAATTCACTTAGCGCGGAAAGTGAAAATCGCTAAAATTCACATAGTCGGGTAAGTGAAAATCGCAAAAATCCACTTAGCCAGGTAAGTGAAAATCACAAAAATTCACTTATCGCGGTAACTGAAAATCGCAGAAATTCACTCAGCCAGGTAAGTGAAACTCAAAAAATTCACTTAGCCGGGTAAGTGAAAATCACAAAAATTCACTTAGCCAGGTAAGTGAAAATCACGAAAATTCACTTAGCCAGGTAAGTGAAAATCACAAAAAATTCACTTAGCGCTGTAAGTGAAAATCGCTTAAATTCTTTTAGTCGGGTAAGTGAAAGTCGCAAAAATTCTCTTAGCCAGGTAAGTGAAAATCGCAAAAATGCACTTAGCCAGGTATGTGAAAATAACAAAACTTCACTTGGCCGGGTAAGTGAAAATCACAAAACATCACTTACCCGGGTAAGTGAAAGCCGCAAAAATTCACTTACTCAGGTAAGGGAAAATCAAAAAAATCACTTAGCGCGGTAAGCGAAAATCGCTAAAACTCACTTAGTCCGGTAAGTGAAAGTCGCAAAAATTCACTTAGCAGGGTAGGTGAAAATCACAAATATTCACATATTGAAAATAACAAAAATTCACATAGTGGGGTAAGTGAAAATCGTTTAAATTCCTTAGGCGTGTAAGTGTAAACCGCAAAAACTCCTTAGCCGGGTAAGTGAATATCGCTAAAATTCCTTACCCGGGTAAGTGAAATACGCAAAAATTCACTTTGCCGAGAAAGTAAAACTTGCAAATATTCACAGCCGGGTAAGTGAAAATCACAAATATACACATAGTGTGGTAAGTGAATATCGCTAAAAATTACTTTGAAAGGTAAGTGAAAATCGTAAAAAGTCACTTAGTCGGGTAAGTGAAAATCGCAAAAATTCACTTAGCCAGGTAAGTGAAAATCACAAAAATTCACTTAGCGCGGTAAGTGAAAATCGCGAAAATTCACTCAGCCAGGTAAGTGAAAATCACGAAAATACACTTAGCCAGGTAAGTGAAAATCACATAAATTCACTTTGCCAGGTAAGTGAAAATCACAAAAATTCACTTAGCGCGGTAAGTGAAAATCGCTAAAATTCACTTAGTCGGGTAACTGAAAATCGCAAAAATTCACTCAGTCGGGTACGTGAAAATCGTAAAAATTCACTTAGCCGGGTAAGTGAAAATCGCAAAAATTCATTTAGTCCGGTAAGTGAAAATCGCAAAAATTCACTCAACCAGGAAAGTGAAAATCACAAAAATTCACTTAGCCGGGTAAGTGAAAATCACGAAAATACACTTAGCCAGGTAAGTGAAGATCCCAAAAATTCACTTAGCCAGGTAAGTGAAAATCACAAAAATTCACTTATCGCGGTAGGTGAAAATCGCTAAAATTCACTTAGTCGGGTAAGTGAAAATCGCAAAAATCCACTTAGCCAGGTAAGTGAAAATCACAAAAATTCACTTAGCGCGGTAACTGAAAATCGCAAAAATTCACTCAGTCGGGTACGTGAAAATCGTAAAAATTCACTTAGCCAGGTTTGTGAAACTCATAAAACTTCACTTGGCCGGGTATGTGAAAGCCGCAAAAATTCACTTACCCAGGTAAGAGAAAATCAAAAAAATCACTTAGCGCGGTAAGCAAAAATCGCTAAAACTCACTTAGTCGGGTAAGTGAAAGTCGCAAAAATTCCCTTAGCAGGGTAAGTGAAAATCACAAATATTCACACATTGAAAATAACAAAAATTCACATAGTGGGGTAAGTGAAAATCGCTAAAATTCACTTTGCCGAGTAAGTAAAAATTGCAAAAATTCACAGCCGGGTAAGTGAAAATCACAAATATACACATAGCGTGGTAAGTGAATATCGCTAAAAATCACTTTGAAAGGTAACTGAAAATCGTAAAAATTCACTATCTCGGGTAAGTGAAAATCGCAAAAATTGTGAAAAGTCACAGAAATTCATTTAGCCGGGTAAGTGAAAATCACAAAAATTCACTTAGCCATGTAAGTGAAAATCACGAAAATTCACTTAGTTCGGTAAGTGAAAATCGCAAAAATTCACTTAGCGCTGTAAGTGAAAATAGCTTAAATTCACTTAGTCGGGTAGGTGAAAGTCGCAAAAATTCACTTAGCCAGGTAAGTGGAAATCACAAAAATTCACTTAGCGCGGTAAGTGAAAATCGCTTAAATTCACTTAGTCGGGTAAGTGAAAATCGCAAAAATCCACTTAGCCAGGTAAGTGAAAGTCACAAAACTTCACTTATCGCGGTAACTGAAAATCGCAGAAATTCACTCAGCCAGGTAAGTGAAACTCAAAAAATTCACTTAGCCGGGTAAGTGAAAATCACATAAATTCACTTAGCCAGGTAAGTGAAAATCACAAAAATTCACTTAGCGCGGTAAGTGAAAATCGCTAAAATTCACTTAGTCGGGTAAGTGAAAATCGCAAGAATCCACTTAGCCAGGTAAGTGAAAATCACAAAAATTCACTTATCGCGGTAACTGAAAATCGCAGAAATTCACTCAGCCAGGTAAGTGAAACTCAAAAAATTCACTTAGCCGGGTAAGTGAAAATCACAAAAATTCACTTAGCCAGGTAAGTGAAAATCACGAAAATTCACTTAGCGCGATAAGTGAAAATCACAAAAATTCACTTAGCGCGGTAAGTGAAAATCACAAAAATTCACTTAGCCAGGTAAGTGAAAATCACAAAAATTCACTTAGCGCTATAAGTGAAAATCGCTTAAATTCACTTAGTCGGGTAAGTGAAAGTTGCAAAAATTCTCTTAGCCAGGTAAGTGAAAATCGCAAAAATTCACTTAGCCAGGTATGTGAAAATAATAAAACTTCACTTGGCCGGGTAAGTGAACATCACAAAAATTCACTTACCCGGGAAAGTGAAAGCCGCAAAAATTCACTTAGTCCGGTAAGTGAAAATCACAAAAATTCACTTAGCCAGGTAAGTGAAAATCACAAAAATTCACTTAGCGCGGTAAGTGAAAATCGCAAAAATTCACTCAGCCAGGTAAGTGAAAATCACAAAAATTCACTTAGCCGGGTAAGTGAAAATCACAAAAATTCACTAACCGTGGTAAGTGCAAATCGCTAAAATTCATTTAGTCCGGTAAGTGAAAATCGCAAGAATCCACTCAGCCAGGTAAGTGAAAATCGTAAAAATTCACTTAGCCGGGTAAGTGAAAACCGCAAAAATTCACTAAGTCCGGTAAGTGAAAATCGCAAAAATTCACTCAGCCAGTTAAGTGAAAATCACAAAAATTCACTTAGCCGGGTAAGTGAAAATCGCGAAAATTCACTTAGCCAGGTAAGTGAAAATCACAAAAATTCACTTAGCGCTGTAAGTGAAAATCGCTTAAATTCTTTTAGTCGGGTAAGTGAAAGTTGCAAAAATTCTCTTAGCCAGGTAAGTGAAAATCGCAAAAATGCACTTAGCCAGGTATGTGAAAATAATAAAACTTCTATTGGCCGGGTAAGTGAAAATCACAAAAATTCACTTACCCGGGTAGGTGAAAGCCGCAAAAATTCACTTACTCAGGTACGGGAAAATCAAAAAAATCACTTAGCGCGGTAAGCGAAAATCGCTAAAACTCACTTAGTCGGGTAAGTGAAAGTCGCAAAAATTCACTTAGCAGGGTAGGTGAAAATCACAAATATTCACATATTGAAAATAACAAAAATTCACATAGTGGGGTAAGTGAAAATCGCTTAAATTCCTTAGGCGTGTAAGTGAAAACCGCAAAAACTCCTTAGCCGGGTAAGTGAAAATCACAAAAATTCACTTAGCGCGGTAAGTGAAAATCGCTAAAATGCACTTAGTCGGGTAAGTGAAAATCGCAAAAATCCACTTAGCCAGGTAAGTGAAAGTCACAAAAATTCACTTATCGCGGTAACTGAAAATCGCAGAAATTCACTCAGCCAGGTAAGTGAAACTCAAAAAATTCACTTAGCCGGGTAAGTGAAAATCACATAAATCCACTTAGCCAGGTTACTGAAAATCACGAAAATTCACTTAGCGCGGCAACTGAAAATCGCAAAAATTCACTCAGCCAGGTAAGTGAAAATCGTAAAAATTCACTTAGCCGGGTAAGTGAAATCCGCAAAAATTCACTTAGTCCGGTAAGTGAAAATCGCAAAATTCACTCAGCCAGGTAAGTGAAAATCACAAAAATTCACTTAGCCGGGTAAGTGAAAATCACGAAAATTCACTTAGCCAGGTAAGTGAAAATCACAAAAATTCACTTAGCGCTGTAAGTGAAAATCGCTTAAATTCTTTTAGTCGGGTAAGTGAAAGTTGCAAAAATTCTCTTAGCCAGGTAAGTGAAAATCGCAAAAATGCACTTAGCCAGGTATGTGAAAATAACAAAACTTCACTTGGCCGGGTAAGTGAAAATCACAAAACATCACTTACCCGGGTAAGTGAAAGCCGCAAAAATTCACTTACTCAGGTAAGGGAAAATCAAAAAAATCACTTAGCGCGGTAAGCGAAAATCGCTAAAACTCACTTAGTCGGGTAAGTGAAAATCGCTAAAATTCACTTAGTCGGGTAAGTGAAAATCGCAGAAATTCACTCAGCCAGGTAAGTGAAACTCAAAAAATTCACTTAGCCGGGTAAGTGAAAGCCGCAAAAATTCACTTACCCAGGTAAGGGAAAATCAAAAAATCACTTAGCGCGGTAAGCGAAAATCGCTAAAACTAAGTGAAGTGGGTAAGTGAAAGTCGCAAAAATTCACTTAGCAGGGTAAGTGAAAATCACAAATATTCACATATTGAAAATAACAAAAATTCACATAGTGTTGTAAGTGAAAATCGCTTGAATTCCTTACCCGGGTAAGTGAAATACGCAAAAATTCACTTTGCCGAGTAAGTAAAAATTACAAAAATCCACAGCCGGGTAAGTGAAAATCACAAATATACACATAGCGTGGGAAGTGAATATCGCTAAAAATCACTTTGAAAGGTAAGTGAAAATCGTAAAAATTCACTATCTCGGGTAAGTGAAAATCGCAAAAGTTCACTTAGCCAGGTAAGTGAAAATCACAAAAATTCACTTAGCGCGGTAAGTGAAAATCACAAAAATTCACTTAGCCAGGTAAGTGAAAATCACAAAAATTCACTTAGCGCGGTAAGTGAAAATCACAAAAATTCACTTAGCCAGGTAAGTGAAAATCACAAAAATTCACTTAGCGCGGTAAGTGAAAATCGCTAAAATTCACTTAGTCGGGTAAGTGAAAATCGCAAAAATCCACTTAGCCAGGTAAGTGAAAGTCACAAAAATTCACTTATCGCGGTAACTGAAAATCGCAGAAATTCACTCAGCCAGGTAAATGAAACTCAAAAAATTCACTTAGCCGGGTAAGTGAAAATCACAAAAATTCACTTAGCCAGGTAAGTGAAAATCACAAAAATTCACTTAGCGCGGTAAGTGAAAATCGCAAAAATTCACTCAGCCAGGTAAGTGAAAATCACAAAAATTCACTTAGCCGAGTAAGTGAAAATCAAAAAATCACTTAGCGCGGTAAGCGAAAATCGCTAAAACTAAGTGAAGTGGGTAAGTGAAAGTCGCAAAAATTCACTTAGCAGGGTAAGTGAAAATCACAAATATTCACATATTGAAAATAACAAAAATTCACATAGTGGGGTAAGTGAAAATCGCTTAAATTCCTTACCCGGGTAAGTGAAATACGCAAAAATTCACTTTGCCGAGTAAATAAAAATTGCAAAAATCCACAGACGGGTAAGTGAAAATCACAAATATATACATAGCGTGGGAAGTGAATATCGCTAAAAATCACTTTGAAAGGTAAGTGAAAATCGTAAAGATTCACTATCTCGGGTAAGTGAAAATCGCAAAAGTTCACTTAGTCCGGTAAGTGAAAATCGCAAAAATTTACTCAGTCAGGTAAGTGAAAATCACAAAAATTCACTTAGCCGGGTAAGTGAAAATCACAAAAATTCACTTAGCCAGGTAAGTGAAAATCACAAAAATTCACTTAGCGCGGTAAGTGAAAATCGCAAAAATTCACTCAGCCAGGTAAGTGAAAATCACATATATACACATAGCGTGGGAAGTGAATATCGCTAAAAATCACTTTGAAAGGTAAGTGAAAATCGTAAAAATTCACTATCTCGGGTAAGTGAAAATCGCAAAAGTTCACTTAGTCCGGTAAGTGAAAATCGCAAAAATTTACTCAGTCAGGTAAGTGAAAATCACAAAAATTCACTTAGCCGGGTAAGTGAAAATCACAAAAATTCACTTAGCCAGGTAAGTGAAAATCACAAAAATTCACTTAGCGCGGTAAGTGAAAATCACAAAAATTCACTTAGCCAGGTAAGTGAAAATCACAAAAATTCACTTAGCGCGGTAAGTGAAAATCGCTAAAATTCACTTAGTCGGGTAAGTGAAAATCGCAAAAATCCACTTAGTCAGGTAAGTGAAAGTCACAAAAATTCACTTATCGCGGTAACTGAAAATCGCAGAAATTCACTCAGCCAGGTAAGTGAAAATCACAAAAATTCACTTAGCGCGGTAAGTGAAAATCGCAAAAATTCACTCAGCCAGGTAAGTGAAAATCACAAAAATTCACTTAGCCGGGTAAGTGAAAATCACAAAAATTCACTTACCGTGGTAAGTGAAAATCGCTAAAATTCATTTAGTCCGGTAAGTGAAAATCGCAAAAATCCACGTAGCCAGGTTAGTGAAAATCAGAAAAATTCACTTAGCGCGGTAACTGAAAATCGCAAAAATTCACTCAGCCAGGTAAGTGAAAATCGTACAAATTCACTTAGCCGGGTAAGTGAAAACCGCAAAAATTCACTTAGCCAGGTAAGTGAAAATCACAATAATTCACTTAGCCGGGTAAGTGAAAATCACGAAAATTCACTTAGCGAGGTAAGTGAAACTCAAAAAATTCACTAAGCCGGGTAAGTGAAAATCACAAAAATTCACCTAGCCAGGTAAGTGAAAATCGCTAAAATTCACTTAGTCGGGTAAGTGAAAATCGCAAAAATCCACTTAGCCAGGTAAGTGAAAATCACAAAAATTCACTTAGCGCGGTAACTGAAAATCGCAAAAATTCACTCAGTCGGGTACGTGAAAATCGTAAAAATTCACTTAGCCGGGTAAGTGAAAATCGCAAAAATTCATTTAGTCCGGTAAGTGAAAATCGCAAAAATTCACTCAACCAGGAAAGTGAAAATCACAAAAATTCACTTAGCCGGGTAAGTGAAAATCACGAAAATACACTTAGCCAGGTAAGTGAAAATCACAAAAATTCACTTATCGCGGTAGGTGAAAATCGCTAAAATTCACTTAGTCGGGTAAGTGAAAATCGCATAAATTCACTTAGCCAGGTTTGTGAAACTCATAAAACTTCACTTGGCCGGGTATGTGAAAGCCGCAAAAATTCACTTACCCAGGTAAGAGAAAATCAAAAAAATCACTTAGCGCGGTAAGCAAAAATCGCTAAAACTCACTTAGTCGGGTAAGTGAAAGTCGCAAAAATTCCCTTAGCAGGGTAAGTGAAAATCACAAATATTCACACATTGAAAATAACAAAAATTCACATAGTGGGGTAAGTGAAAATCGCTAAAATTCACTTTGCCGAGTAAGTAAAAATTGCAAAAATTCACAGCCGGGTAAGTGAAAATCACAAATATACACATAGCGTGGTAAGTGAATATCGCTAAAAATCACTTTGAAAGGTAACTGAAAATCGTAAAAATTCACTATCTCGGGTAAGTGAAAATCGCAAAAATTGTGAAAAGTCACAGAAATTCATTTAGCCGGGTAAGTGAAAATCACAAAAATTCACTCAGCCAGGTAAGTGAAAATCACAAAAATTTACTTAGCAGGGTAAGTGAAAATCACAAAAATTCACTTAGCCATGTAAGTGAAAATCACGAAAATTCACTTAGTTCGGTAAGTGAAAATCGCAAAAATTCACTTAGCGCTGTAAGTGAAAATAGCTTAAATTCACTTAGTCGGGTAGGTGAAAGTCGCAAAAATTCACTTAGCCAGGTAAGTGGAAATCACAAAAATTCACTTAGCGCGGTAAGTGAAAATCGCTTAAATTCACTTAGTCGGGTAAGTGAAAATCGCAAAAATCCACTTAGCCAGGTAAGTGAAAGTCACAAAAATTCACTTATCGCGGTAACTGAAAATCGCAGAAATTCACTCAGCCAGGTAAGTGAAACTCAAAAAATTCACTTAGCCGGGTAAGTGAAAATCACATAAATTCACTTAGCCAGGTAAGTGAAAATCACAAAAATTCACTTAGCGCGGTAAGTGAAAATCGCTAAAATTCACTTAGTCGGGTAAGTGAAAATCGCAAGAATCCACTTAGCCAGGTAAGTGAAAATCACAAAAATTCACTTATCGCGGTAACTGAAAATCGCAGAAATTCACTCAGCCAGGTAAGTGAAACTCAAAAAATTCACTTAGCCGGGTAAGTGAAAATCACAAAAATTCACTTAGCCAGGTAAGTGAAAATCACGAAAATTCACTTAGCGCGATAAGTGAAAATCACAAAAATTCACTTAGCGCGGTAAGTGAAAATCACAAAAATTCACTTAGCCAGGTAAGTGAAAATCACAAAAATTCACTTAGCGCTGTAAGTGAAAATCGCTTAAATTCACTTAGTCGGGTAAGTGAAAGTTGCAAAAATTCTCTTAGCCAGGTAAGTGAAAATCGCAAAAATTCACTTAGCCAGGTATGTGAAAATAATAAAACTTCACTTGGCCGGGTAAGTGAACATCACAAAAATTCACTTACCCGGGAAAGTGAAAGCCGCAAAAATTCACTTAGTCCGGTAAGTGAAAATCACAAAAATTCACTTAGCCAGGTAAGTGAAAATCACAAAAATTCACTTAGCGCGGTAAGTGAAAATCGCAAAAATTCACTCAGCCAGGTAAGTGAAAATCACAAAAATTCACTTAGCCGGGTAAGTGAAAATCACAAAAATTCACTAACCGTGGTAAGTGCAAATCGCTAAAATTCATTTAGTCCGGTAAGTGAAAATCGCAAGAATCCACTTAGCCAGGTTAGTGAAAATCACAAAAATTCACTTAGCGCGGTAACTGAAAATCGCAAAAATTCACTCAGCCAGGTAAGTGAAAATCGTAAAAATTCACTTAGCCGGGTAAGTGAAAACCGCAAAAATTCACTTAGTCCGGTAAGTGAAAATCGCAAAAATTCACTCAGCCAGTTAAGTGAAAATCACAAAAATTCACTTAGCCGGGTAAGTGAAAATCGCGAAAATTCACTTAGCCAGGTAAGTGAAAATCACAAAAATTCACTTAGCGCTGTAAGTGAAAATCGCTTAAATTCTTTTAGTCGGGTAAGTGAAAGTTGCAAAAATTCTCTTAGCCAGGTAAGTGAAAATCGCAAAAATGCACTTAGCCAGGTATGTGAAAATAATAAAACTTCTATTGGCCGGGTAAGTGAAAATCACAAAAATTCACTTACCCGGGTAAGTGAAAGCCGCAAAAATTCACTTACTCAGGTACGGGAAAATCAAAAAAATCACTTAGCGCGGTAAGCGAAAATCGCTAAAACTCACTTAGACGGGTAAGTGAAAGTCGCAAAAATTCACTTAGCAGGGTAGGTGAAAATCACAAATATTCACATATTGAAAATAACAAAAATTCACATAGTGGGGTAAGTGAAAATCGCTTAAATTCCTTAGGCGTGTAAGTGAAAACCGCAAAAACTCCTTAGCCGGGTAAGTGAAAATCACAAAAATTCACTTAGCGCGGTAAGTGAAAATCGCTAAAATGCACTTAGTCGGGTAAGTGAAAATCGCAAAAATCCACTTAGCCAGGTAAGTGAAAGTCACAAAAATTCACTTATCGCGGTAACTGAAAATCGCAGAAATTCACTCAGCCAGGTAAGTGAAACTCAAAAAATTCACTTAGCCGGGTAAGTGAAAATCACATAAATCCACTTAGCCAGGTTAGTGAAAATCACGAAAATTCACTTAGCGCGGTAACTGAAAATCTCAAAAATTCACTCAGCCAGGTAAGTGAAAATCGTAAAAATTCACTTAGCCGGGTAAGTGAAAACCGCAAAAATTCACTTAGTCCGGTAAGTGAAAATCGCAAAAATTCACTCAGCCAGGTAAGTGAAAATCACAAAAATTCACTTAGCCGGGTAAGTGAAAATCACGAAAATTCACTTAGCGAGGTAAGTGAAAATCACAAAAATTCACTTAGCGCTGTAAGTGAAAATCGCTTAAATTCTTTTAGTCGGGTAAGTGAAAGTTGCAAAAATTCTCTTAGCCAGGTAAGTGAAAATCGCAAAAATGCACTTAGCCAGGTATGTGAAAATAATAAAACTTCTAGTGGCCGGGTAAGTGAAAATCACAAAAATTCACTTACCCGGGTAAGTGAAAGCCGCAAAAATTCACTTACTCAGGTACGGGGAAATCAAAAAAATCACTTAGCGCGGTAAGCGAAAATCGCTAAAACTCACTTAGTCGGGTAAGTGAAAATCGCTAAAATTCACTTAGTCGGGTAAGTGAAAATCGCAGAAATTCACTCAGCCAGGTAAGTGAAACTCAAAAAATTCACTTAGCCGGGTAAGTGAAAGCCGCAAAAATTCACTTACCCAGGTAAGGGAAAATCAAAAAATCACTTAGCGCGGTAAGCGAAAATCGCTAAAACTAAGTGAAGTGGGTAAGTGAAAGTCGCAAAAATTCACTTAGCAGGGTAAGTGAAAATCACAAATATTCACATATTGAAAATAACAAAAATTCACATAGTGTTGTAAGTGAAAATCGCTTGAATTCCTTACCCGGGTAAGTGAAATACGCAAAAATTCACTTTGCCGATTAAGTAAAAATTGCAAAAATCCACAGCCGGGTAAGTGAAAATCACAAATATACACATAGCGTGGGAAGTGAATATCGCTAAAAATCACTTTGAAAGGTAAGTGAAAATCGTAAAAATTCACTATCTCGGGTAAGTGAAAATCGCAAAAGTTCACTTAGTCCGGTAAGTGGAAATCGCAAAAATTTACTCAGTCAGGTAAGTGAAAATCACAAAAATTCACTTAGCTTGGTAAGTGAAAATCACAAAAATTCACTTAGCCAGGTAAGTGAAAATCACAAAAATTCACTTAGCGCGGTAAGTGAAAATCACAAAAATTCACTTAGCCAGGTAAGTGAAAATCACAAAAATTCACTTAGCGCGGTAAGTGAAAATCGCTAAAATTCACTTAGTCGGGTAAGTGAAAATCGCAAAAATCCACTTAGCCAGGTAAGTGAAAGTCACAAAAATTCACTTATCGCGGTAACTGAAAATCGCAGAAATTCACTCAGCCAGGTAAGTGAAACTCAAAAAATTCACTTAGCCGGGTAAGTGAAAATCACAAAAATTCACTTAGCCAGGTAAGTGAAAATCACAAAAATTCACTTAGCGCGGTAAGTGAAAATCGCAAAAATTCACTCAGCCAGGTAAGTGAAAATCACAAAAATTCACTTAGCCGAGTAAGTGAAAATCAAAAAATCACTTAGCGCGGTAAGCGAAAATCGCTAAAACTAAGTGAAGTGGGTAAGTGAAAGTCGCAAAAATTCACTTAGCAGGGTAAGTGAAAATCACAAATATTCACATATTGAAAATAACAAAAATTCACATAGTGGGGTAAGTGAAAATCGCTTAAATTCCTTACCCGGGTAAGTGAAATACGCAAAAATTCACTTTGCCGAGTAAATAAAAATTGCAAAAATCCACAGACGGGTAAGTGAAAATCACAAATATATACATAGCGTGGGAAGTGAATATCGCTAAAAATCACTTTGAAAGGTAAGTGAAAATCGTAAAGATTCACTATCTCGCGTAAGTGAAAATCGCAAAAGTTCACTTAGTCCGGTAAGTGAAAATCGCAAAAATTTACTCAGTCAGGTAAGTGAAAATCACAAAAATTCACTTAGCCGGGTAAGTGTAAATCACAAAAATTCACTTAGCCAGGTAAGTGAAAATCACAAAAATTCACTTAGCGCGGTAAGTGAAAATCGCAAAAATTCACTCAGCCAGGTAAGTGAAAATCACAAATATACACATAGCGTGGGAAGTGAATATCGCTAAAAATCACTTTGAAAGGTAAGTGAAAATCGTAAAAATTCACTATCTCGGGTAAGTGAAAATCGCAAAAGTTCACTTAGTCCGGTAAGTGAAAATCGCAAAAATTTACTCAGTCAGGTAAGTGAAAATTACAAAAATTCACTTAGCCGGGTAAGTGAAAATCACAAAAATTCACTTAGCCAGGTAAGTGAAAATCACAAAAATTCACTTAGCGCGGTAAGTGAAAATCACAAAAATTCACTTAGCCAGGTAAGTGAAAATCACAAAAATTCACTTAGCGCGGTAAGTGAAAATCGCTAAAATTCACTTAGTCGGGTAAGTGAAAATCGCAAAAATCCACTTAGTCAGGTAAGTGAAAGTCACAAAAATTCACTTATCGCGGTAACTGAAAATCGCAGAAATTCACTCAGCCAGGTAAGTGAAACTCAAAAAATTCACTAAGCCGGGTAAGTGAAAATCACAAAAATTCACTTAGCCAGGTAAGTGAAAATCACAAAAATTCACTTAGCGCGGTAAGTGAAAATCGCAAAAATTCACTCAGCCAGGTAAGTGAAAGTCACAAAAATTCACTTAGCCGGGTAAGTGAAAATCACAAAAATTCACTTACCGTGGTAAGTGAAAATCGCTAAAATTCATTTAGTCCGGTAAGTGAAAATCGCAAAAATCCACTTAGCCAGGTTAGTGAAAATCACAAAAATTCACTTAGCGCGGTAACTGAAAATCGCAAAAATTCACTCAGCCAGGTAAGTGAAAATCGTACAAATTCACTTAGCCGGGTAAGTGAAAACCGCAAAAATTCACTCAGCCAGGTAAGTGAAAATCACAATAATTCACTTAGCCGGGTAAGTGAAAATCACGAAAATTCACTTAGCCAAGTAAGTGAAAATCACAAAAATTCACTTAGCCGGGTAAGTGAAAATCACGAAAATTCACTTAGCCAGGTAAGTGAAAATCACAAAAATTCACTTAGCCGGGTAAGTGAAAATCACGAAAATTCACTTAGCCAGGTAAGTGAAAATCACAAAAATTCACTTAGCGCTGTAAGTGAAAATCGCTTAAATTCTTTTAGTCGGGTAAGTGAAAGTTGCAAAAATTCTCTTAGCCAGGTAAGTGAAAATCGCAAAAATGCACTTAGCCAGGTATGTGAAAATAATAAAACTTCACTTGGCCGGGTAAGTGAAAATCACAAAAATCCACTTACCCGGGTAAGTGAAAGCCGCAAAAATTCACTTACTCAGGTAAGGGAAAATAAAAAAAATTACTTAGCGCGGTAAGCGAAAATCACTAAAACTCACTTAGTGTGGTAAGTGAAAGTCGCAAAAAATCACTAAGCCATGTAAGTGAATATCACGAAAATTCACTTAGCCAGATAAGTGAAAATCACAAAAATTCACTTAGCGCTGTAAGTGAAAATAGCTTAAATTCACTTAGTCGGGTAAGTGAAAGTCGCAAAAATTCACTTAGCCAAGTAAGTGGAAATCACAAAAATTCACTTAGCGCGGTAAGTGAAAATCGCTTAAATTCCTTACCCGGGAAAGTGAAATACGCAAAAATTCACTTTGCCGAGTAAGTAAAAATTGCAAAAATCCACAGCCGGGTAAGTGAAAATCACAAATATACACATAGCGTGGGAAGTGAATATCGCTAAAAATCACTTTGAAAGGTAAGTGAAAATCGTAAAAATTCACTATCTCGGGTAAGTGAAAATCGCAAAAATTCACTTAGTCCGGTAAGTGAAAATCGCAAAAATTTACTTAGTCCGGTAAGTGAAAATCGCAAAAATTTACTCAGTCAGGTAAGTGAAAATCACGAAAATTCACTTAGCCGGGTAAGTGAAAATCACAAAAATTCACTTAGTTAGGTAAGTGAAAATCACAAAAATTCACTTAGCGTGGTAAGTGAAAATCACGAAAATTCACTTAGCCAGGTAAGTGAAAATCACAAAAATTCACTTAGCGCGGTAAGTGAAAATCGCTAAAATTCACTTAGTCGGGTAAGTGAAAATCGCAAAAATCCACTTAGCCAGGTAAGTGAAAGTCACAAAAATTCACTTATCGCGGTAACTGAAAATCACAGAAATTCACTCAGCCAGGTAAGTGAAACTCAAAAAATTCACTTAGCCGGGTAAGTGAAAATCACAAAAATTCACTTAGCCAGGTAAGTGAAAATCACAAAAATTCACTTAGCGCGGTAAGTGAAAATCACAAAAATTCACTTAGCGCGGTAAGTGAAAATCACAAAAATTCACTTAGCCAGGTAAGTGAAAATCACAAAAATTCACTTAGCGCTGTAAGTGAAAATCGCTTAAATTCACTTAGTCGGGTAAGTGAAAGTTGCAAACATTCTCTTAGTCAGGTAAGTGAAAATCGTAAAAATTCACTTAGCCGGGTAAGTGAAAACCGCAAAAATTCACTTAGTCCGGTAAGTGAAAATCGCAAAAATTCACTCAGCCAGGTAAGTGAAAATCACAAAAATTCACTTAGCCGGGTAAGTGAAAATCACGAAAATTCACTTAGCCAGGTAAGTGAAAATCACAAAAATTCACTTAGCGCTGTAAGTGAAAATCGCTTAAATTCTTTTAGTCGGGTAAGTGAAAGTTGCAAAAATTCTCTTAGCCAGGTAAGTGAAAATCGCAAAAATGCACTTAGCCAGGTATGTGAAAATAATAAAACTTCTATTGGCCGGGTAAGTGAAAATCACAAAAATTCACTTACCCGGGTAAGTGAAAGCCGCAAAAATTCACTTACTCAGGTACGGGAAAATCAAAAAAATCACTTAGCGCGGTAAGCGAAAATCGCTAAAACTCACTTAGTCGGGTAAGTGAAAGTCGCGAAAATTCACTTAGCAGGGTAGGTGAAAATCACGAATATTCACATATTGAAAATTACAAAAATTCACATAGTGGGGTAAGTGAAAATCGCTTAAATTCCTTAGGCGTGTAAGTGAAAACCGCAAAAACTCCTTAGCCGGGTAAGTGAAAATCACAAAAATTCACTTAGCGCGGTAAGTAAAAATCGCTAAAATTCACTTAGTCGGGTAAGTGAAAATCGCAAAAATCCACTTAGCCAGGTAAGTGAAAATCACAAAAATTCACTTATCGCGGTAACTGAAAATCGCAGAAATTCACTCAGCCAGGTAAGTGAAACTCAAAAAATTCACTTAGCCGGGTAAGTGAAAATCACATAAATACAGTTAGCCAGGTTAGTGAAAATCACAAAAATTCACTCAGCCAGGTAAGTGAAAATCACAAAAATTCACTTATCGCGGTAACTGAAAATCGCAAAAATTCACTCAGCCAGGTATGTGAAAATCGTAAAAATTCACTTAGCCGGGTAAGTGAAAACCGCAAAAATTCACTTAGTCCGGTAAGTGAAAATCGCAAAAATTCACTCAGCCAGGTAAGTGAAAATCACAAAAATTCACTTAGCCGGGTAAGTGAAAATCACGAAAATTCACTTAGCCAGGTAAGTGAAAATCACAAAAATTCACTTAGCGCTGTAAGTGAAAATCGCTTAAATTCTTTTAGTCGGGTAAGTGAAAGTTGCAAAAATTCTCTTAGCCAGGTAAGTGAAAATCGCAAAAATGCACTTAGCCAGGTATGTGAAAATAATAAAACTTCTATTGGCCGGGTAAGTGAAAATCACAAAAATTCACTTACCCGGGTAAATGAAAGCCGCAAAAATCCACTTACTCAGGTACGGGGAAATCAAAAAAATCACTTAGCGCGGTAAGCGAAAATCGCTAAAACTCACTTAGTCGGGTAAGTGAATATCGCTAAAATTCACTTAGTCGGGTAAGTGAAAATCGCAGAAATTCACTCAGCCAGGTAAGTGAAACTCAAAAAATTCACTTAGCCGGGTAAGTGAAAACCACAAAAATTCACTTACCCATTTAAGGGAAAATCAAAAAATCACTTAGCGCGGTAAGCGAAAATCGCTAAAACTAAGTGAAGTGGGTAAGTGAAAGTCGCAAAAATTCACTTAGCAGGGTAAGTGAAAATCACAAATATTCACATATTGAAAATAACAAAAATTCACATAGTGTTGTAAGTGAAAATCGCTTGACTGAAAATCGCAGAAATTCACTCAGCCAGGTAAGTGAAACTCAAAAAATTCACTTAGCCGGGTAAGTGAAAATCACAAAAATTCACTTAGCCAGGTAAGTGAAAATCACAAAAATTCACTTAGCGCGGTAAGAGAAAATCGCAAAAATTCACTCAGCCAGGTAAGTGAAAATCATAAAAATTCACTTAGCCGGGTAAGTGAAAACCGCAAAAATTCATTTAGTCCGGTAAGTGAAAATCGCAAAAATCCACTTAGCCAGGTTAGTGAAAATCACAAAAATTCACTAAGCGCGGTAACTGAAAATCGCAAAAATTCACTTAGTCCGGTATGTGAAAATCGCAAAAATTCACTCAGCCAGGAAAGTGAAAAACACAAAAATTCACTTAGCCGGGTAAGTGAAAATCACGAAAATTCACTTAGCCAGGTAAGTGAAAATCACAAAAATTCACTTAGCGCTGTAAGTGAAAATCGCTTAAATTCTTTTAGTCGGGTAAGTGAAAGATGCAAAAATTCTCTTAGCCAGGTAAGTGAAAATCGCAAAAATGCA
>CATPCP010000150.1:0-33567 GCA_955652365.1 Eristalinus aeneus
AAATTTTGAAACTTTGAAATTTTGAAATTTTGAAATTTTGAAATTTTGAAATTTTGAAACTTTGAAATTTTGAAATTTTGAAATTTTGAAATTTTGAAATTTTGAAATTTTGAAATTTTGAAATTTTGAAATTTTGAAATTTTGAAATTTTGAAATTATAAAATTTTGAAATTTTTAAATTATGAAATTTTGAAATTGTGAAATTTTGAAATTTTGAGATTTTGAGATTTTAAGATTTTGAAATTTTGAAATTTTGAAATTTTGAAATTTTGAAATTTTGAAATTTTGAAATTTTGAATTTTGAAATTTTGAAATTTTGAAATTTTGAAATTTTAAAATTTTGAAATTTTGAAATTTTGAAATTTTGAAATTTTGAAATTTTGAAATTTTGAAATTTTGAAATTTTGAAATTTTGAAATTTTGAAATTTTGAGATTTTGAAATTACGAAATTTTGAAATTTTGAAATTTTGAAATTTTGAAATTTTGAAATTTTGAAATTTTGAAATTTTGAAATTTGGAAATTTTGAAATTTTGAAATTTTGAAATTTTGAAATTTTGAAATTATAAAATTTTGAAATTTTGAAATTATGAAATTCTGAAATTTTGAAATTTTGAAATTTAGAAATTTTAAAATTTAGAAATTTTGAAATTTTGAAATTTTAAAATTTTGAAATTTTGAAATTTTGAAATTTTGAAATTTTGAAATTATAAAATTTTGAAATTTTGAAATTTTGAAATTTTGAAATTCTGAATTTTGAAATTTTGAAATTTTGAAATTATAAAATTTTGAAATTTTGAAATTCTGAAATTTTGAAATTTCGACATTTTAAGATTTTGAAATTTTTAAAATTTGAAATTTTAAAATTCTGAAATTATAAAATTTTGAAATTTTGAAATTTTGAAATTTTGAAATTTTGAAATTTTGAAATTTTGAAATTTTGAAATTTTTAAATTATGAAATTTTGAAATTTTGATATTTTGAAATTATGAAATTTTGAAATTTTGAAATTTTGAAATTATGAAATTTTGAAATTATGAAATTTTGACATCTTGAAATCTTGAAATTTTTAAATTTTTAAATTATAAAATTTTGAAATTTGGAAATTATGAAATTTTGAAATTTAGAAATTTAGAAATTTAAAAATTTAGAAATTTTGAAATTTTGAAATTTTGAAATTTTGAAATTTTGAAATTTTGAAATTTTGAAATTTTGAAATTTTGAAATTATAAAATTTTGAAATTTTGAAATTTTAAGATTTTTAAATTTTAAAATTTTGAAATTTTGAAATTTTGAAATTTTGAAATTTTGAAATTGTGAAATTTTGAAATTTTGAAATTTTGAAATTTTGAAGTTTTGAAATCATAAAATTTTGAAATTTTGAAATTTTGAAATTTACAAATTTTGAAATTTTGACATTTTGAAATTATTAAATTTTAAAATTTTGAAATTATGAAATTTTGAAATTTTGAAATTTTGAAATTGTAAAATTTTGAAATTTTGAAATTTTGAAATTTTGAAATTTTGAAATTTTGAAATTTTGAAATTTTAAAATTTTTAAATTTTGAAATTTTGAAATTTTGAAATTTTGAAATTTTGAAATTTTGAAATTTTTAAATTTTGAAATTTTGAAATTTTGAAATTTTGAAATTTTGAAATTTTGAAATTTTGAAATTTTGAAATTTTGAAATTTTGAAATTTTGAAATTTTGAAATTTTGAAATTTTGAAATTTTGAAATTTTGAAATTTTGAAATTTTGAAATTTTGAAATTTTGAAATTTTGAAATTTTGAAATTTTGAAATTTTGAAATTCTGAAATTTTGAAATTTTAAATTTTTGAAATTTTGAAATTTTGAAATTTTGAAATTTGGAAATTTTGAAATTTTGAAATTTTGAAATTCTGAAATTTTGAAATTTTAAATTTTTGAAATTTTGAAATTTTGAAATTTTAAAATTTTGAAATTTTGAAATTTTTAAATTTTGAAATTTTGAAATATTGAAATTTTGAAATTTTGATATTTTGAAATTTTGACATTTTGACATTTTGACATTTTGACATTTTGAAATTTTAAAATTTTGAAATTTGGAAATTTTGAAATTTTGAAAATTTGAAATTCTGAAATTTTGAAATTTTAAATTTTTGAATTTTTGAAATTTTGAAATTTTAAAATTTTGAAATATTGAAATTTTGAAATTTTGAAATTTTGAAATTTTGAAATTTTGAAATTTTTAAATTTTGAAATTTTGATATTTTGAAATTTTGAAATTTTGAAATTCTGAAATTTTGAAATTTTAAATTTTTGAAATTTTGAAATTTTGAAATTTAGAAATTTTGAAGTTTTGTTATTATAAAGTTTTGAAATTTTGAAATTTTGAAATTTTAAAATTTTGAAATTTTGAAATTTTTAGATTTTAAAATTTTGAAATTTTGAAATTTTGAAATCTTAAAATTTTGAAATTTTGAAATTTTGAAATTTTGAAATTATAAAGTTTTGAAATTTTGAAATTATGAAATTTTGAAATTTTGAAATTTTGAAATTTTGAAATTTTGAAATTTTGAAATTTTGAAATTTTGAAATTTTGAAATTTTGAAATTTTAAAATTTTGATATTTTGAAATTTTTAAATTTTGAAATTTTGAAATTTTGAAATTTTGAAATTTTGAAATTTTGAAATTTATAAATTATAAAATTTTGAAATTTTGAAATTATGAAATTTCGAAATTTTGAAATATTGAAATTTTTAAATTTTGAAATTTTGAAATTTTGTTATTATAAAATTTTGAAATTTTGAAATTTTGAAAATATGAAATTTTGAAATTTGAAATTTTGAAATTCTGAAATTTTGAAATTTTGAAATTTTGAAATTATAAAATTTTGAAATTTTGAAATTCTGAAATTTTTAAATTTCGACATTTTAAGATTTTGAAATTTTTAGAATTTGAAATTTTGAAATTCTGAAATTATAAAATTTTGAAATTTTGAAATTTTGAAATTTTGAAATTTTTAAATTTTTAAATTATGAAATTTTGAAATTTTGATATTTTGAAATTATGAAATTTTGAAATTTTTAAATTTTAAATTTTTGAAATTTTGACATTTTGAAATTTTAAAATTTTGAAATTTTGAAATTTTGAAATTTTGAAATTTTGAAATTCTGAAATTTTGAAACTTTAAATTTTTGAAATTTTGAAATTTTGAAATTTTAAAATTTTGAAATTTTGAAATTTTGAAATCTTAAAATTTTGAAATTTTGAAATTTTGAAATTATAAAGTTTTGAAATTTTGAAATTATGAAATTTTGAAATTTTGAAATTTTGAAATTTTGAAATTTTGAAATTTTGAAATTTTAAAATTTTGATATTTTGAAATTTTGAAATTTTGAAATTTTGAAATTTTGAAATTTTGAAATTTTGAAATTTATAAATTATAAAATTTTGAAATTTTGAAATTATGAAATTTCGAAATTTTGAAATATTGAAATTTTTAAATTTTGAAATTTTGAAATTTTGTTATTATAAAATTTTGAAATTTTGAAATTTTGAAAATATGAAATTTTGAAATTTTGAAATTTTGAAATTCTGAAATTTTGAAATTTTGAAATTTTGAAATTATAAAATTTTGAAATTTTGAAATTCTGAAATTTTTAAATTTCGACATTTTAAGATTTTGAAATTTTTAGAATTTGAAATTTTGAAATTCTGAAATTATAAAATTTTGAAATTTTGAAATTTTGAAATTTTGAAATTTTTAAATTTTTAAATTATGAAATTTTGAAATTTTGATATTTTGAAATTATGAAATTTTGAAATTTTGAAATTTTAAATTTTTGAAATTTTGACATTTTGAAATTTTAAAATTTTGAAATTTTGAAATTTTGAAATTTTGAAATTCTGAAATTTTGAAACTTTAAATATTTGAAATTTTGAAATTTTGAAATTTTAAAATTTTGAAATATTGAAATTTTGAAATTTTGAAATTTTGAAATTTTGAAATTTTGAAATTTTGAAATTTTGAAATTTTGAAATTTTGATATTTTGAAATTTTGAAATTTTGAAATTTTGAAATTCTGAAATTTTGAAATTTTAAATTTTTGAAATTTTGAAATTTTGAAATTATGAAATTTTGAAATTTTGAAATTTTGAAATTTTGAAATTTTGAAATCATGAAATTTTAAAATTTTAAATTTTTGAAATTTTGAAATTTTAAAATTTTGATATTTTGAAATTTTGAAATTTTGAAATTTTGAAATTTTGAAATTTTGAAATTTTGAAATTTTGAAATTTTGAAATTTTGAAATTTTGAAATTTTGAAATTTTGAAATTTTGAAATTTTGAAATTTTGAAATTTTGAAATTTTGAAATTTATAAATTATGAAATTTTGAAATTTTAAAATTTTAAATTTTTGAAATTTTAAAATTTTGAAATTTTGAAATTTTGAAATTTTAAAATTTTGAAATTTTGAAATTTTGAAATTTTGAAATTATGAAATTTTGAAATTTTGAAATATTGAAATTTTGAAATTTTGAAATTTAGAAATTTTGAAATTTTGTTATTATAAAATTTTGAAATTTTGAAATTTTGAAATTTTTAAATTTTTAAATTTTTAAATTTTGAAATTTTGAAATTTTGAAATTTTAAGATTTTGAAATTTTGAAATTTTGAAATTTTGAAATCTTAAAATTTTGAAATTTTGAAATTTTGAAATTTTGAAATCATGAAATTTTGAAATTTTGAAATATTGAAATTTTGAAATTTTGAAATTTTGAAATTTTGTTATTATAAAATTTTGAAATTTTGATATTTTGAAATTTTGAAATTTTGAAATTTTGAAATTTTGAAATTTTTAGATTTTGAAATTTTTAGATTTTGAAATTTTTAAATTTTGAAATTTTGAAATTTTGAAATTTTGAAATTTGGAAATTTTGAAATCGTGAAATTTTTAAATTTTGAAATTTTAAAATTTTAAATTTTTGAAATTTTGAAATTTTAAAATTTTGATATTTTGAAATTTTGAAATTTTGAAATTTTGAAATTTTGAAATTTTGAAATTTTGAAATTTTGAAATTTTGAAATTTTGAAATTTTAAAATTTTGATATTTTGAAATTTTGAAATTTTGAAATTTTGAAATTTTGAAATTTTGAAATTTTGAAATTTTGAAATTTATAAATTATAAAATTTTGAAATTTTGAAATTATGAAATTTCGAAATTTTGAAATATTGAAATTTTTAAATTTTGAAATTTTGAAATTGTGTTATTATAAAATTTTGAAATTTTGAAATTTTGAAATTTTGAAATTTTGAAATTTTAAAATTTAGAAATTTAGAAATTTTAAAATTTTGAAATTTTGAAATTTTGAAATAATAAAATTTCAAAATTTTGAAAATATGAAATTTTGAAATTTTGAAATTTTGAAATTCTGAAATTTTGAAATTTTGAAATTTTGAAATTATAAAATTTTGAAATTTTGAAATTCTGAAATTTTTAAATTTCGACATTTTAAGATTTTGAAATTTTTAGAATTTGAAATTTTGAAGTTCTGAAATTATAAAATTTTGAAATTTTGAAATTTTGAAATTTTGAAATTTTGAAATTTTGAAATTTTTAAATTTTGAAATTTTGATATTTTGAAATTATGAAATTTTGAAATTTTGAAATTATGAAATTTTGAAATTATGAAATTTCGAAATCTTGAAATCTTGAAATTTTTAAATTTTTAAATTTTGAAATTATAAAATTTTGAAATTTTGAAATTTGGAAATTATGAAATTTAGAAATTTAGAAATTTTGAAATTTAGAAATTTAGAAATTTAAAAATTTAGAAATTTTGAAATTTTGAAATTTTGAAATTTTGAAATTTTAAGATTTTCAAATTTTCAAATTTTCAAATTTTGAAATTTTCAAATTCTGAAATTTTGAAATTTTGAAATTTTGAAATTTTGAAATTTTGAAATTTTGAAATTTTGAAATTTTAAAATCATGAAATTTTGAAATTTTGAAATTTTGAAATTTTGAAATTTTGAAATTTACAAATTTTGAAATTTTGAAATTTTGACATTTTAAAATTATGAAATTTTAAAATTTTGAGATTATGAAATTTTGAAATTTTGAAATTTTGAAATTGTAAAATTTTGAAATTTTGAAATTTTGAAATTTTGAAAATTTGAAATTTTGAAATTTTGAAATTTTGAAATTTTGAAATTTTGAAATTTTGAAATTTTAAATTTTTGAAATTTTGACATTCTGATATTTTGACATTTTGAAATTTTAAAATTTTGAAATTTTGAAATTTTGAAATTTTGAAATTCTGAAATTTTGAAATTTTAAATTTTTGAAATTTTGAAATTTTGAAATTTTAAAATTTTGAAATATTGAAATTTTGAAATTTTGAAATTTTGAAATTTTGAAATTTTGAAATTTTGATATTTTTAAATTTTGAAATTTTGAAATTCTGAAATTTTGAAATTTTAAATTTTTGAAATTTTGAAATTTTGAAATTTTGATATCATGAAATTTTGCAATTTTGAAATTTTAAAATTTTAAATTTTTGAAATTTTGAAATTTTGAAATTTTAAAATTTTGATATTTTTAAATTTTGAAATTTATAAATTATAAAATTTTGAAATTTTGAAATTTTGAAATTATGAAATTTTGAAATTTAGAAATATTGAAATTTTGAAATTTTGAAATTTTGTTATTATAAAATTTTGAAATTTTGAAATTTTTAAATTTTGAAATTTTGAAATTTTGAAATCTTAAAATTTTGAAATTTTGAAATTATAAAGTTTTGAAATTTTGAAATTATGAAATTTTGAAATTTTGAAATTTTGAAATTTTGAAATTTTGAAATTTTGAAATTTTGAAATTTTGAAATTTTGAAATTTTGAAATTATGAAGTTTTGAAATTTTGAAATTATGAAATTTTGAAATTTTGAAATTTTGAAATTTTGAAATTTTGAAATTTTGAAATTTTGAAATTTTGAAATTTTGAAATTTTGAAATTTTGAAATTTTAAAATTTTGAAATTTTGAAATTTTGAAATATTGAAATTCTGAAATTTTGAAATTTTAAATTTTTGAAATTTTGAAATTTTGAAATTTTAAAATTTTGAAATATTGAAATTTTGAAATTTTGAAATTTTGAAATTTTGAAATTTTGAAATTTTGAAATTTTGAAATTTTGATATTTTGAAATTTTGAAATTTTGAAAATTTGAAATTTTGAAATTTTGAAATTTTGAAATTTTGAAATTTTAAAATCATGAAATTTTGAAATTTTGAAATTATGAAATTTTGAAATTTTGAAATATTGAAATTTTGAAATTTTGAAATTTAGAAATTTTGAAATTTTGTTATTATAAAATTTTGAAATTTTGAAATTTTGAAATTTTTAAATTTTTAAATTTTTAAATTTTGAAATTTTGAAATTTTGAAATTTTAAGATTTTGAAATTTTGAAATTTTGAAATTTTGAAATCTTAAAATTTTGAAATTTTGAAATTTTGAAATTTTGAAATCATGAAATTTTGAAATTTTGAAATATTGAAATTTTGAAATTTTGAAATTTTGAAATTTTGTTATTATAAAATTTTGAAATTTTGATATTTTGAAATTTTGAAATTTTTAAATTTTGAAATTTTGAAATTTTTAGATTTTGAAATTTTTAGATTTTGAAATTTTTAAATTTTGAAATTTTGAAATTTTGAAATTTTGAAATTTGGAAATTTTGAAATCGTGAAATTTTTAAATTTTGAAATTTTAAAATTTTAAATTTTTGAAATTTTGAAATTTTAAAATTTTGATATTTTGAAATTTTGAAATTTTGAAATTGTGTTATTATAAAATTTTGAAATTTTGAAATTTTGAAATTTTGAAATTTTGAAATTTTAAAATTTTGAAATATTGAAATTTTGAAATTTTGAAATCATGAAATTTCGAAATTTTGAAATATTGAAATTTTTAAATTTTGAAATTTTGAAATTGTGTTATTATAAAATTTTGAAATTTTGAAATTTTGAAATTTTGAAATTTTAAAATTTAGAAATTTAGAAATTTTAAAATTTTGAAATTTTGAAATTTTGAAATAATAAAATTTCAAAATTTTGAAAATATGAAATTTTGAAATTTTGAAATTTTGAAATTCTGAAATTTTGAAATTTTGAAATTTTGAAATTATAAAATTTTGAAATTTTGAAATTCTGAAATTTTTAAATTTCGACATTTTAAGATTTTGAAATTTTTAGAATTTGAAATTTTGAAGTTCTGAAATTATAAAATTTTGAAATTTTGAAATTTTGAAATTTTGAAATTTTGAAATTTTGAAATTTTTAAATTTTTAAATTTTTAAATTTTGATATTTTGAAATTATGAAATTTTGAAATTTTGAAATTATGAAATTTTGAAATTATGAAATTTCGAAATCTTGAAATCTTGAAATTTTTAAATTTTTAAATTTTGAAATTATAAAATTTTGAAATTTTGAAATTTGGAAATTATGAAATTTTGAAATTTAGAAATTTTGAAATTTAGAAATTTTGAAATTTAAAAATTTAGAAA
This sequence comes from Eristalinus aeneus, assembly GCA_955652365.1. Classification (NCBI taxonomy): domain Eukaryota; kingdom Metazoa; phylum Arthropoda; class Insecta; order Diptera; family Syrphidae; genus Eristalinus; species Eristalinus aeneus. Next base: position 8,553 of record CATPCP010000150.1, read on the forward strand.
TTTTGAAATTTTGAAATTTTGAAATTTTGAAATTTTAAGATTTTCAAATTTTCAAATTTTCAAATTTTGAAATTTTCAAATTCTGAAATTTTGAAATTTTGAAATTTTGAAATTTTGAAATTTTGAAATTTTGAAATTTTGAAATTTTAAAATCATGAAATTTTGAAATTTTGAAATTTTGAAATTTTGAAATTTTGAAATTTACAAATTTTGAAATTTTGAAATTTTGACATTTTAAAATTATGAAATTTTAAAATTTTGAGATTATGAAATTTTGAAATTTTGAAATTTTGAAATTGTAAAATTTTGAAATTTTGAAATTTTGAAATTTTGAAATTTTGAAATTTTGAAAATTTGAAATTTTGAAATTTTGAAATTTTGAAATTTTGAAATTTTGAAATTTTGAAATTTTAAATTTTTGAAATTTTGACATTCTGATATTTTGACATTTTGAAATTTTAAAATTTTGAAATTTTGAAATTTTGAAATTTTGAAATTCTGAAATTTTGAAATTTTAAATTTTTGAAATTTTGAAATTTTGAAATTTTAAAATTTTGAAATATTGAAATTTTGAAATTTTGAAATTTTGAAATTTTGAAATTTTGAAATTTTGATATTTTGAAATTTTGAAATTTTGAAATTCTGAAATTTTGAAATTTTAAATTTTTGAAATTTTGAAATTTTGAAATTTTGATATCATGAAATTTTGCAATTTTGAAATTTTAAAATTTTAAATTTTTGAAATTTTGAAATTTTGAAATTTTAAAATTTTGATATTTTTAAATTTTGAAATTTATAAATTATAAAATTTTGAAATTTTGAAATTTTGAAATTATGAAATTTTGAAATTTAGAAATATTGAAATTTTGAAATTTTGAAATTTTGTTATTATAAAATTTTGAAATTTTGAAATTTTTAAATTTTGAAATTTTGAAATTTTGAAATCTTAAAATTTTGAAATTTTGAAATTATAAAGTTTTGAAATTTTGAAATTATGAAATTTTGAAATTTTGAAATTTTGAAATTTTGAAATTTTGAAATTTTGAAATTTTGAAATTATGAAGTTTTGAAATTTTGAAATTATGAAATTTTGAAATTTTGAAATTTTGAAATTTTGAAATTTTGAAATTTTGAAATTTTGAAATTTTGAAATTTTGAAATTTTGAAATTTTGAAATTGTGAAATTTTGAAATTTTGAAATTTTGACATTTTGACATTTCGAAATTTTGAAATTTTGAAATTTTAAAATTTTGAAATTTTGAGATATTGAAATTTTGAAATTTTGAAATTTTGAAATTTTGAAATTTTGAAATTTTGAAATTTTGAAATTTTTAAATTTTGAAATTTTGAGATATTGAAATTTTGAAATTTTGAAATTTTGAAATTTTGATATTTTGAAATTCTGAAATTTTGAAATTTTGATATTTTGAAATTCTGAAATTTTGAAATTTTGAAATTTTGAAATTTTGAAATTTTGAAATTTTGAAATTTTGAAATTTTGAAATTTTGAAATTTTGAAATTTTGAAATTTTGAAATTTTGAAATTTTGAAATTTTGAAATTTTGAAATTTTAAAATCATGAAATTTTGAAATTTTGAAATTTTGAAATTTTGAAATTTACAAATTTTGAAATTTTGAAATTTTGACATTTTAAAATTATGAAATTTTAAAATTTTGAGATTATGAAATTTTGAAATTTTGAAATTTTGAAATTGTAAAATTTTGAAATTTTGAAATTTTGAAATTTTGAAATTTTGAAAATTCGAAATTTTGAAATTTTGAAATTTTGAAATTTTGAAATTTTGAAATTTTGAAATTTTAAATTTTTGAAATTTTGACATTCTGACATTTTGACATTTTGAAATTTTAAAATTTTGAAATTTTGAAATTTTGAAATTTTGAAATTCTGAAATTTTGAAATTTTAAATTTTTGAAATTTTGAAATTTTGAAATTTTGAAATTTTAACATTTTGAAATATTGAAATTTTGAAATTTTGAAATTTTGAAATTTTGAAATTTTGAAATTTTGAAATTTTGATATTTTGAAATTTTGAAATTTTGAAATTCTGAAATTTTGAAATTTTAAATTTTTGAAATTTTGAAATTTTGAAATTTTGATATCATGAAATTTTGCAATTTTGAAATTTTAAAATTTTAAATTTTTGAAATTTTGAAATTTTGAAATTTTAAAATTTTGATATTTTTAAATTTTGAAATTTATAAATTATAAAATTTTGAAATTTTGAAATTTTGAAATTATGAAATTTTGAAATTTTGACATTTTGACATTTCGAAATTTTGAAATTTTGAAATTTTAAAATTTTGAAATTTTGAAATATTGAAATTTTGAAATTTTGAAATTTTGAAATTTTGAAATTTTGAAATTTTGAAATTTTGAAATTTTGAAATTTTGAAATTTTGAAATTTTGAAATTTTGAAATTTTGAAATTTTTAAATTTTGAAATTTTGAGATATTGAAATTTTGAAATTTTGAAATTTTGAAATTTTGATATTTTGAAATTCTGAAATTTTGAAATTTTGATATTTTGAAATTCTGAAATTTTGAAATTTTGAAATTTTGAAATTTTGAAATTTTGAAATTTTGAAATTTTGAAATTTTGAAATTTTGAAATTTTGAAATTTTGAAATTTTGAAATTTTGAAATTTTGAAATTTTGAAATTTTGAAATTATAAAATTTTGAAATTTTAAAATTTTGAAATTTTGTTATTTAGAAATTTTAAAACTTTGAAATTTTAAAATTTTGAAATTTTGAAATTTTGAAATTTTGAAATTTTGAAATTATAAAATTTTGAAATTTTTAAATTTCAAATTTTGTTATTTAGAAATTTTGAAACTTTGAAATTTTAAAATTTTGAAATTTTGAAATTTTGAAATTTTGAAATTTTGAAATTTTGAAATTACGAAATTTTAAAATTTTGAAGTCTTGAAATTTTGAAATTTTGAAATTTTAAAATTTTGAAATCTTGAAATTTTGAAATTTCGAAATTTTGAAATTTTGAAATTTTGAAATTTTGAAATTTTGAAATTTTGATATCTTGAAATTTTGAAATTTTGAAATTTTGAAATTTTTGAAATTTTGAAATTTTGAAATTTTGAAATTTTGAAATTTTGAAATTTTGAAATTTTGAAATTTTGAAATTTTGAAATTTTGAAATTTTGAAATTTTGAAATTTTGAAATTTTGAAATTTTGAAATTTTGAAATTTTGAAATTTTGAAATTTTGAAATTTTGAAATTTTGAAATTATGAAATTTTGAAATTTTGAAATTTTAAATTTTTGCAATTTTGACATTTTGACATTTTGACATTTTGAAATTTTAAAATTTTGAAATTTTGAAATTTTGAAATTTTGAAATTTTGAAATTCTGAAATTTTGAAATTTTAAATTTTTGAAATTTTGAAATTTTGAAATTTTGAAATTTTAAAATTTTGAACTATTGAAATTTTGAAATTTTGAAATTTTGAAATTTTGAAATTTTGAAATTTTGAAATTATTAAATTTTGAAATTTTGAAATTTTGATATTTTGAAATTTTGAAATTTTGAAATTTTGAAATTCTGAAATTCTGGAATTTTAAATTTTTGAAATTTTGAAATTTTGAAATTTTGAAATTTGGAAATTTTGAAATCATGAAATTTTGAAATTTTGAAATTTTAAAATTTTAAATTTTTGAAATTTTGAAATTTTAAAATTTTGATATTTTGAAATTTTGAAATTTTGAAATTTTGAAATTTTGAAATTTTGAAATTTTGAAATTTTGAAATTTTGAAATTTTGAAATTTTGAAATTTTGAAATTTTGAAATTTTGAAACTTTGAAATTTTGAAATTTTGAAATTTTGAAATTTTGAAATTTTGAAATTTTGAAATTTTGAAATTTTGAATTTTTGAAATTTTGAAATTTTGAAATTTTGAAATTTTGAAATTTTGAAATTTATAAATTATGAAATTTTGAAATTTTAAAATTTTAAATTTTTGAAATTTTGAAATTTTGAAATTTTAAAATTTTGATATTTTGAAATTTTGAAATTTTGAAATTTTGAAATTTTGAAATTTTGAAATTTTGAAATTTTGAAATTTTGAAATTATGAAATTTTGAAATTTTGAAATATTGAAATTTTGAAATTTTGAAATTTAGAAATTTTGAAATTTTGTTATTATAAAATTTTGAAATTTTGAAATTTTGAAATTTTGAAATTTTGAAATTTTTAAATTTTGAAATTTTGAAATTTTTAGATTTTGAAATTTTGAAATTTTGAAATTTTGAAATCTTAAAATTTTGAAATTTTGAAATTTTGAAATTTTGAAATTTTGAAATTATAAAGTTTTGAAATTTTGAAATTATGAAATTTTGAAATTTTGAAATTTTGAAATTTTGAAATTTTAAAATTTTGATATTTTGAAATTTTTAAATTTTGAAATTTTGAAATTTTGAAATTTTGAAATTTTGAAATTTTGAAATTTATAAATTATAAAATTTTGAAATTTTGAAATTATGAAATTTCGAAATTTTTTTGTTTTTATTGATTTTTTTTATTTATTTTTATTTTTGAAATATTGAAATTTTAAATTTTGAAATTTGAAATTTTGTTATTATAAAATTTTGAAATTTTGAAATTTTAAAATTTTAAATTGAGAAATTTAGAAATTTTTAAATTTTAAAATTTTGAAATTTTGAAATTATAAATTTTAAAATTTTGAAAATATGAAATTTTGAAATTTTGAAATTTTGAAATTCTGAAATTTTGAAATTTTAATTTTTGAAATTTTGAAATTTTGAAATTTTGAAATTTTGAAATTTTAAAATTTTGAAATATTGAAATTTTGAAATTTTGAAATTTTGAAATTTTGATATTTTGAAATTTTGAAATTTTGAAATTCTGAAATTTTTAAATTTTAAATTTTGAAATTTTGAAATTTTGAAATTTTGATATCATGAAATTTTAAAATTTTGAAATTTTAAAATTTTATATTTTTGAAATTTTGAAATTTTGAAATTTTAAAATTTTGATATTTTTAAATTTTGAAATTTATAAATTATAAAATTTTGAAATTTTGAAATTATGAAATTTTGAAATTTTGAAATATTGAAATTTTGAAATTTTGAAATTTAGAAATTTTGAAATTTTGTTATTATAAAATTTTGAAATTTTTAAATTTTTAAATTTTTAAATTTTGAAATTTTGATATTTTGAAATTTTGAAATTTTGAAATTTTGAAATTCTGAAATTTTGAAATTTTAAATTTTTGAAATTTTGAAATTTTGAAATTTTGAAATTTTGAAATTTTGAAATTTTGAAATTTTGAAATTTTGAAATTTTGAAATTTTGAAATTTGGAAATTTTGATATCATGAAATTTTGAAATTTTGAAATTTTAAAATTTTAAATTTTTGAAATTTTGAAATTTTAAAATTTTGATATTTTGAAATTTTGAAATTTTGAAATTTTGAAATTTTGAAATTTTGAAATTTTGAAATTTTGAAATTTTGAAATTTTGAAATTTTGAAGTTTTGAAATTTTGAAATTTTGAAATTTTGAAATTTTGAAATTTTGAAATTTTGAAATTTTGAAATTTTGAAATTTTGAAATTTTGAAATTTTGAAGTTTTGAAATTTATAAATTATGAAATTTTGAAATTTTAAAATTTTAAATTTTTGAAATTTTGAAATTTTGAAATTTTAAAATTTTGATATTTTGAAATTTTGAAATTTTGAAATTTTGAAATTTTGAAATTTTGAAATTTTGAAATTTTGAAATTTTGAAATTTTGAAATTATGAAATTTTGAAATTTTGAAATATTGAAATTTTGAAATTTTGAAATTTTGAAATTTTGAAATATTGAAATTTTGAAATTTTGAAATTTTGAAATTTTGAAATTTTGAAATTTTGAAATTTTGTTATTATAAAATTTTGAAATTTTGAAATTTTGAAATTTTGAAATTACGAAATTTTAAAATTTTGAAGTCTTGAAATTTTGAAATTTTGAAATTTTAAAATTTTGAAATCTTGAAATTTTGAAATTTCGAAATTTTGAAATTTTGAAATTTTGAAATTTTGAAATTTTGAAATTTTGATATCTTGAAATTTTGAAATTTTGAAATTTTGAAATTTTTGAAATTTTGAAATTTTGAAATTTTGAAATTTTGAAATTTTGAAATTTTGAAATTTTGAAATTTTGAAATTTTGAAATTTTGAAATTTTGAAATTTTGAAATTTTGAAATTTTGAAATTTTGAAATTTTGAAATTTTGAAATTTTGAAATTTTGAAATTTTGAAATTATGAAATTTTGAAATTTTGAAATTTTAAATTTTTGCAATTTTGACATTTTGACATTTTGACATTTTGAAATTTTAAAATTTTGAAATTTTGAAATTTTGAAATTTTGAAATTTTGAAATTCTGAAATTTTGAAATTTTAAATTTTTGAAATTTTGAAATTTTGAAATTTTGAAATTTTAAAATTTTGAACTATTGAAATTTTGAAATTTTGAAATTTTGAAATTTTGAAATTTTGAAATTTTGAAATTATTAAATTTTGAAATTTTGAAATTTTGATATTTTGAAATTTTGAAATTTTGAAATTTTGAAATTCTGAAATTCTGGAATTTTAAATTTTTGAAATTTTGAAATTTTGAAATTTTGAAATTTGGAAATTTTGAAATCATGAAATTTTGAAATTTTGAAATTTTAAAATTTTAAATTTTTGAAATTTTGAAATTTTAAAATTTTGATATTTTGAAATTTTGAAATTTTGAAATTTTGAAATTTTGAAATTTTGAAATTTTGAAATTTTGAAATTTTGAAATTTTGAAATTTTGAAATTTTGAAATTTTGAAATTTTGAAACTTTGAAATTTTGAAATTTTGAAATTTTGAAATTTTGAAATTTTGAAATTTTGAAATTTTGAAATTTTGAATTTTTGAAATTTTGAAATTTTGAAATTTTGAAATTTTGAAATTTTGAAATTTATAAATTATGAAATTTTGAAATTTTAAAATTTTAAATTTTTGAAATTTTGAAATTTTGAAATTTTAAAATTTTGATATTTTGAAATTTTGAAATTTTGAAATTTTGAAATTTTGAAATTTTGAAATTTTGAAATTTTGAAATTTTGAAATTATGAAATTTTGAAATTTTGAAATATTGAAATTTTGAAATTTTGAAATTTAGAAATTTTGAAATTTTGTTATTATAAAATTTTGAAATTTTGAAATTTTGAAATTTTGAAATTTTGAAATTTTTAAATTTTGAAATTTTGAAATTTTTAGATTTTGAAATTTTGAAATTTTGAAATTTTGAAATCTTAAAATTTTGAAATTTTGAAATTTTGAAATTTTGAAATTATAAAGTTTTGAAATTTTGAAATTATGAAATTTTGAAATTTTGAAATTTTGAAATTTTGAAATTTTGAAATTTTAAAATTTTGATATTTTGAAATTTTTAAATTTTGAAATTTTGAAATTTTGAAATTTTGAAATTTTGAAATTTTGAAATTTATAAATTATAAAATTTTGAAATTTTGAAATTATGAAATTTCGAAATTTTGAAATATTGAAATTTTTAAATTTTGAAATTTTGAAATTTTGTTATTATAAAATTTTGAAATTTTGAAATTTTGAAATTTTAAAATTGAGAAATTTAGAAATTTTTAAATTTTAAAATTTTGAAATTTTGAAATTATAAAATTTTAAAATTTTGAAAATATGAAATTTTGAAATTTTGAAATTTTGAAATTCTGAAATTTTGAAATTTTAATTTTTGAAATTTTGAAATTTTGAAATTTTGAAATTTTGAAATTTTAAAATTTTGAAATATTGAAATTTTGAAATTTTGAAATTTTGAAATTTTGATATTTTGAAATTTTGAAATTTTGAAATTCTGAAATTTTTAAATTTTAAATTTTTGAAATTTTGAAATTTTGAAATTTTGATATCATGAAATTTTAAAATTTTGAAATTTTAAAATTTTATATTTTTGAAATTTTGAAATTTTGAAATTTTAAAATTTTGATATTTTTAAATTTTGAAATTTATAAATTATAAAATTTTGAAATTTTGAAATTATGAAATTTTGAAATTTTGAAATATTGAAATTTTGAAATTTTGAAATTTAGAAATTTTGAAATTTTGTTATTATAAAATTTTGAAATTTTTAAATTTTTAAATTTTTAAATTTTGAAATTTTGATATTTTGAAATTTTGAAATTTTGAAATTTTGAAATTCTGAAATTTTGAAATTTTAAATTTTTGAAATTTTGAAATTTTGAAATTTTGAAATTTTGAAATTTTGAAATTTTGAAATTTTGAAATTTTGAAATTTTGAAATTTTGAAATTTGGAAATTTTGATATCATGAAATTTTGAAATTTTGAAATTTTAAAATTTTAAATTTTTGAAATTTTGAAATTTTAAAATTTTGATATTTTGAAATTTTGAAATTTTGAAATTTTGAAATTTTGAAATTTTGAAATTTTGAAATTTTGAAATTTTGAAATTTTGAAGTTTTGAAATTTTGAAATTTTGAAATTTTGAAATTTTGAAATTTTGAAATTTTGAAATTTTGAAATTTTGAAATTTTGAAATTTTGAAATTTTGAAGTTTTGAAATTTATAAATTATGAAATTTTGAAATTTTAAAATTTTAAATTTTTGAAATTTTGAAATTTTGAAATTTTAAAATTTTGATATTTTGAAATTTTGAAATTTTGAAATTTTGAAATTTTGAAATTTTGAAATTTTGAAATTTTGAAATTTTGAAATTTTGAAATTTTGAAATTATGAAATTTTGAAATTTTGAAATATTGAAATTTTGAAATTTTGAAATTTTGAAATTTTGAAATTTTGTTATTATAAAATTTTGAAATTTTGAAATTTTGAAATTTTGAAATTTTGAAATTTTGAAATTTTTAGATTTTGAAATTTTGAAATTTTGAAATTTTGAAATCTTAAAATTTTGAAATTTTGAAATTTTGAAATTTTGAAATTATAAAGTTTTGAAATTTTGAAATTATGAAATTTTTAAATTTTGAAATTTTGAAATTTTGAAATTTTGAAATTTTGAAATTTTAAAATTTTGAAATTTTGAAATTTTAAAATTTTGATATTTTGAAATTTTAAAATTTTGAAATTTTGAAATTTTGAAATTTTGAAATTTTGAAATTTTGAAATTTTGAAATTTATAAATTATAAAATTTTGAAATTTTGAAATTTTGAAATTTTGAAATTTTGAAATTTTGAAATTTTGTTATTATAAAATTTTGAAATTTTGAAATTTTGAAATTTTGAAATTTTAAAATTTAGAAATTTAGAAATTTTTAAATTTTAAAATTTTGAAATTTTGAAATTATAAAATTTTAAAATTTTGAAAATATGAAATTTTGAAATTTTGAAATTTTGAAATTCTGAAATTTTGAAATTTTGAAATTTTGAAATTATAAAATTTTGAAATTTTGATATTTTTAAATTTCGACATTTTAAGATTTTGAAATTTTTAGAATTTGAAATTTTGAAATTCTGAAATTATAAAATTTTGAAATTTTGAAATTTTGAAATTTTAAAATTTTGAAATTATGAAATTTTGAAATTTTGATATTTTGAAATTATGAAATTTTTAAATTTTGAAATTTCGAAATTATGAAATTTTGAAATTATGAAATTTCGAAATCTTGAAATCTTGAAATTTTTAAATTTTTAAATTTTGAAATTATAAAATTTTGAAATTTTGAAATTTGGAAATTATGAAATTTAGAAATTTTGAAATTTTGAAATCTAGAAATTTAGAAATTTAAAAATTTAGAAATTTTGAAATTTTGAAATTTTGAAATTATAAAATTTTGAAATTTTGAAATTTTAAGATTTTCAAATTTTAAAATTTTGAAATTTTGAAATTTTGAAATTCTGAAATTTTGAAATTTTGAAATTTTGAAATTTTGAAGTTTTGAAATTTTGAAATTTTGAAATTTTAAAATCATGAAATTTTGAAATTTTGAAATTTTGAACTTTTGAAATTAAATTATGAAATTTTAAAATTTTGAGATTATGAAATTTTGAAATTTTGAAATTTTGAAATTTTGAAATTTTGAAATTGTAAAATTTTGAAATTTTGAAATTTTGAAATTTGGAAATTTTGAAATTTTGAAATTTTGAAATTTTGAAATTTTGAAATTTTGAAATTTTGAAATTCTGAAATTTTGAAATTTTGAAATTTTGAAATTTGAAATTTTGAAATTTTGAAATTTTGAAATTTTGAAATTTTGAAATTTTGAAATTTTGAAATTTTGAAATTTTGAAATTTTGAAATTTTGAAATTTTGAAATTTTGAAATTTTGAAATTTTGAAATTTTGAAATTTTGAAATTTTAAATTTTTGAAATTTTGACATTCTGACATTTTGAAGTTTTAAAATTTTGAAATTTTGAAATTTTGAAATTTTGAAATTTTGAAATTTTGAAATTTTGAAATTTAAAATTTTTGAAATTTTGAAATTTTGAAATTTTGAAATTTTAAAATTTTGAAATATTTAAATTTTGAAATTTTGAAATTTTGATATTTTGAAATTTTGATATCATGAAATTTTGAAATTTTGAAATTTTAAAATTTTAAATTTTGAAATTTTGAAATTTTGAAATTTTGAAATTCTGAAATTTTGAAATTTTAAATTTTGAAATTTTGAAATTTTGAAATTTTGATATCATGAAATTTTGAAATTTTGAAATTTTAAAATTTTAAATTTTTGAAATTTTGAAATTTTGAAATTTTGAATTTTGAAATTCTGAAATTTTGAAATTTTGAAATTTTGAAATTTTGAAATTATAAAATTTTGAAATTTTGAAATTCTGAAATTTTTAAATTTCGACATTTTAAGATTTTGAAATTTTTAGAATTTGAAATTTTGAAATTCTGAAATTATAAAATTTTGAAATTTTGAAATTTGAAATTTTTAAATTATGAAATTTTGAAATTTTGATATTTTGAAATTATGAAATTTTTAAATTTTGAAATTTGAAATTTTGAAATTTTGAAATTTTGAATTTTGAAATTTTGATATTTTGAAATTTGAAATTTTGAAATTCTGAAATTTTGAAATTTTAAATTTTTGAAATTTTGAAATTTTGAAATTTTGAAATTTTGTTATTATAAAATTTTGAAATTTTGAAATTTTTAAATTTTGAAATTTTGAAATTTTGAAATCTTAAAATTTTGAAATTTTGAAATTTTGAAAATTTGAAATTTTGAAATTATAAAGTTTTGAAATTTTGAAATTATGAAATTTTGAAATTTTGAAATTTTGAAATTTTGAAATTTTGAAATTTTGAAATTTTGAAATTTTGAAATTTTGAAATTTTGGAATTTTGAAATTTTGAAATTTTGAAATTATGAAATTTTGAAATTTTGAAATTATGAAATTTTGAAATTTTGAAATTTTGAAATTTTGAAATTTTGAAATTGTGAAATTTTGAAATTTTGAAATTTTGAAATTTTGACATTTCGAAATTTTGAAATTTTGAAATTTTGAAATTTTGAAATTTTGAAATTTTGAAATTTTGAAATTTTGAAATTTTGAAATTTTGAAATTTTAAAATTTTGAAATTTTGAAATTTTGAAATTTTGAGATATTGAAATTTTGAAATTTTGAAATTTTGATATTTGAAATTCTGAAATTTGAAATTTTGAAATTTTGATATTTTGACATTCTGAAATTTTGAAATTTTGAAATTTTGGAATTTTGAAATTTTGAAATTTTGAAATTTTGAAATTTTGAAATTTTGAAATTTTGAAATTTTGAAATTTTGAAATTTTGAAATTTTGAAATTTTGAAATTTTGAAATTTTGAAATTTTGAAATTTTGAAATTTTGAAATTTTGAAATTTTGAAATTTTGAAATTTTGAATTTTGAAATTTTGAAATTTTGAAATTGTAAAATTTTGAAATTTTGTTATTTAGAAATTTTAAAACTTTGAAATTTTAAAATTTTGAAATTTTGAAATTTTAAAATTTTGAAATATTGAAATTTTGAAATTTTGAAATTTTGAAATTTTGAAATTTTGATATTTTGAAATTTTGAAATTCTGAAATTTTGAAATTTTAAATTTTGAAATTTTGAAATTTTGAAATTTTGATATCATGAAATTTTGAAATTTTGAAATTTTAAAATTTTAAATTTTTGAAATTTTGAAATTTTGAAATTTTAAAATTTTGATATTTTTAAATTTTGAAATTTATAAATTATAAAATTTTGAAATTTTGAAATTTTGAAATTATGAAATTTTGAAATTTTGAAATTTTGAAATTTTGAAATATTGAAATTTTGAAATTTTGAAATTTAGAAATTTTGAAATTTTGTTATTATAAAATTTTGAAATTTTGAAATCTTAAAATTTTGAAATTTTGAAATTTTGAAATTTTGAATTTTTGAAATTATAAAGTTTTGAAATTTTGAAATTATGAAATTTTGAAATTTTGAAATTTTGAAATTTTGAAATTTTGAAATTTTGAAATTTTGAAATTTTGAAATTTTTAAATTTTGAAATTTTGAAATTTTGAAATTTTGAAATTTTGAAATTATGAAGTTTTGAAATTTTGAAATTATGAAATTTTGAAATTTTGAAATTTTGAAATTGTAAAATTTTGAAATTTTGAAATTTTGAAATTTTGACATTTCGAAATTTTAAAATTTTGAAATTTTGAAATTTTTAAATTTTGAAATTTTGAGATATTGAAATTTTGAAATTTTGAAATTTTGAAATTTTGAAATTTTGAAGTTTTGAAATTTTGAAATTTTGATATTTTGAAATTCTGAAATTTTGAAATTTTGAAATTTTGAAATTTTGAAATTTTGAAATTTTGAAATTTTGAAATTTTGAAATTTTGAAATTTTGAAATTTTGAAATTTTGAAATTTTGAAATTTTGAAATTTTGAAATTTTGAAATTTTGAAATTTTGAAATTTTGAAATTTTGAAATTTTGAAATTTTGAAATTTTGAAATTTTGAAATTTTGAAATTTTGAAATTTTGAAATTTTGAAACTTTGAAATTTGGAAATTTTGAAATTTTTAAATTTTGAAATTTTGAAATTTTGAAATTTTGAAATTTTGAAATTATAAAATTTTGAAATTTTAAAATTTTGAAATTTTGTTATTTAGAAATTTTAAAACTTTGAAATTTTAAAATTTTGAAATTTTGAAATTTTGAAATTATAAAATTTTAAAATTTTTAAATTTCAAATTTTGTTATTTAGAAATTTTGAAACTTTGAAATTTTAAAATTTTGAAATTTTGAAATTTTGAAATTTTGAAATTTTGAAATTACGAAATTTTGAAATTTTGATGTTTTGAAATTTTGAAATTTTGAAATTTTAAAATTTTGAAATCTTGGAATTTTGAAATTTTGAAATTTTGAAATTTTGATACCTTGAAATTTTGAAATTTTGAAATTTTTGAAATTTTGAAATTTTAAAATTTTGAAATTTTGAAATTTTGAAATTTTGAAATTTTGAAATTTTGAAATTTTGAAATTTTGAAATTTTGAAATTTTGAAATTTTGAAATTTTGAAATTTTGAAATTTTGAAATTTTGAAATTTTGAAATTTTGAAATTTTGAAATTTTGAAATTTTGAAATTTTGAAATTTTGAAATTTTGAATTTTTCATATTTTGAAATTTTGAGATTTCGAAATTTTAAAATTTTGAAATTTTGAAATTTTGAAATATTGAAATTTTAAAATTTTGAATTTTTGAAATTTTGAAATTTTGAAGTTTTGAAATTTTGAAATTTTGAAATTTTGAAATTTTGAAATTTTGAAATTTTGAAATTTTGAAATTTTGAAATTTTGAAATTTTGAAATTTTGAAATTTTGAAATTTTGAAATTTTGAAATTTTGAAATTTTGAAATTTTGAAATTTTGAAATTTTCATATTTTGAAATTGTGAAATTTTGAAATTTTGAAATTTTGAGATTTTGAAATTTTAAAATTTTGAAATTTTAAAATTTTGAAATTTTAAAATTTTGAAATTTTAAATTTTTGAAATTGTGAAATTTTTAAGTTTTGAAATTTTAAAATTTTGAAATTTAGAAATTTTGAAATTTTGTTATTATAAAATTTTGAAATTTTGAAATTTTGAAATTCTGAAATTTTGAAATTTTGGAATTTAAAAATTTTTAAATTTTGAAATTTTTAAATTTTGAAATTTTGAAATTTTCATATTTTGAAATTGTGAAATTTTGAAATTTTGAGATTTTGAAATTTTAAAATTTTGAAATTTTAAAATTCTGAAATTTTAAATTTTTGAAATTGTGAAATTTTTAAGTTTTGAAATTTTAAAATTTTGAAATTTTGAAATTTTAAAATTTTGAAATTTTGAAATTTTGAAATTTTGAAATCTTAAAATTTTGAAATTTTGAAATTATAAAATTTTGAAATTTTGAAATTATGAAATTTTGAAATTTTGAAATTTTGAAATTTTGAAATTTTGAAATTTTGAAATTTTGAAATTTTGAAATTTTGAAATTTTGAAATTTTGAAATTTTGAAATTTTGAAATTTTGAAATTTTGAAATTTTGAAATTTTGAAATTTTGACATTTTGAAAATTTGAAGTTTTAAAATTTTGAAATTTTGAAATCTTAAAATTTTGAAATTTTGAAATTTTGAAATTTTGAAATTTTGAAACTTTAAAATTTTGAAATTTTGAATTTTTCATATTTTGAAATTTTGAGATTTCGAAATTTTAAAATTTTGAATTTTTCAAATTTTGAAATATTGAAATTTTAAAATTTTGAATTTTTGAAATTTTGAAATTTTGAAGTTTTGAAATTTTGAAATTTTGAAATTTTGAAATTTTGAAATTTTGAAATTTTGAAATTTTGAAATTTTGAAATTTTGAAATTTTGAAATTTTGAAATTTTGAAATTTTGAAATTTTGAAATTTTGAAATTTTGAAATTTTGAAATTTTGAAATTATAAAATTTTGAAATTTTGAAATTATGAAATTTTGAAATTTTGAAATTTTGAAATTTTGAAATTTTGAAATTTTGAAATTTTGAAATTTTGAAATTTTGAAATTTTGAAATTTTGAAATTTTGAAATTTTGACATTTTGAAAATTTGAAATTTTGAAATTTTGAAATTTTGAAATTTTGAAATTTTGAAATTTTGAAATCTTAAAATTTTGAAATTTTGAAATTTTGAAATTTGAAATTTTGAAATTTTGAAATTTTGAAATTTTGAAATTTTGAAATTTTGAAATTTTGAAATTTTGAAATTTTGAAATTTTGAAATTTTGAAATTTTGAAATTTTGAAATTTTGAAATTTTGAAATTTTGAAATTTTGAAATTATAAAATTTTGAAATTTTGAAATTATGAAATTTTGAAATTTTGAAATTTTGAAATTTTGAAATTTTGAAATTTTGAAATTTTGAAATTTTGAAATTTTGAAATTTTGAAATTTTGAAATTTTGAAATTTTGAAATTTTGAAATTTTGAAATTTTGAAATTTTGAAATTTTGAAATTTTGAAATTTTGAAATTTTGAAATTTTGAAATTTTGAATTTTTGAAATTTTGAAATTTTGAAATTTTGAAATTTTGAAATTTTGAAATTTTGAAATTTTGAAATTTTGAAATTTTGAAATTTTGAAATTTTGACATTTCGAAATTTTGAAATTTTGAAATTTTAAAATTTTGAAATTTTGAAATTTTGAAATTTTGAAATTTTGAAATTTTGAAATTTTGAAATTTTGAAATTTTGAAATTTTGAAATTTTGAAATTTTGAAATTTTGAAATTTTAAAATTTTGAAATTTTTAAATTTTGATATTTTGAAATTTTGAAATTTTGAAATTTTGAGATTTTGAAATTTTGAAATTTTGAAATTTTGAAATTTTGAAATTTTGAAATTTTGAAATTATAAAATTTTTAAATTTTTAAATTTTGAAATTTTGTTATTTAGAAATTTTGAAACTTAGAAATTTTGAAATTTTGAAATTTTAAAATTTTGAAATTTTGAAATTTTGAAATTTTGAAATTTTGAAATTTTGAAATTTTGAAATTTTGAAATTTTGAAATTTTGAAACTTTGAAATTTTAAAATTTTGAAATTTTAAAATTTTGAAATTTTGAAATTTTGAAATTTTGAAATTTTGAAATTTCGAAATTTTGAAATTTTGAAGTTTTGAAATTTTGAAATTTTGAAATTTTAAAATTTTGAAATTTTGAAATCTTGAAATTTTGAAATTTCGAAATTTTGAAATTTTGAAATTTTGAAATTTTGAAATCTTGAAATTTTGAAATTTCGAAATTTTGAAATTTTGAAATTTTGAAATTTTGAAATTTTGAAATTTTGAAATTTTGAAATTTTGAAATTTTGAAATTTTGAAATTTTGAAATTTTGAAATATTCATATTTTGAAATTTTGAAATTTTGAAATTTTGAAATTTTGAAATTTTGAAGCTTTGAAATTTTGAAATTTTGAAATTTTGAGATTTCTAAATTTTAAAATTTTGAAATTTTGAAATATTGAAATTTTAAAATTTTGAATTTTTGAAATTTTGAAGTTTTGAAATTTTGAAATTTTGGAATTTAGAAATTTAGAAATTTTGAAATTTTGAAATTTTGAAATTTTGAAATTTTGATATTTTGAAATTTTGAAATTTTGAAATTTTCATATTTTGAAATTTTGAAATTTTGAAGTTTTGAAATTTTAAAATTTTGAAATTTTAAAATTTTGAAATTTTAAATTTTTGAAATTGTGAAATTTTAAATTTTTGAAATTTTGAAATATTGAAATTTTGAAATTTTGATATTTTTAAATTTTGAAATTTTGAAATTCTGAAATTTTGAAATTTTAAATTTTTGAAATTTTGAAATTTTGACGTTTTGAAATTTTGAAATTTTAAAATTTTGAAATTTTGAAATTTTAAAATTTTGAAATATTGAAATTTTGAAATTTTGAAATTTTGAAATTTTGAAATTTTGAAATTTTGAAATTTTGAAATTTTGAAATTTTGAAATTTTGAAATTTGAAATTTTGAAATTTCGTTATTATAAAATTTTGAAATTTTGAAATTCTGAAATTTTGAAATTTTGGAATTTAAAAATTTTTAAATTTTGAAATTTTTAAATTTTGAATTTTTGAAATTTGAAATTTTGAAATTTTGAAATTTTGAAATCTTAAAATTTTGAAATTTTGAAATTTTGAAATTATAAAATTTTGAAATTTGAAATTATGAAATTTTGAAATTTTGAATTTTGAAATTTTGAAATTTTGAAATTTTGAAATTTTGAAATTTTGAAATTTTGAAATTTTGACATTTTGAAAATTTGAAATTTTGAAATTTTGAAATTTTGAAATTTTAAAATATTGAAATTTTGAAATTTTGAAATTTTGAAATTTTGAAATTTTGAAATTTTGAAATTTTGAAATTTTGAAATTTTGAAATTTTGAATTTTGAAATTTTGAAATTTTGAAATTTTGAAATTTTGAAATTTTGAAATTTTGATATTTTGAAATTTTCATATTTTGAAATTGTAAAATTTTGAAATTTGAAATTTTGAAGTTTTGAAATTTAAAATTTTGAAATTTTAAAATTTTGAAATTTTAAATTTTTGAAATTGTGCAATTTTTAAGTTTTGAAATTTAAAAATTTTTAAATTTAGAAATTTTGAAATTTTGTTATTATAAATTTTGAAATTTTGAAATTTGGAAATTCTGAAATTTTGAAATTTGAAATTTTGGAATTTAAAAATTTTTAAATTTTGAAATTTTGAAATTTTGAATTTTTGAAATTTTGAAATTTTGAAATTTGAAATTTTGAAATTTTGAAATCTTAAAATTTTGAAATTTTTGAAATTATAAAATTTTGAAATTTTGAAATTATGAAATTTTGAAATTTTGAAATTTTGAAATTTTGAAATTTTGAAATTTTGAAATTTTGAAATTTTGAAATTTTGAAATTTTGAAATTTTGACATTTTGAAAATTTGAAATTTTGAAATTTTGAAATCTTAAAATTTTGAAATTTTGAAATTTTGAAATTTTGAAATTTTGAAATTTGAAATTTTGAAATTTGAAATTTGAAATTTTGAAATTTTGAAATTTTGAAATTATAAAATTTGAAATTTTGAAATTATGAAATTTGGAAATTTTGAAATTTTGAAATTTTGAAATTTTGAAATTTTGAAATTTAGAAATTTTGAAATTTTGAAATTTTGAAATTTTGAAATTTTGAAATTTTGAAATTTTGAAATTTTGAAATTTTGAAATTTTGAAATTTTGAAATTTTGACATTTTGACATTTCGAAATTTTGAAATTTTGAAATTTTGAAATTTTGAAATTTTGAAATTTTGAAATTTGAAATTTTGAAATTTTGAAGTTTTGAATTTTGAAATTTTGAAATTTTGAAATTTTGAAATTTTGAAATTTTGAAATTTTGAATTTTGAAATTTTAAAATTTTGAAATTTTGAATTTTGAAATCTTAAAATTTTGATATTTTGAAATTCTGACATTTTGAAATTGTGAAATTTTGAAATTTTGAAATTTTGAAATTTTGAAATTTTGAAATTTTGAAATTTTGAAATTTTGAAATTTTGAAATTTTGAAATTTTGAAATTTTGAAATTTTGAAATTTTGAAATTTTGAAATTTTGAAATTTTGAAATTTTGAAATTTTGAAATTTTGAAATTTTGAAATTTTGAAATTTTGAAATTTGAAATTTTGAAATTTTGAAATTTTGAAATTTTGAAATATTAAAATTTTTAAATTTTTAAATTTTGTTATTTAGAAATTTTGAAACTTAGAAATTTTGAAATTTTGAAATTTTAAAATTTTGAAATTTTGAAATTTTGAAATTTTGAAATTTTGAAATTTTGAAATTTGAAATTTTGAAATTTTGAAATTTTGAAACTTTGAAATTTTAAAATTTTGAAATTTTGAATTTTGAAATTTTGAAATTTTGAAATTTTGATATTTTGAAATTTCGAAATTTTGAAATTTTGAAGTTTTGAAATTTTGAAATTTTAAAATTTTGAAATCTTGAAATTTTGAAATTTCGAAATTTTGAAATTTTGAAATTTTGAAATTTTGAAATTTTGAAATTTTGAAATTTTGAATCTTGAAATTTTGAAATTTCGAAATTTTAAAATTTTGAAATTTTGAAATTTTGAAATTTTGAAATTTTGAAATTTTGAAATTTTGAAATTTTGAAATTTTGAAATTTTGAAATTTTGAAATTTTGAAATTTTGAAATTTGAAATTTTGAAATTTTGAAATTTTGAAATTTTGAAATTTTGAAATTTTGAAATTTTGAAATTTGAAATTTTGAAATTTTAAATTTTGAAATTTTGAAATTTTGAAATTTTGAAATTTTGAAATTTTGAAATTTTGAAATTTTGAAATATTCATATTTTGAAATTTTGAAATTTTGAAATTTTGAAATTTTGAAATTTTGAAATTTTGAAATTTTGAAATTTTGAAATTTTGAAATTTTGAAATTTTGAAATTTTGAAATTTTGAAATTTTGAAATTTTGAAATTTTGAAATTTTGAAATTTTGAAATTTTGAAATTTTGAAATTTTGAAACTTTGAAATTTTGAAATTTTGAGATTTCTTAATTTTAAAATTTTGAAATTTTGAAATTTTCAAATTTTGAAATATTGAAATTTTAAAATTTTGAATTTTTGAAATTTTGAAGTTTTGAAATTTTGAAATTTTGGAATTTAGAAGTTTAGAAATTTTGAAATTTTGAAATTTTGAAATTTTGAAATTTTGATATTTTGAAATTTTGAAATTTTGAAGTTTTGAAATTTTGAAATTTTGAAATTTTGACATTTTGACATTTTGAAATTTTGAAATTTTGAAATTTTGAAATTTTGAAATTTTGAAATTCTGAAATTTTGAAATTTTAAATTTTTGAAATTTTGAAATTTTGAAATTTTGAAATTTTAAAATTTTGAAATATTAAAATTTTGATATTTTTAATTTTTGAAATTTTGAAATTCTGAAATTTTGAAATTTTAAATTTTTGAAATTTTGACGTTTTGAAATTTTGAAATTTTGAAATTATGAAATTTTGAAATTTTGAAATTTTGAAATTTTAAAATTTTGAAATATTGAAATTTTGAAATTTTGAAATTTTGAAATTTTGAAATTTTGAAATTTTGAAATTTTGAAATTTTGAAATTTTGAAATTTTGAAATTTTGAAATTTTGAAATTTTGAAATTTTGAAATTTTGAAATTTTGAAATTTTGAAATTTTGAAATTTTGAAATTTTGAAATTTTGAAATTTTGAAATTTTGAAATTTTGAAATTTTGAAATTTTGAAATTTTGAAATTTTGAAATTTTGAAATTTTGAAATTTTAAAATTTTGAAATTTTGAAATTTTGAAATTTTGAAATTTTGGAATTTTGAAATTTTGAAATTTTGAAATTATGAAATTTTGAAATTTTGAAATTTTAAAATTTTGAAATGCTGAAATTTTTAAATTTTCAAATTTTTAAATTTTGATATTTTGAAATTTTTAAATTTTCAAATTTGGAAATTTGAAATTTTGAAATTTTGAAACTTTGAAATTTTGAAACTTTGAAATTTAAAAATTTTGAAATTTCGAAATTTTGAAGTTTTGAAGTTTTGAAATTTTTAAATTTTGAAATTTTGAAATTTTAAAATTTTAAAATTTTGAAATCTTGAAATTTTGAAATTTTTAAGTCTTGAAATTTTGAAATTTTGAAATTTAGAAATTTAAAAATTTTGAAATTTTGAAATTTTGAAATTTTGAAATTTAGAAATTTAAAAATTTTGAAATTTTGAAATTTTAAAATTTTGAAATTTTGAAATTTTGAAATATTCATATTTTGAAATTTTGAGATTTCGAAATTTGGAAATTTTGAAATATTGAAATTTTGAAATTTTGAAATTTTGAAATTTTGAGATTTTTATATTTTAAAATTGTGAAATTGTGAAATTTTGAGATTTTGAAATTTTGAAATTTTGAAATTTTGAAATTTTGAAATTTTGAAATTTTGAAATTTTGAAATTTTGAAATTTTGAAATTTTGAAATTTTGAAATTTTGAAATTTTGAAATTTTGAAATTTTATATTTTGAAATTTTGAAATTTTGAAATTTTGAAATTTTGAAATTTTGAAATTTTAAAATTTTGAAATTTTGAAATTTTGAAATTTTGAAATTTTAAAATTTTGAAGTTTTGAAATTTTGTAATTATGAAATTTTTAAATTTTAAAATTTTAAAATTTTGAAATTTTGAAATTTTGAAATTTTGAAGTCTTGGAATTTAGAAATTTTGAAATTTTGAAATTTTGAAATTTTGAAATTTTGAAATTTTAAAATTTTGAAATTTTGAAATTTTAAAATTTTGAAATTTCGAAATTTTGAAATTTTGAAATTTTGAAATTTTGAAATTTTGAAATTTTAACATTTTGAAATTTTGAAATTTTGAAGTTTTGAAATTTAGAAATTTTGGAATTTAGAAATTTTGAAATGTTGAAATTTAGAAATTTTGAAATGTTGAAATTTTGAAATTTTGAAATTTTGAAATTTTGAAATTTTGAAATTTTGAAATTTTGAAGTTTTGAAATTTAGAAATTTTGGAATTTAGAAATTTTGAAATTTTAAAATTTTGAAATTTTAAAATTTTGAAATTTTGAAATTTTGAAATTTTGAAATGCTGAAATTTTGAAATTTTCAAATTTTTAAATTTGGATATTTTGAAATTTTGAAATTTGAAATTTTGAAATTTTGAAATTTTGAAATTTTGAAATTTTGAAACTTTGAAATTTTAAAATTTTGAAATTTTGAAATTTTGAAATTTTTAAATTTTTAAATTTTGAAATTTTGAAATTTCGAAATTTTGAAATTTTGAAGTTTTGAAATTTTGAAATTTTACAATTTTAAAATTTTGAAATCTTGAAATTTTGAAATTTCGAAATTTTGAAATTTTGAAATCTTGAAATTTTGAAATTTCGAAATTTTGAAATTTTGAAATTTTGAAATTTTGAAATTTTGAAATTTCGAAATTTTGAAATTTTGAAGTTTTGAAATTTTGAAATTTTACAATTTTAAAATTTTGAAATCTTGAAATTTTGAAATTTCGAAATTTCGAAATTTTGAAATTTTGAAATTTTGAAATTTTTAAATTTTTAAATTTTTAAATTTTGAAATTTTGCAATTTTGAAATTTTGAAATTTTGAAATTTTGAAATTTTGAAATATTCATATTTTGAAATTTTGAAATTTGAGATTTCGAAATTTTGAAATTTCGAAGTTTGGAAATTTTGAAATATTGAAATTTTGAAATTTTGAAATTTGAATTTTTGAAATTTTGAAATTTTCATATTTTAAAATTGTGAAATTTTGAAATTTTGAGATTTTGAAATTTTGAAATTTTGAAATTTTGAAATTTTGAAATTTCGAAATTCTAAAATTTTGAAATTTTGAAATTTTGAAATTTTGAAATTTTGAAATTTTGAAATTTTGAAATTTGAAATTTTGAAATTTTGAAATTTTGAAATTTTGAAATTTTGAAATTTTGAAATTTTGAAATTTTGAAATTTTGAAATTTGAAATTTTTTAAATTTTGAAATTTTGAAATTTTGAAATTTTCATATTTTGAAATTGTGAAATATTGAAATTTTGAGATTTTGAAATTTTAAAATTTTGAAATTTTGAATTTTTGAAATTCTGAAATTTTGAAGTTTTGAAATTTTAAGATTTTGAAATTTTGAAATTTTGAAGTCTTGAAATTTAGAAATTTTGAAATTTTGAAATTTTGAAATTTTGAAATTTTAAAATTTTGAAATTTTGAAATTTTGAAATTTTGAAATTTTGAAATTTTGAAATTTTAAAATTTTAAAATTTTGAAATTTTGAAATTTTGAAATTTTGAAATTCTGAAATTTTGAAATTTTGAAATTTTAAAATTTTGAAATTTCGAAATTTTGATGTTTTGAAATTTTGAAATTTTGAAATTTTGAAATTCTGAAATTTTGAAATTTTAAATTTTTGAAATTTTGAAATTTTGAAATTTTGAAATTTTGAAATTTTGAAATTTTGAAATTTTGATATTTTGAAATTTTGAAATTTTGAAATTTTGAAATTCTGAAATTTTGAAATTTTAAATTTTTGAAATTTTGAAATTTTAAAATTTTGAAATTTTGAAATTTTGAAATTTTGAAATTTTAAAATTTTGAAATTTTGAAATTTTGAAATTTTGAAATTTTGAAATTTTGAAATTTTGAAATTTTGAATTTTTGAAATTATAAAGTTTTGAAATTTTGAAATTTTGAAATTTTGATATTTTGAAATTTTGAAATTTTGAAATTTTGAAATTCTGAAATTTTGAAATTTTAAATTTTTGAAATTTTGAAATTTTTAAATTTTGAAATTTTGAAATTTTGAAATTTTGAAATTTTGAAATTTTGAAGTTTTGAAATTTAGAAAAATTTAGAAATTTTGAAATTTTGAAATTTTGATATTTTGAAATTTTGAAATTTTGAAATTTTGAAATTTTGAAATTTTGAATTTCTGAAATTTTGAAATTTTGAAATTTTGAAATTTTGAAATTTTGAAATTTTGAAATTTAATATTTTGAAATTTTGAAATTTTGAAATTTTGAAATTTTGAAATTTTGAAATTTTGAAATTCTGAAATTTTGAAATTTTAAATTTTTGAAATTTTGAAATTTTGAAATTTTGAAATTTTGAAATTTTAAAATTTTGAAATTTTGAAATCATGAAATTTTGAAATTTTGAAATTTTGAAATTTTAAATTTTTGAAATTTTGAAATTTTGAAATTTTGAAATTTTAAAATTTTGAAATATTGAAATTTTGAAATTTTGAAATTTTGAAATTTTGAAATTTTGAAATTTTGAAATTTTGAAATTTTGAAATTTTGAAATTTTGAAATTTTGAAATTTTGAAGTTTTGAAATTTTAAAATTTTAAATTTTTGAAATTTTGAAATTTTGAAATTTTGAAATTCTAAAATTTTGAAATATTGAAATTTTGAAATTTTGAAATTTTGAAATTTTGAACCTTTGAAATTTTGAAATTTTGAAATTTTGAAATTTTTGAATTTCCACATTTTAAAATTTTATAATTTTTAAAATTTGAAATTTTTAAATTTTGAAATTATAAAATTTTGAAATTTTGAAATTTTGAAATTATGAAATTTTGAAATTTTCAAATTTTGAAATTTTTGAAATTTTGAAATTTTAAAATTTTGAAATATTGAAATTTTGAAATTTTGAAATTTTGAAATTTCGATATTTTGAAATTCTGAAATTTTGAAATTTTGAAATTTTGAAATTTTGAAATTTGAAATTTTGAAATTTTGAAATTTTGAAATTTTGAAATTTTGAAATTTTGAAATTTTGAAATTTTGAAATTTTGAAATTTTGAAATTTTGAAATTTTGAAATTTTGAAATGTTGAAATTTTGAAATTTTGAAATTTTGAAATTTTGAAATTTTGAAATTTTGAAATTTTGAAATTTTGAAATTATGAAATTTTGAAATTATGAAATTTTGAAATTTTGAAATCTTGAAATTTTGAAATTTTGAAATTTTCAAATTTTCAAATTTTCAAATTTTGAAATTTTGAAATTTTGAAATTTTTAAATTATAAAATTTTGAAGTTTTGAAATTTTGAAATTTTGAAATTTTGAAATCTTAAAATTTTGAAATTTTGAAATTTTGTAATTATAAAATTTTGAAATTTTGAAATCTTTAAATTTTGAAATTTTGAAATATTGAAATTTTGAAATTTTGAAATTATAAAATTTTGAAATTTTGAAATTTTGAAATTATGAAATTTTGAAATTTTGAAATTTTGAAATCTTAAAATTTTGAAATTTTGAAATTTTGAAATTTTGAAATTTTGAAATTTTGAAATTTTGAAATTTTGAAATTTTGAAATTTTGAAATTTAGAAATTTTGAAATTTTGTAATTATAAAATTTTGAAATTTTGAAATCTTTAAATTTTGAAATTTGAAATTTTG
>CATPCP010000152.1:0-15137 GCA_955652365.1 Eristalinus aeneus
AAATATCAAAATTTCAAAATTTTCAAATTTCAAAAATTCAAAATTTTAAAACTTCAATATTTCAGAATTTGAAAATTTAAAAATTTAAAAATTTCGAAATCTCAGAATTTGAAAATTTCAAAATATGAAAATTTCAAAATTTCAAAATTTCAAAATTTCAAAATTTCAAAATTTCAAAATTTCAAAATTTCAAAATTTCAAAATTTCAAAATTTCAAAATTTCAAAATTTCAAAATTTCAAAATTTCAAAATTTCAAAATTTCAAAATTTCAAAATTTCAAAATTTCAAAATTTCAAAATTTCAAAATTTCCAAATTTCAAAATTTCCAAATTTCATAATTTCAAAATTTGAAAATTTGAAAATTTTAAAATTTGAAAATTTGAAAATTTAAAAATTTGAAAATTTGAAAATTTGAAAATTTGAAAATTTGAAAATTTGAAAATTTGAAAATTTGAAAATTTGAAAATTTGAAAATTTGAAAATTTGAAAATTTGAAAATTTGAAAATTTGAAAATTTGAAAATTTGGAAATTTGAAAATTTGAAAATTTGAAAATTTAAAAATTTGAAAATTTGAAAATTTCTAAATTTCAAAATTTCAAAATTTCAAAATTTCAAAATTTCAAAATTTCAAAATAACAAAATGTCAAGATTTCAAAATATCCAAATTTCAGAATTTCAACATTTCAAAATTTCAAAATTTCAAAATTTCAAAATTTCAAAATTTCAAAATTTCAAAATTTCAAAATTTCAAAATTTCAAAATTTCAAAATTTCAAAATTTCAAAATTTCAAAATTTCAAAATTTCAAATTTTCAAAATTTCAAACTTTCAAAATTCCAAAATTTTAAAATTTCAAAATTTTAAAATTTCAAAATTTCAAAATTTTAAAATTTCAAAATTTCAAAATTTTAAAATTTCAAAATTTCAAAATTTCAAAATTTCAAAATTTCAAAATTTTAAAATTTCAAAATTTCAAAATTTCAAAATTCCACAATTTCAAAATTTCAAAATTTCAAAATTTCAAAATATCAAAATTTCAAAATTTCAAAATTTCAAAATTTCAAAATTTCAAAATTTTATAATTTCAAGATTTCAAAATTTTATAATTTCAAAATTACAAAATTTCAAAATTGCAAAATTTCAAAATTTCAAAATTTCAAAATCTCAAAATTTCAAAATTTCAAAATTTCAAATTTTCAAAATTTCAAACTTTCAAAATTCCGAAATTTTAAAATTTCAAAATTTAAAAATTTAAAAATTTTAAAATTTTAAAATTTCGAAATTTTAAAATTTCAATATTTCAAAATTTCAAAATTTTAAAATTTTAAAATTCCAAAATTTTAAAATTTCAAAATTTCAAAATTTCAAAATTTCAAAATTTCAAAATTTCAAAATTTCAAAATTTCAAAATTTCAAAATTTCAAAATTTCAAAATATCAAAATTTCAAAATTTTCAAATTTCAAAAATTCAAAATTTTAAAACTTCAATATTTCAGAATTTGAAAATTTAAAAATTTAAAAATTTCGAAATCTCAAAATTTGAAAATTTCAAAATATGAAAATTTCAAAATTTCAAAATTTCAAAATTTCAAAATTTCAAAATTTCAAAATTTCAAAATTTCAAAATTTCAAAATTTCAAAATTTCAAAATTTCAAAATTTCAAAATTTCAAAATTTCCAAATTTCAAAATTTCCAAATTTCATAATTTCAAAATTTTAAATTTGAAAATTTGAAAATTTGAAAATTTAAAAATTTGAAAATTTGAAAATTTGAAAATTTGAAAATTTGAAATTTGAAAATTTGAAAATTTGAAAATTTGAAAATTTGAAAATTTGAAAATTTGAAAATTTGAAAATTTGAAAATTTGAAAATTTGAAAATTTGAAAATTTGAAAATTTGAAAATTTGAAAATTTGAAAATTTGAAAATTTGAAAATTTGAAAATTTGAAAATTTGAAAATTTGAAAATTTGAAAATTTGAAAATTTGAAAATTTGAAAATTTTAAAATCCTAAATTTCAAAATTTCAAAATTTCAAAATTTCAAAATTTCAAAATAACGAAATGTCAAGATTTCAAAATATCCAAATTTCAGAATTTCAACATTTCAAAATTTCAAAATTTCAAAATTTCAAAATTTCAAAATTTCAAAATTTCAAAATTTCAAAATTTCAAAATTTCAAAATTTCAAAATTTCAAAATTTCAAAATTTCAAAATTTCAAAATTTAAAACTTCAAAATTTCAAAATTTCAAAATTTCAAAATTTCAAAATTTCAAAATTTCAAAATTTCAAAATTTTAAATTTTCAAAATTACAAAATCTCAGTATTTCAAAATTTCAAAATTTCAAAATTTCAAATTTTCAAAATTTCAAAATTTCAAAATTTCAAAACTTTAAAATCTCAAAATTTCAAAATTTCATAATTTTAAAATTTCAAAATTTCAAAATATCAAAACTTCACAATTTGAAAAATTGAAAATTTCGAATTTTCAAAATTTCAAAATTTCAAAATCTCAAAATTTCAAAATTTCAAAATTCAAAATATTTAAATTTCCAAATTTCAAAATTTCAAAATTTCAAAATTTCAAAATTTCAAAATTTCAAAATTTCAAAATTTCAAAATTTCAAAATTTCAAATTTCAAAATTTCAAAATTTCAAAATTTCAAAATTTCAAAATTTCAAAATTTCAAAATTTCAAAATTTCAAAATTTCAAAATTTCAAAATTTCAAAATTTCAAAATTTCAAAATTTCAAAATTTCAAAATTTCAAAATTTCAAAATTTCAAAATTTCAAAATTTCAATATTTCAAAATTTCAAAATTTCAAGATTTCAACATTTCAAAATTTCAAAATTTCAAAATTTCAAAATTTCAAAATTTCAAAATTTCAAGATTTCGAAATTTAAAAATTTAAAAATTTCAAAATTTCAAAATTTCAAAATTTCAAAATTTCAAAATATCGAAATTTCAAAATTTCAAAATTTCAAAATTTCAAAATTTCAAAATTTCAAAATTTCAAAATTTCAAAATTTCAAAATTTCAATATTTCAAAATTTTAAAATTTCAAAATTTAAAAATTTAAAAATTTTAAAATTTTAAAATTTCGAAATTTTAAAATTTCAATATTTCAAAATTTTAAAATTCCAAAATTTTAAAATTTCAAAATTTCAAAATTTCAAAATTTCAAAATTTCAAAATTTCAAAATTTCAAAATTTCAAAATTTCAAAATATCAAAATTTCAAAATTTTCAAATTTCAAAAATTCAAAATTTTAAAACTTCAATATTTCAGAATTTGAAAATTTAAAAATTTAAAAATTTCGAAATATCAGAATTTGAAAATTTCAAAATATGAAAATTTCAAAATTTCAAAATTTCAAAATTTCAAAATTTCAAAATTTCAAAATTTCAAAATTTCAAAATTTCAAAATTTCAAAATTTCAAAATTTCAAAATTTCAAAATTTCAAAATTTCAAAATTTCAAAATTTCAAAGTTTCAAAATTTCAAAATTTCAAAATTTCAAAATTTCAAAATTTCAAAATTTCCAAATTTCATAATTTCAAAATTTGAAAATTTGAAATTTGAAAATTTGAAAATTTGAAAATTTAAAAATTTGAAAATTTGAAAATTTGAAAATTTGAAAATTTGAAAATTTGAAAATTTGAAAATTTGAAAATTTGAAAATTTGAAAATTTGAAAATTTGAAAATTTGAAAATTTGAAAATTTGAAAATTTGAAAATTTGAAAATTTGAAAATTTGGAAATTTGAAAATTGAAAATTTGAAAATTTAAAAATTTGAAAATTTGAAAATTTCTAAATTTCAAAATTTCAAAATTTCAAAATTTCAAAATTTCAAAATTTCAAAATAACAAAATGTCAAGATTTCAAAATATCCAAATTTCAGAATTTCAACATTTCAAAATTTCAAAATTTCAAAATTTCAAAATTTCAAAATTTCAAAATTTCAAAATTTCAAAATTTCAAAATTTCAAAATTTCAAAATTTCAAAATTTCAAAACTTCAAAATTTCAAAATTTCAAAATTTCAAAATTTCAAAATTTCAAAATTTCAAATTTCCAAATTTCAAAATTTCCAAATTTCATAATTTCAAAATTTGAAAATTTGAAAATTTGAAAATTTGAAAATTTGAAAATTTGAAAATTTAAAAATTTGAATATTTGAAAATTTGAAAATTTGAAAATTTGAAAATTTGAAAATTTGAAAATTTGAAAATTTGAAAATTTGAAAATTTGAAAATTTGAAAATTTGAAAATTTGAAAATTTGAAAATTTGAAAATTTGAAAATTTGAAAATTTAAAAATTTGAAAATTTGAAAATTTGAAAATTTGAAAATTTGAAAATTTGAAAATTTGAAAATTTGAAAATTTGAAAATTTGAAAATTTAAAAATTTGAAAATTTGAAAATTTGAAAATTTCTAAATTTCTAAATTTCAAAATCTCAAAATTTCAAAATTTCAAAATTTCAAAATATTTAAATTTCCAAATTTCAAAATTTCAAAATTTCAAAATTTCAAAATTTCAAAATTTCAAAATTTCAAAATTTCAAAATTTCAAAATTTCAAAATTTTAAAATTTCAAAATTTCAAAATTTCAAAATTTCAAAATTTCAAAATTTCAATATTTCAAAATTTCAAAATTTCAAGATTTCAACATTTCAAAATTTCAAAATTTCAAAATTTCAAAATTTCAAAATTTCAAGATTTCGAAATTTAAAAATTTCAAAATTTCAAAATTTCAAAATTTCAAAATTTCAAAATTTCAAAATTTCAAAATTTCAAAATTTCAAAATTTCAAAATATCGAAATTTCAAAATTTCAAAATTTCAAAATTTCAAAATTTCAAAATTTCAAAATTTCAAAATTTCAAAATTTCAAAATTTCAAAATTTCAAAATTTCAAAATTTCAAAATTTCAAAATTTCAAAATTTCAATATTTCAAAATTTTAAAATTTCAAAATTTAAAAATTTCAAAATTTTAAAATTTTAAAATTTCGAAATTTTAAAATTTCAATATTTCAAAATTTCAAAATTTTAAAATTCCAAAATTTTAAAATTTCAAAATTTCAAAATTTTAAAATTTCAAAATTTCAAAATTTCAAAATTTCAAAATATCAAAATTTCAAAATTTTCAAATTTTAAAAATTCAAAATTTTAAAACTTCAATATTTCAGAATTTGAAAATTTAAAAATTTAAAAATTTCGAAATCTCAAAATTTGAAAATTTCAAAATATGAAAATTTCAAAATTTCAAAATTTCAAAATTTCAAAATTTCAAAATTTCAAAATTTCAAAATTTCAAAATTTCAAAATTTCCAAATTTCAAAATTTCCAAATTTCATAATTTCAAAATTTGAAAATTTGAAAATTTGAAAATTTGAAAATTTGAAAATTTGAAAATTTAAAAATTTGAAAATTTGAAAATTTGAAAATTTGAAAATTTGAAAATTTGAAAATTTGAAAATTTGAAAATTTGAAAATTTGAAAATTTGAAAATTTGAAAATTTGAAAATTTGAAAATTTGAAAATTTGAAAATTTGAAAATTTGAAAATTTGAAAATTTGAAAATTTGAAAATTTGAAAATTTGAAAATTTGAAAATTTGAAAATTTGAAAATTTGAAAATTTGAAAATTTGAAAATTTGAAAATTTGAAAATTTAAAAATTTGAAAATTTTAAAATTTCTGAATTTCAAAATTTAAAAATTTCAAAATTTCAAAATTTCAAAATAACAAAATGTCAAGATTTCAAAATATCCAAATTTCAGAATTTCAACATTTCAAAATTTCAAAATTTCAAAATTTCAAGATTTCAAAATTTCAAAATTTCAAAATTTCAAAATTTCAATATTTCAAAATTTTAAAATTTCAAA
The DNA here is from genome assembly GCA_955652365.1 of Eristalinus aeneus. NCBI lineage: Eukaryota > Metazoa > Arthropoda > Insecta > Diptera > Syrphidae > Eristalinus > Eristalinus aeneus. Next base: position 5,890 of record CATPCP010000152.1, read on the forward strand.
ATTTAAAAATTTAAAAATATTAAAATTTTAAAATTTCGAAATTTTAAAATTTCAATATTTCAAAATTTTAAAATTCCAAAATTTTAAAATTTCAAAATTTCAAAATTTCAAAATTTCAAAATTTCAAAATTTCAAAATATCAAAATTTCAAAATTTTCAAATTTTAAAAATTCAAAATTTTAAAACTTCAATATTTCAGAATTTGAAAATTTAAAAATTTAAAAATTTCGAAATCTCAAAATTTGAAAATTTCAAAATATGAAAATTTCAAAATTTCAAAATTTCAAAATTTCAAAATTTCAAAATTTCAAAATTTCAAAATTTCAAAATTTCAAAATTTCAAAATTTCAAAATTTCAAAATTTCAAAATTTCAAAATTTCCAAATTTCAAAATTTCCAAATTTCATAATTTCAAAATTTGAAAATTTGAAAATTTGAAAATTTGAAAATTTGAAAATTTGAAAATTTGAAAATTTAAAAATTTGAAAATTTGAAAATTTGAAAATTAGAAAATTTGAAAATTTGAAAATTTGAAAATTTGAAAATTTGAAAATTTGAAAATTTGAAAATTTGAAAATTTGAAAATTTGAAAATTTGAAAATTTGAAAATTTGAAAATTTGAAAATTTGAAAATTTGAAAATTTGAAAATTTAAAAATTTGAAAATTTGAAAATTTCTAAATTTCAAAATTTCAAAATTTTAAAATTTCAAAATTTCAAAATAACAAAATGTCAAGATTTCAAAATATCCAAATTTCAGAATTTCAACATTTCAAAATTTCAAAATTTCAAAATTTCAAAATTTCAAAATTTCAAAATTTCAAAATTTCAAAATTTCAAAATTTCAAAATTTCAAAATTTCAAAATTTCAAAATTTCAAAATTTCAAAATTTCAAAATTTCAAAATTTCAAAATTACAAAATTACAAAATTTCAAAATTTCAAAATTTCTAAATTTTAAAATTTCAAAATTTCAAAATTTCAAAATTTCAAAATTTCAGAATTTGAAAATTTGAAAATTTCAAAATTTCAAAATTTCAAAATTTCAAAATTTTAAGATTTCAAAATTTCAAAATTTCAAAATTTCAAAATTTCAAAATTTCAAAATTTCAAAACTTCGAAATTTCAAAATTTTAAATTTTCAAAATTACAAAATCTCAGTATTTCAAAATTTCAAAATTTCAAAATTTCAAAATTTCAAAATTTCAAATTTTCAAAATTTCAAAATTTCAAAATTTCAAAACTTTAAAATCTCAAAATTTCATAATTTTAAAATTTCAAAATTTCAAAATATCAAAACTTCACAATTTGAAAAATTGAAAATTTCGAATTTTCAAAATTTCAAAATTTCTAAATTTCAAAATTTCAAAATTTCAAAATTTTAAAATTTCAAAATTTCAAAATTTCAAAATTTCAAAATTTCAAAATTTCAAGATTTCGAAATTTAAAAATTTCAAAATTTCAAAATTTCAAAATTTCAAAATTTCAAAATTTCAAAATTTCAAAATTTCAAAATTTCAAAATTTCAAAATATCGAAATTTCAAAATTTCAAAATTTCAAAATTTCAAAATTTCAAAATTTCAAAATTTCAAAACTTCAAAATTTCAAAATTTCAAAATTTCAAAATTTCAAAATTTCAAAATTTCAAAATTTCAATATTTCAAAATTTTAAAATTTCAAAATTTAAAAATTTAAAAATTTTAAAATTTTAAAATTTCGAAATTTTAAAATTTCAATATTTCAAAATTTCAAAATTTTAAAATTCCAAAATTTTAAAATTTCAAAATTTCAAAATTTTAAAATTTCAAAATTTCAAAATTTCAAAATTTCAAAATATCAAAATTTCAAAATTTTCAAATTTTAAAAATTCAAAATTTTAAAACTTCAATATTTCAGAATTTGAAAATTTAAAAATTTAAAAATTTCAAAATCTCAAAATTTGAAAATTTCAAAATATGAAAATTTCAAAATTTCAAAATTTCAAAATTTCAAAATTTCAAAATTTCAAAATTTCAAAATTTCAAAATTTCAAAATTTTAAAATTTCAAAATTTCAAAATTTCAAAATTTCAAAATTTCAAAATTTCAAAATTTCCAAATTTCAAAATTTCCAAATTTCATAATTTCAAAATTTGAAAATTTGAAAATTTGAAAATTTGAAAATTTGAAAATTTGAAAATTTAAAAATTTGAAAATTTGAAAATTTGAAAATTTGAAAATTTGAAAATTTGAAAATTTGAAAATTTGAAAATTTGAAAATTTGAAAATTTGAAAATTTGAAAATTTGAAAATTTGAAAATTTGAAAATTTGAAAATTTAAAAATTTGAAAATTTGAAAATTTCTGAATTTCAAAATTTCAAAATTTCAAAATTTCAAAATTTCAAAATAACAAAATGTCAAGATTTCAAAATATCCAAATTTCAGAATTTCAACATTTCAAAATTTCAAAATTTCAAAATTTCAAAATTTCAAAATTTCAAAATTTCAAAATTTCAAAATTTCAATACTTCAAAATTTTAAAATTTCAAAATTTAAAAATTTAAAAATTTAAAAATTTTAAAATTTCGAAATTTTAAAATTTCAATATTTCAAAATTTCAAAATTTTAAAATTCCAAAATTTTAAAATTTCAAAATTTCAAAATTTCAAAATTTCAAAATTTTAAAATTTCAAAATATCAAAATTTCAAAATTTTCAAATTTTAAAAATTCAAAATTTTAAAACTTCAATATTTCAGAATTTGAAAATTTAAAAATTTAAAAATTTCGAAATCTCAAGATTTGAAAATTTCAAAATATGAAAATTTCAAAATTTCAAAATTTCAAAATTTCAAAATTTCAAAATTTCAAAATTTCAAAATTTCAAAATTTCAAAATTTCAAAATTTCAAAATTTCAAAATTTCCAAATTTCAAAATTTCCAAATTTCATAATTTCAAAATTTGAAAATTTGAAAATTTGAAAATTTGAAAATTTGAAAATTTGAAAATTTAAAAATTTGAAAATTTGAAAATTTGAAAATTTGAAAATTTGAAAATTTGAAAATTTGAAAATTTGAAAATTTGAAAATTTGAAAATTTGAAAATTTGAAAATTTGAAAATTTGAAAATTTGAAAATTTGAAAATTTGAAAATTTGAAAATTTGAAAATTTGAAAATTTGAAAATTTGAAAATTTGAAAATTTGAAAATTTGAAAATTTGAAAATTTGAAAATTTAAAAATTTGAAAATTTGAAAATTTCTAAATTTCAAAATTTCAAAATTTTAAAATTTCAAAATTTCAAAATAACAAAATGTCAAGATTTCAAAATATCCAAATTTCAGAATTTCAACATTTCAAAATTTCAAAATTTCAAAATTTCAAAATTTCAAAATTTCAAAATTTCAAAATTTCAAAATTTCAAAATTTCAAAATTTCAAAATTTCAAAATTTCAAAATTTCAAAATTTCAAAATTTCAAAATTTCAAAATTTCAAAATTACAAAATTACAAAATTTCAAAATTTCAAAATTTCTAAATTTTAAAATTTCAAAATTTCAAAATTTCAAAATTTCAAAATTTCAGAATTTGAAAATTTGAAAATTTCAAAATTTCAAAATTTCAAAATTTCAAAATTTTAAGATTTCAAAATTTCAAAATTTCAAAATTTCAAAATTTCAAAATTTCAAAATTTCAAAACTTCGAAATTTCAAAATTTTAAATTTTCAAAATTACAAAATCTCAGTATTTCAAAATTTCAAAATTTCAAAATTTCAAAATTTCAAAATTTCAAAATTTCAAATTTTCAAAATTTCAAAATTTCAAAATTTCAAAACTTTAAAATCTCAAAATTTCATAATTTTAAAATTTCAAAATTTCAAAATATCAAAACTTCACAATTTGAAAAATTGAAAATTTCGAATTTTCAAAATTTCAAAATTTCTAAATTTCAAAATTTCAAAATTTCAAAATTTTAAAATTTCAAAATTTCAAAATTTCAAAATTTCAAAATTTCAAAATTTCAAAATTTCAAGATTTCGAAATTTAAAAATTTCAAAATTTCAAAATTTCAAAATCTCAAAATTTCAAAATTTCAAAATTTCAAAATTTCAAAATATCGAAATTTCAAAATTTCAAAATTTCAAAATTTCAAAATTTCAAAATTTCAAAATTTCAAAATTTCAAAATTTCAAAATTTCAAAATTTCAAAATTTCAAAATTTCAATATTTCAAAATTTTAAAATTTCAAAATTTAAAAATTTAAAAATTTTAAAATTTTAAAATTTCGAAATTTTAAAATTTCAATATTTCAAAATTTCAAAATTTTAAAATTCCAAAATTTTAAAATTTCAAAATTTCAAAATTTTAAAATTTCAAAATTTCAAAATTTCAAAATTTCAAAATATCAAAATTTCAAAATTTTCAAATTTTAAAAATTCAAAATTTTAAAACTTCAATATTTCAGAATTTGAAAATTTAAAAATTTAAAAATTTCGAAATCTCAAAATTTGAAAATTTCAAAATATGAAAATTTCAAAATTTCAAAATTTCAAAATTTCAAAATTTCAAAATTTCAAAATTTCAAAACTTCAAAATTTCAAAATTTCAAAATTTCAAAATTTCAAAATTTCAAAATTTCAAAATTTCAAAATTTCAAAATTTCAAAATTTCCAAATTTCAAAATTTCCAAATTTCATAATTTCAAAATTTGAAAATTTGAAAATTTGAAAATTTGAAAATTTGAAAATTTGAAAATTTGAAAATTTAAAAATTTGAAAATTTGAAAATTTGAAAATTTGAAAATTTGAAAATTTGAAAATTTGAAAATTTGAAAATTTGAAAATTTGAAAATTTGAAAATTTGAAAATTTGAAAATTTGAAAATTTGAAAATTTAAAAATTTGAAAATTTGAAAATTTCTGAATTTCAAAATTTCAAAATTTCAAAATTTCAAAATTTCAAAATAACAAAATGTCAAGATTTCAAAATATCCAAATTTCAGAATTTCAACATTTCAAAATTTCAAAATTTCAAAATTTCAAAATTTCAAAATTTCAAAATTTCAAAATTTCAATATTTCAAAATTTTAAAATTTCAAAATTTAAAAATTTAAAAATTTTAAAATTTTAAAATTTCGAAATTTTAAAATTTCAATATTTCAAAATTTCAAAATTTTAAAATTCCAAAATTTTAAAATTTCAAAATTTCAAAATTTCAAAATTTCAAAATTTCAAAATTTCAAAATATCAAAATTTCAAAATTTTCAAATTTTAAAAATTCAAAATTTTAAAACTTCAATATTTCAGAATTTGAAAATTTAAAAATTTAAAAATTTCGAAATCTCAAAATTTGAAAATTTCAAAATATGAAAATTTCAAAATTTCAAAATTTCAAAATTTCAAAATTTCAAAATTTCAAAATTTCAAAATTTCAAAATTTCAAAATTTCAAAATTTCAAAATTTCAAAATTTCCAAATTTCAAAATTTCCAAATTTCATAATTTCAAAATTTGAAAATTTGAAAATTTGAAAATTTGAAAATTTGAAAATTTGAAAATTTGAAAATTTAAAAATTTGAAAATTTGAAAATTTGAAAATTTGAAAATTTGAAAATTTGAAAATTTGAAAATTTGAAAATTTAAAAATTTGAAAATTTGAAAATTTGAAAATTTGAAAATTTGAAAATTTGAAAATTTGAAAATTTGAAAATTTGAAAATTTGAAAATTTGAAAATTTGAAAATTTGAAAATTTGAAAATTTGAAAATTTGAAAATTTGAAAATTTGAAAATTTAAAAATTTGAAAATTTGAAAATTTCTAAATTTCAAAATTTCAAAATTTTAAAATTTCAAAATTTCAAAATAACAAAATGTCAAGATTTCAAAATATCCAAATTTCAGAATTTCAACATTTCAAAATTTCAAAATTTCAAAATTTCAAAATTTCAAAATTTCAAAATTTCAAAATTTCAAAATTTCAAAATTTCAAAATTTCAAAATTTCAAAATTTCAAACTTTCAAAATTACAAAATTACAAAATTTCAAAATTTCAAAATTTCTAAATTTTAAAATTTCAAAATTTCAAAATTTCAAAATTTCAAAATTTCAGAATTTGAAAATTTGAAAATTTCAAAATTTCAAAATTTCAAAATTTCAAAATTTTAAGATTTCAAAATTTCAAAATTTCAAAATTTCAAAATTTTAAAATTTCAAAACTTCGAAATTTCAAAATTTTAAATTTTCAAAATTACAAAATTTCAGTATTTCAAAATTTCAAAATTTCAAAATTTCAAAATTTCAAAATTTCAAAATTTCAAATTTTCAAAATTTCAAAATTTCAAAATTTCAAAACCTTAAAATCTCAAAATTTCATAATTTTAAAATTTCAAAATTTCAAAATATCAAAACTTCACAATTTGAAAAATTGAAAATTTCGAATTTTCAAAATTTCAAAATTTCTAAATTTCAAAATCTCAAAATTTCAAAATTTCAAAATTTCAAAATTTTTAAATTTCCAAATTTCAAAATTTCAAAATTTCAAAATTTCAAAATTTCAAAATTTCAAAATTTCAAAATTTCAAAATTTCAAAATTTCAAAATTTCAAAATTTCAAAATTTCAAAATTTCAAAATTTCAAAATTTCAAAATTTCAAAATTTCAAAATTTCAAAATTTCAAAATTTCAAAATTTCAATATTTCAAAATTTCAAAATTTCAAGATTTCAACATTTCAAAATTTCAAAATTTCAAAATTTCAAAATTTTAAAATTTAAAAACTTCAAAATTTCAAAATGTCAAAATGTCAAAATTTCTAAATTCTTAAATTTCAAAATTTCAAAATTTCAAAATTTCAAAATTTCAAAATTGCAAAATTTCAAAATTTTATAATTTCAAAATTTCAAAATTTTTATATTTCAAAATTTCAAAATTTCAAAATTTCAAAATTTCAAAATTTCAAAATTTCAATATTTCAAAATTTCAAAATTTCAAAATTTCAAATTTTCAAACTTTCAAAATTTCGAAATTTCAAAATCTTAAAATTTGAAAATTTGAAAATTTCAAAATTTCAAAATTTCAAAATTTCAAAATTTCAAAATTTCAAAATTTCAAAATTTCAAAATTTCAAAATTTCAAAATTTCAAAATTTCAAAATTTCAAAATTTCAAAATTTCAAAATTTCAAAATTTCAAAATTTTATAATTTCAAAATTTCAAAAGTTCAAAATTTCAAAATTTCAAAATTTCAAAATTTCAAAATTTCAAAATTTCAAAATTTCAAAATTTCAAAATTTCAATATTTCAAAATTTCAAAATTTCAAAATTTCATAATTTCAAAATTTCGAAATTTCAAAATTTCAAAATTTCAAAATTTCAAAATTTCAAAATTTCAAAATTTCAAAATTTCAAAATTTCAAAATTTCAAAATCTCAAAATTTCAAAATTTCAAAATCTCAAAATTTCAAAATTTCAAAATTTCAAAATTTCAAAATTTCAAAATTTCAAAATTTCAAAATTTCAAAATTTCAAAATTTCAAAATTTCAAAATTTCAAAATTTCAAAATTTCAAAATTTCAAAATTTCAAAATTTCAAAATTTCAAAATTTCAAAATTTCAAAATTACAAAATTACAAAATTTCAAAATTTCAAAATTTCTAAATTTTAAAATTTCAAAATTTCAAAATTTCAAAATTTCAAAATTTCAGAATTTGAAAATTTGAAAATTTCAAAATTTCAAAATTTCAAAATTTCAAAATTTTAAGATTTCAAAATTTCAAAATTTCAAAATTTCAAAATTTCAAAATTTCAAAATTTCAAAATTTCAAAACTTCGAAATTTCAAAATTTCAAAATTTCAAAATTTCAAAATTTCAAAATATCAACATTTCAAAATTTCAAAATATCAAAATTTCAAAATTTCAAAATTTCAAAATTTTGAAATCTTGAAATTTTGAGCTTATGAAATTTTGAAATTTTGAAATTTTAAAATTTTGAAATTTTGAATTTTTGAAATTTTGAAACTCTAAAATTTTGAAATTTTGAAATTTTGTAATTTTGTAATTTTGTTATTTTGAAATTTTGAAATTTTGAAATTTTGAAATTTTGAAATTTTGAAATTTTGAAATTTTGAAATTTTGAAATTTTGAAATTTTGAAATTTTGAAATTTTGAAATTTTGAAATTTTGAAATTTTGAAATTTTGAAATTTTGAAATTTTGAAATTTTGAAATTTTGAAATTTTGAAATTTTGAAATTTTAAAATTTTGAAATTTTGAAATTTTGAAATTTTGAAATTTTGAAATTTTGAAATTTTGAAATTTTGAAATTTTGAAATTTTGAAATTTTGAAATTTTGAAATTTTGAAATTTTGAAATTTTGAAATTTTGAAATTTTGAGATTTTGAAATTTTGAAATTTTGAAATTTTGAAATTTTGAAATTTTGAAATTTTGAAATTTTGAAATTTTGAAATTTTGAAATTTTGAAATTTTGAAATTTTGAAATTTTGAAATTTTGAAATTTTGAGATTTTTAAATTTTGAAATTTTGAAATTTTGAAATTTTGAAAATTCATATTTTGAAATTTTGAAATTATGAAATTTTGAAATCTTGAAATTAAAATTTTGAAATTTTGAAATTTTATAATTTTGAAATTTTGAAATTTTGAAATTTTAAAATTATGAAATTTTGAAATTTTGAAATTTTGAAATTATGAAATTTTGAAATTTCGGAATTTTGAAATTTTGAAATTTTGAAATTTTAAAATTTTGAAATTTTGAAATTTTGAAATTTTGAAATTTTGAAGTTTTGAAATTTTGAAATTTTGAAATTTTGAAATTTTGAAATTTTGAAATTTTGAAATTTTGAAATTTTGAAATTTTGAAATTTTGAAATTTTGAAATTTTGAAATTTTAAAATTTAAAATTTTGAAATTTTGAAATTTTGAAATTTTGAAATTTGGAAATTTTAAAATTTTGAAATTTTGAAATTTTGAAATTTCGAAATTTTGAATTTTTAAAATTTTGAATTTTGAAATTTTGTAATTTTGTAATTTTTGAAATTTTGAAATTTTGAAATTTTGAAATTTTGAAATTTTGAAATTTTGAAATTTTGAAATTTTGAAATTTTGAAATTTTGAAATTTTGAAATTTTGAAATTTTGAAATTTTGAAATTTTGAATTTTGAAATTTTGAAATTTTGAAATTTTGAAATTTTGAAAATTTGAAATTTTGAAATTTTGAAATTTTGAAATTTTGAAATTTTGAAATTTTGAAATTTTGAAATTTT